>QEPC01008000.1:470634-495201 GCA_003113815.1 Sphenodon punctatus
TGTTTTCTTCCATCCAATGTTAACCCTGGGAGCTCCTGGGTTGTGCCAGGGTTTTGCCACTGTTTCCCTTTTAAGCTTGAAGTGCATTTTAGACTGGGTTTTCTTCCATCTGATGTTAACCCTGGGAACTCCTGGCTGCTGGGTTATGCCCTGGTTCCGCCTACCATTGCCCTGGCTCCGCCTACCGTTGCCCTGGCTCCGCCCACCAGCTCGCCGGCCCGGCGGCGGCAAAGCCACCGGCGGGCCGGACAGCCTTACTGCCCCTCCAAACTAAAAAGCCACCAGCCGCCCCTGGCAAAGGGGGTACCAGATTCTAATTCTTCTTTGTCATTAAGTTACAATTTCAGAACAATCTAATTACCACTATGCAAAGCCAGCGAAGGCAGCAAGTCTCTCAGGTGAGGTAAAAGCATAAATCAGTCTAAAAACTATTATAGTTATATCCAAGGTGAAAGAACCAAGCTTGGGTTTCAGATCACAGGATGCTTTTTACAATGGCTTTTCATTAACTAAGCATCTCTCTTCTTGTGCACTGCTTTTTATGTAAAGGGGAAAAAAATAGTTGCATTCTTCAGTGAAAAAAAGAAATTTCAGTAGCAGATGCCATGCAGCACTAACGTTTCAAACTCATTCCATCTACACTCATCTGCGCAGAACGCATCTCCTGGACAGCAGGGGCAGATCAGGATCACCAGCTAGGCTTCAGGAGATCATGGTCTGAGGAAGGAGACCAGCCTTTCAGAGATCGTCTCTGGGGAGGAGAGCAGGACTATCACCATAAGGAGCGTCTGAGGAGAACAAGGGCTAATAGAGCTCTTCTAGCGAGACTCTACAGGGGAGCGCTCCTTTCCACTAGCAAGGCCGGCTGACGAGGTGCCCTAGAGCTCAGAGCCAGCAGGAGCCAAGGTCCCAGCTGCAGTGCCAGAGCCAGCAGGAGGAGTCCTGGTAGGTCGCTGGAGGTCAACACCTGGGTTAAGTGGGTGAAATGCACCCCAAGTCTTACCCCCCTGGCTGTACAGAAACCCACACATGGAGAAGTGCGTTTCTCACACACATTTGCATAACAGGTATTTTCAAATGCCTGTTTCAAGGGCCCTTTAGTTTTCCAGATACAGAGACAAGTGGATAGAGTTACTTACCTCTGCCACATTAGTGTGCTCATCTATTGAAACAAATATCTTGTAGAGCAGCGTTTCAAAGTAATCACCTTGCACTCTATTCATAACAAAACCTTCCAGGGGAGGCACTGTAAAGAAGAATTGCTTTTAATGATGGGCTTTGGAGCCTTATGCTTTTAAAATGATCATTACAGCTTGTTACTCCAGAACTGCAGCCAAGATCTGGCGATGGCGCGCATATCTCAAATCCCTCCTTCGGAGTACAGGAGGTCACCATGGGCAATACATCAAACGGTGGGGTCAAGCGTTGGCCTCTCTTCTCCACATTCAGATTGAAGGTCATTTTTCTAGTCCTATTGTCACCAGTCCTCACCACCCCATCGCTCGTGCTATTTAAAGTACAATAGCCTCACCTAAATTATTCTATAATCTCCAGATTCCCTAAAAGACTATAACAATGTCTTTGCACTAAACCTGGTAGTTTAGTGAACATGAAGATTCCAGCGGTAAAGATGGACAACCGGCATTCCCTCTGATTTGTAGCAAGGAAGCTTGCATTTTAAGTGTTTCTACCATCTCGGTTATTCTTCATGTAGCCAGAACAAAAGCCACCCAGGACTTAAAACCACCACCTTTACTCCTAACTTCCCAAATCTTCCCTATACCAGTCTAACTCTCGAGAAGTAAAGTCTACATGCATATTAAGTGAACAGTCACTTTCTATGCTAGACTGAGCTGCTGAGTGGTCCCAATAGGTTACATAAGCCAATCTCAAAGGACAACGGCACAAATAATGGAATCAATCTCTGTATCTGAAAGAGTGCCCATTCCTCTTGCCAGATGCAACTGAAAGCATACCTTTATAGTAAGACCACTACACTGACAATACACTGGTTTGCTACCAAGACAACAAAGTAAGGATGCTTAAGTTATCTTAGGTCAGCTCTTCTCTATGTACTTTAAAAGCAATTTATTTCAGATTCAAACTTTTGTAGCAGAGATTTAAAAAAACCACAAAGATGAACTAAATATTTGTATTAATCTTGAGATGTGGTTTTTGAAGAGATTTGTTCCTGCTGTCCTTCTACAAAGTAAAGCACAACTCCTATTGATAGAAGATGCTCACCTGCTATACAACTATCATCCGATATTGGTACATCAAGATAAATAAATCCTTTGTTATATAAACCTGTAGAAACAGAAGTATATTGTTTTACAAAGACATTTACCTCGACTACTAAGAGACGCTGCAGTTCCCATTATACCCGAGAAATACAATTATACACTTTTGGATGGATCATAAAGCTAAAGGAAACATTAAGCAGGCAAACCAGTTCTCAAGAGCACAGATATAATGTAGTTTCTGACCGACAGCCATAGACTTACTGTAAAACAACTGGTGTTTGGTAAGAAAGACTGATCAGAAATTAAAGCAACCATATTTGTTGCAGAAATACAGTGGGGGAAGGAGGGACTGGCTTTGCTCTTAGAGCACAGTGAGCACAGCACAAGCATGTCAGTCTAACAACTTCACTGCTCTTTCCATTAACACTGCAATAACTATGTCCTAGGCTAATTAAAAAAAATTGACACCCCTGGGATATTAGGCAATCAACATGTTGCCTATGCTTTGGCTCCGATTATAAACTCTTCCAAGCAGAGATCTTACCTACTCCACATTCAATATAGCTCAAAAGACCACCATGTGAACTGAAAAATATATTAACAAAAACTGCTGCCCAAGCCCCAGTTTTAGGTTTATTTCCTCAAGATGGAAGTACCTTCAGATTTGTTTAGGAAAAACATTTTGGCATTAAATAAAATATTAGGAGAAGCAGCAGAGGCTGAGTAAAAGTCCCAGTGATCAGACTTCCTTTTCTGGGACCCCGACTTCTTGTCTCATCACATTAAGTTTGTGCCTGCTTTTCCACTGAAGAACTAGCAGTGCGGGACACCACATAGGGCATTCGGCTATTCAAAAGCTGAACTGTTAGTTTTCCTTTATTATTATTTATTTCCTAAGGCACCTAAGTAGGAAAAGGCAACAATAGGAAAATTGGGTACTTACCTTGTGAGTTTTCCTTCTATGGGGCGGGGTCCTCCTGGACGGCCAGTTCATCACTCTGGGGTTAGATCCCCACCTCGACTGGTGGGAGGCAGACTTCAACTTTTTGAGATTGTGCACAGTGGGATCTGACCCCTAGCTCTCTGCTGATTGTAAGCTTCCTAAACTGCCCTCTACAACTAAAACTATACTAACAACTGTGCTACTATACTGAACAACTAACTTAACTTTCAGAAAAAAATAATTTGGCAAACTTGATCATTGTTGCAGGGAGGGTAGTTGGCCATCCAGGAGAACACCCCTGCAGAAGGAAAATTCACACGGTTAAGTGCCCAATTTTCCTTTCTCCCAGGGGGCCCTCCTGGACAGCCAGCTCATCACTCTGGGGAAGTCCCAAAGCAGTGTCTCCCAGTCGAAAAAGTATCTACATAGGAGGGAAAAAACAACAGAAAAACTTTATGCAGTAGTCCAGAATACACACAAGAGAAAGTTTTCAGATTATAAAACTGCTTGTAAGACCCTTCTACCAAAAGTCGCCTCTGCAGACTCAAGGACTTGGATCTTATAATGTCTGGTAATCTCCTTGTAAGGAGCCTGAGCTCTCAAAGTCCTGGAGGTTGCCACTCACTTAAGGGAATGAGTCACCCCCAACTGAGGGGGATCCCCATTTTCTGCTATATAGGCCTCTGTTATGTACTTGGAGATCCATTTAGAAATGGTTGTTTTTAGAAACCTTCCTCCCCAGTCTAGGATTTACAAAAAGTGAGGAAAGCGTTCTGAAGGGAGCAGTCCTGTCTAAATAAACTCGGAGAGCCCTACACATATCCAGTCTGTGCTGAATCTGTTTCTGCCTGCGAGAAGGACTGGGATAGAACAAGGCACGATAGCCTCCTGCACCCTGCAAGCAGCAGAATTTACTTTAGGGCAAAAAGCAAGGTCTAGTCTAAAAACTACTGAGTTTCCCCTAAAAATGCAAAAGGTCTTGCCAAGGTAATTCCAACAAGGAAAGCTACTTTCAAAGATAAAAAAAATACATAAGGGAGATGTCAGAGTGGCTCGAAAGGAATCTTCACTAGGGCATTCAGTACCAGATTAAGATCCCACGAGGGGACTCTGTGGACTACTGGCAGAGAAATTTGTTTCACATGGGGATATGTGGAGATTTTAGAGTCCCATATGCTACTGATAATGCTGCCTATGGCTGCCACTTGTTGGGACAGAGTGTTGGATTTCAAACTCTTGATACCCTCCTGTAGGAACTCTAGAATGGATTTAATCTTCAATTAGAGACGGTTAATGGACATGATCTTGCACCAATCTGAAAACACCCTCCATGTGCCCTGGTGCAGGTGTCTCATGGCCTGTCTCTGGGACTGCATGAGGGTGTCCAAGACAGAATCGGAATAGCCAAGTCTCTTAAGTGCCTGCTGCTCAACTTCCATGCCGCTAGTTTTAGAAGACCTGGGTTCTTGTACAGGACTGGCCCGTGGGATACTAAGTCTTGAGAAAGTGGAATACGAAGGGAGCTGTGCCGAATTCCTGAAGGTCTGTGAACCACAGACGCCTTAGCCAGAATGGTGCCACCAGAATCATCTGCATGTTCTCTCTGTGTAGCCTGCTGATCATCCAGCTGATCAGAGGAAAAGTAGGGAAGGTGACAGCTGTTGTAGCTACTTCTGTTTGACAGTGGTGCAAGCCACTGCTCCTTTGTTGTAGAAGCAGGACATGTAAATTCCCACCTTTGTGTTGTTCCTGGAGGCGAACAGATCTACTGCCATCTGTCCGAAGGTGACGAATGATGGTGAAGGCTTCCCTGCCGAGATTCCGTTCCCTTGGAGCCACTGACCTCCTGCTCAGCCAATCCACTCGAACATTTGCTTTTACTTGAATGTGAAGCACTCATAGCAAGAGTAGATTTACTTCCATCCACTCCATAATCAGGCAAGCCAGCTTGTGAAGAGATTTTGAGTGTGAACACCCCCTCCGGTGATTGATATACCCTTTGGCTGTCACATTGTCCATGTAAACCAAGGCATATTGTGGCTGTATCTCATCCTTGAAGGACAGAAGTTCCAGGTAAATCACCACATGTTCCAACTATTTGAAACTGTGGGTCTGTTCTTGGGACAACCAGGATCCCCGAGCCGATCTGTGATTGAGTCAGGTCTTCCAGCCTGACAGGCTGTCATCTGTTGTCAGGGTAAGCCTTCAAGGCTCTGACAGAAGGGTCCCTTGAGAGAATGTTCTCTCTCTAGCCACCACTAGAAAGAGAGTTCATGACCTTCAGCGGCACCCATATCCACTAGCTGAATCCCTTCGTCAGCATGTCTTGATGGTGTCGTTAGGGATAGGCCTGGCATGGAACCTCACCCACACTATCTGCTGGGTACATGAGATCATTAGACCTCGCAGGCTCGCTAGAGTCTTTAAGTCTGGTTTGTGTCCTGTCCCTGATCTGGGAGATCAGGAGCTGTAATTTGTCCCATCTCTGAACTATTATGAATACCCTGAAGAGGTGGGTGTCCAGCATCACCCTTAAGTGCTGCAGCTGCTGAGTGGATACCAGGCTGTTCTTTTTGAAGTTTATGACAAAGCCGTGTCTTTGAAGATAATCTACTGTCCTTCCAGGTTGCTCTGTGAGGGAGATCGGATGAGAATGTCATCTAACTAAAGGGGTTAGTGGATGCCCTCCGAGCGGAGGTTTGTAATAAGCAGGATTAATGCCTTTGTAAATGTTTTGGGTGTCATCGGCAGCCCAAAGGGGAGAGCCCTGTACTGCTAGTGTTGATCTGTATAAGTGAAGCATAGCCACTGACACTGGGGAGAAAAAGGAGTTGTCCCAGGGGAATTGGCAAAACTCTATGGCATAACCTGACCCGATTGTTTCTAATAAACACGCATCCGACATTGCGGCCTCCCAACATTCTGTGAAGAGCTGCAACCTTCCTCCTAGGTCTGTGGACTGCCCAGAGGGTGAGGTCAAACAGTCAGGCATCAGATTTGGGAGGACCCTGGGGACTAGGCTGATTTCCTGTGGACCTCTGATGGCCCCAGCAAGACCTGCCCCTGGACAGATATCCTCTGGGTGGGGTGCATGATCTCATAGCCTCCGCTGGTGGTTAATAGCCCCAACTGTAGGGATGACAGGGCCACAATGTGCTGCTAGATTTCTGCAAGGTCTGTTTCTTGGCCTTGTCAGAGGCATCTGCTAGTACCTCATCCAAGCAGACTCTGAAAGGTTTCAAACACTGGAATGAGCCTGCAATGTGTTAGCAGTATTGTTCTCCTCTCCAGGAGCTCAGCCACAGCCTCCTGAATGCTGCTACGTTGGATGTGGCCGCCCGAGATGCCCAGCAAGGGATGCTCATAGACAAGTCTACTATAAAGGAGTAGGCTAGCTGTATTCTAGTGGCTTGGACCCTGGTCATTTTGAGCGAGAGCTCTGGATCCCTGCCTCTCTTGAGCCACTTCATGAGGACCAGAGTGAAATGTGGGGTAAGGGAGGCCATTTTGGCAACTGCTGCACTCTTCTCAAAATTTCTTCTGAGGCCAACTTCAACCCCCTTGTCTGTCTGATCTCTGGAGAAGCAGTCTCCCTCTGTGGGAACACAGACTTTTTGGCCAGCGATGCTGCTGTGGCATCCACCTTGGGAGTGACCAGAAGTTGCTCTTTGTTTTTGGTGAAGAATACAGAGATTCCTGGACCTTATTGAGTTTAAGGGCTTGAGTGGGATGCTGCCGCTCCAATCTAATAATCCTCTCAAAAGGCCTTATCCAATACCATCCCTCTGTCTTTAGTTTGTGCTCTCGGGATATACCCAGTTATAGTCCTCGGCTTCCCTCGCTTTCAGCTCCAGTGCTCTCTGCACACGAGGAAACATCTCCTCCCTAACTGGACCGTGGGAGGCTTCTATGGGCGTGTCTGGGATCTGGCCTTCTTCCAGAGGGCTTGCCTCTCCTGAGGCAGTCTCATTTGAGGCTTGGTCCTCAGAGGCTCCATCCTCCTCCTCAACTGCAAGAACTGGGGAGAGGCGCCTCCTCTTTGAGGGGTGTTTGCCCTTTGAGGCTTGGAGTGTAAGGTGGGAGTCTTGGTCTGAGGAGAGTTTTATCTCATCCCTGGAAGAGCCCCCTCCTTGCTCCTCTAAGTCAAAGTCCGAGGCGGTTGGGGATTTCAGGGGGTCCTGGGCTACTTGTGAGCTGGACGTTTCCCCTTCCCTGCTCTTTTAAAAGCTGCACTGGGGCTTTTTCCCCTTGGGGAGGGGGCGGGGGGCGCTATGGCTTTTTGTGTTCGAGATCCCTTAGGGAAACCAGGATCACCTTTAAAAACCACCACCTGGCAGTTCCGGGGGCAGGGAGGCAGGCGGTGTCATGACACACAGGGACCTTACAGTATCAGATTCCTCCTGTCTATCTTGGCTCTGCTCCTCTGGGCAGTCTCTCCTGGAGACCACCATTTTATTTTGGCACAAAACCGCTCCTGGCGGATGCAGACGATCCCCTACTGGGTGGCTGCTTCGGTGCTCCCTGCACTCCGGCGGTAGGAGGAAAAACGCCTCCAGCGGTTTCCAAGATGGCAGCCGGCTGCACCTCAGCTGATCCCACATTGCGGGAGGGTGAGAAGGGGGTTTGTAGCAGGCTCCTGGTGCAAGCTAGACGGGGAGGGGAGGTCTGCTGCACCTGCTCTTCTCGGCTCCTGAACCATCTGGAACTGGAGCCCAGGGAAAAATCCAAAGGTCTTGATTCTTGCAGGGGGGAATTGGGTGAATGGGGAGGGCTTGCACTCTCTCCTGGCGCCAAAAAACAAGGAGTGCTGCGAGGGCTATCCTAGTCTGCTTTCTGACAGTCCCAACTGGAAAACTAGGGGTCAGATCCCACTGCGCATGCTCTCAAAAACCTGAAGTCTGACTCATGCCGATCAAAGTGGGGATCTAACCCCAGAGTGATGAGCTGGCTGTCCAGAAGAAGAATATTTTTCCAAACTGTTTATGGGTCACTTTTGAGCAATTTTATAGTTTAATTACTCTCTTTTTTCATTAAAATATTGTTTCCAACACCCACCTAATCTTGAAACTACTCTTGCTCATTCTTACAGGTTAGTTATCATTTCATGTGGCCAACACTAAATTTATTCTAACATTTTTTATGAAGTGCACATTTACTATCTTGTCTGTCACCAACATCATCAATGCACTCATTTTCTCCAACTATTTAGGTACAGACAACTCTGAGAAGAGGGTTTGTTAGTCAATTTATGCTCCCTCTGCTGGCTAGAAGGATTTGCCTCAAAATACCACTGGCTCTACATACAGACTAGCTCAGCAACACATTAGTGGATCTTTAGGAAATAAACAGAAAACAGACCCCGAGAGATCATAACATTATTTAAAATGGACTTCAGATTTGAAGCCCATCATTGGATGGTGTTGTTCTTGATAAAAGCAGACACTTATTTGACAAGCCTTTCCCATTCCTAAATTATAACTAGATGAAGTTAAAAGAAACTTCATCCTCTACAAATATAGTATTTTCTCTCCCATTTCAATAACAAAATCCTAATTATCTGCCTAAGATGGTTTTATTAATGATTGTTCAGTGCCAGGCACATTGCTGTGCTAATTAATAATTCTAGATCTTCCAAGTGTCAGTGCTGCTGGAGCATAGTTTTTCTATCATTTGAAATAGCACTCAGTCTAAACATATACAGCTACAACTCACTGTTATGCTACCAATATTTTAGTATACGCAGACTACTTTGGGTTTTAACTATTGTTCCCTTCTCCAAACCTTAGATTTCTTTTTATTCCATAGTACTGTTTTCTCCCCTTTTATCTGTACTAAACGATTCAGCTTTCTAAGCTAGTTTCTCCAAGTTCTGAAATAGCAGACCTCAAGGTTTTGCACAGTAAGTAGAAAACAAACTAGAAAAAATGCCATTTTTGTTAAAAACACTCACTGTGAACTACATTGTAGTCTAGCAATCCAGCCAATTGAGGACCTGAATCAATGATCTTATCAATAGCACATTTCTCAGATGTAGTGCAAATCTATGAAAAAGAAAAACATGCCAGTTTCTTGTAATGTGCATTTACATACAACTCTCCATCTTGTCTCACTTTCAGACTGAAATTCAACAAAACTATGCAAAACTATTGGTTTTGCTCCAAAGCCATCCTTTCCTTTATTTATTACACTGTGGGACACTTTAAGCTAGAGGTGCAAACACTATGGTCCACTTACAGCCAGCCTCTAGGCAGCTGGTCAAGTCTCCTTCAGTAGCCATTTAAGATTAGCAAGCTAAAATGATAGTACTCCCTCAACCTTAAAGCAATTGCTTTAAGTGAAAAGCATTTACTAAGGGATTTTTTTATGATCATTTTACATTTCGTTCACAAATGGGACAGGGGAGAGTAGCCCATGATACATGTGACTTGGGGCATGACCTTCCAGCCGTGTAGGACCACTGCTAGCCTTTAGCATCAACACAAACCCCATTAAACTGAATGGTGTTCACACCAACGCTAAACAGTCAAAAGAATTGTTTTGTTTTAACGTGGAGTTTTTAACTGTATTATTGTTTTTTAATGTTTTAATAGATGGTTAGCTACCCTGAGATGCTTTTAGCAGGAGGGGGCGGCATACAAATTTTATAATAAATAAAATAAATAAATAAATAAATTATAATAAAAGAATCAAACTATGCCTAGGGCTTCAAGTCTCCAAGCACTCTGCTGGCCCAAGCAGATTGGACGAGGCTTCTGCTGGCAAAGCACTTTGAGGACTGGGCTGTCAATTTGATTCTAATTGGAAACCTAGCAAGCATGTACCTTAATGTCATCCTCGGTGATGTAGCCTGCTTGCACCACCCACCAGGCCTCTACAGCAATCTCCACTGGCTTGACTGGGAGCAGATCACGAGCAGTTTTCCTTCTGAAAAATTTCTGCAGTGGTACAGTCCATTTGAGATAACACACGTTAAATGTCTTTTATTACAGATAAAGAAGTTACCAGTTTCCATTATAAAAAAGCTACATAAAAATTCTCAGTCTTCAAAGTTCACATTCAAGCATTCAAACACGTGATGTTGGGAACCTTGGCAGATAGTTAAGACTGTCAGTTCTTATCTTAATCCCCTAAAGCCATGGAATGCACACATAGGAAGCACATTAGCATACAGGTTTGTGCGAAAAGTGCTTCTTTCTCCTCCAAGTCAAATCAGTAAAGGGAAAAAGAAACAATCCATTTACCTCTGCAGCTTCAAAGTGCGTGTGTTTCAATGAAAAGATTAGGACTTGATGTTACTAAGGTGAGTGCCACAATCCTCTACCTATTTACTGTTTCTGCTAACCTTTAGCACCAGCGTGAACCCAACTGAGTTCAATGGAACTCATGCTGGTGCTAAATACTAACAGTTAGAAGCCCGTGCCCTAAAACTGCTTTGATTGGAAAATTGGTACTTACCTTGTGAAACGTCCTTCTACTGGGAGTCCTCTTGGCTGGCCAGTTGTAAAACAGTGGGGTTAGATCCCCACCACAACCACTAGGAGGCAGACTTCTGATTTTAGCTGGCACATGCTCAGAGTCAGAGGGGATCTAGTCCCTGTACTTCAGTCGTTCTAAAATTCTGACTAGTGTTAACCTTAAACTCTAAAACTCAACTCTAAGGCCCATGAGGGCCCTGTAAAAAGGAAACCTGAACTAGATGGGCAAAGAAGGGACCCCTGGACCTCCGCCCCACAGGGGGCCAGACAGGTGGAGGGGCAAAACTGGTGCCCATAACTTGCATCTGTGGATTGTTCCAGCCCTGCCCAAGAGTGCTCTCTCACTCCAGGCAGGAACTGGCCAGCCAGGAGGACTCCCAGTAGAAGGAAAATTCACCAGGCAAGTACCCAATTTTCCGTTCTCCCTCGGAGTCCTTCTGGCCGGCCAGTTGTAAAACAGTGGGGACGTTCCATGGTGGTGTCTCAGTATAGAGTAACAGGGTGGGGAGAGAGAATAAGTATTGGTGTCCAGCGGATATGGCCCCGAGGGGTCGGTTACAGAACCACCTGGAGCACCCTTCTCCCAAAGGCTGTGTCAGCCGAGTCGTGCAGGGGAATTTTATAGTGGCTGGTGAAAGCATGTAACAATGTCCAGGTGGCTGCACAGCATATTTCCTCGTAGGAGGTCATATTGCAGAAGGCCTGGAAGGTGGCCGCCCCTCTTAAGGAGTGGGTAAACACCCTCGGAGGCAGTGAGTTGTTCTCCACCTTGTATGCTTCAACAATGCAGAGACATCCTGCACGCAATTACCGCTTTGGACACTCTGAGGCCCTGTCATTGAAGGCTGTAAGCCATGAACAAGGCCGAGGACCTGTCAATGTAGATGCAGAGAGCCCTCCGGACATTGATTTTATGGTAGATCTGTTCCTGGAGAGCAGAAGGAAGATGTCCTGTTCCCTATGAAATTGGGTATCCACCTTGGGACAAAAGTAGAGAGTCACAGAGGACTCTTTGAATGAGCATAGGCCAGAGTCAACGGCAAGGGCACTCAGTTCAGAGACCCTCAGAGCCGATTTCATTCCCCACTAGAAAATCCAGTGTTATGGAGAGAGAGTAGAGCGAGAACTCTCAGAGGGGCTTAAACAGGACCTTCGACAGGGCCCTCAAGACTAAATTTAGGTTCCAGGATAGGAAACAGCACACTACAGAAGGGGGGAAAAGTCTCGCAGTCCTCAGGAAGTGGACCACATGTGGGTGCTTAGCTAGTCTTACCGCCTGCACAGTGCTAGGTACGCTGTTCAAAGCTGCTACCTGACGCTGAAGAGTTTGATATCCAGTCCCTCTTGAAGGAATTCTAAGGCTGCTCTAAGGGGAGCCTTGGAAGGTCTAATGTCCCTATGGTCACACCATGGTGCGAAAGAGGCCCAGGTTCCCTGGTAAATGCATTTGGTGGCTGGCCGTCTGGACAGAAGCATAGTGTCAAGGACCTGGTTGGAGTAGCCCAGTTTTCTCAGGGCTCCCATTCGATATCCAGGCTGTTAGTTTCAGCAGGCCTGGATTGTCGAAGAGGAGAGGGCCCTGTGCCAGGAGGCCGAGGTTTTCTGGCAGGTGGAGCGGGAGCATTGTGCTCAGGTGTTGCATATCCGCGAACCATGGATGCCTCAGTCAGTAAGGGGCGATTACGATGGCAGTTGCCCGTTCTCTCCTGATCTTTGCCACTGTCTTGCAGGGGAGAGGGAATGGAGGGAAGGCGTACACGCCGTACAGCAGGCCCCAAGGTCAGTGGGAGTTTAGCATATCAAATGTCACAGCACAATGGTCCGGGAACCTGGATACGAAGCGCAGGGTCTTTGCGTTGTTTGCAGTGGCGAGCCTGTCCATCACCGGGTGGCTGAAATCTCAGATGAACATCTGGAATGCCTTGCAGCTGAGTGACCCCTCCCCCGGGGAGATTGTCTGATGACTCAGCCAGTCTGCCTGTATGTTGGTTACCCCTTTGATATGAACTGCTGTCAGGGAGATGAGGTTTCATTCTGCCCAGGAGATCAGGAGAGAGGCATAGTGATACAGGGATTCGGAGCGGGATCCTTCCTGGAGATCCACATATGCTTTTCCACAGTGTTATCCAGGTAGACAAGTATGTTTTTGCTCTGAAGAGAGGAGGACAGGCCTCTTAGCACTAGGTAGATGGCCCAAAGCTCCAACCAGTTTATATGGTGTTTGTGCTCCCACGGTAATCACTTGCCTTGTACCGAGTTGTGTTGCGCGTGGGCTCCCCACCCTAGTAGACTCGCGTCTATTGTGAGCGAGATCCTGTCGGTCTGACAATGGGACTCCCTTCTCAAACCTGCTTTCGTCCATCCACCAGCGAAGGGACTGTTTGAGCTGAACCGGAACCTCGATCCAGGGGTGCCTGTTGTCTGCGATGTCGTCCTGCCAGGGGTGGAGGGTCTTGCCCCTTGCAAGGTCCCCAGACAGGAAATCATGAGGCCCAGGAGGCTGGCCAGTGATTTGAGCCAAGCCCTGTGCTGTTGAGAGATTTGACGGGCCAAGAATCTCAGGTTCTCTTGGCTCTGCGCAGTGAGGAATACTCTGAACTCCTTGGTGTTCAGGATAGCCCGCAAGTGCTCGAGGTGACTTTATTTATTTATTTTAAAAAACTATACCCCGCCCCTCCTGCCACAGGCAGCCCAGGGCGGCTAACAAAATAAATCCATAAAAAAACAATAAAATATATAAAAAACATCACATAGCAAAAATCACAATAAAAATGAGAACAAAAACCCACACCCAAATACCCACCCCATCCACCCTCACCAAACGCCTGACGGAACAGCCAGGTCTTACAATTCCTACAGAAAACTGGGAGGTCTGGGGCCAGATGGGTCCCCACCGGGTCCCTCCGGAGGGAATTCCAAAGGCACGGCGTGGCCACCGAGAACACCCTGTCCTGCGTGGCCCCCCGGGGAACCCGAGGGACCTCCAACAGGGCATCCCCAGATGACCGCAGGGGCCGGTCCAGAACCCAGGGAGTGAGGCGGTCTCGCAGATACGCAGGGCCCAGACCGTGTAAGACTTTATAGGTCAAAACCAACACTTTGAATCAGGCCCGGAAAACTATTGGCAGCCAGTGCAGAGATCGGAGCACTGGTGTAATGTGCTCGCGGCGGCCCAGCCCCACTAGGAGCCGGGCCACCGCATTCTGCACCAGCTGCAGTTTCCAAGCCATCACCATAAGTAGCCCCACATAGAGCGCGTTGCAGTAGTCTAACAGAGGTGATAAAAGCATGGATGATCGTGGCCAGATCCAGAACCGAAACTAGCAGCCAAAGCCACCGCACCAGATGTAACCGGCGGAAGGCACTCCTCACCACAGCCTCCACCTGGAGATCCAGGCGGAGCTGCGCATCAAGGAGCACCCCCAGGTTCCGAACCTGGGAAGCCAGTGGAGGGCAATCCCCCTCAACTGAGGGGGCCATCATCTCCATCAACTTACCCACTAGCATCACCTGCGTCTTGTCAGGATTCAGTCGCTGTCGATTAGCCCTCATCCAGTCCCTCACAGCTGTCAAACACCGGGTAAGCACCGAGACAGCCAGGCCTGGGTCAGTTGAAAATGAGAGGTACAGTTGGGTGTCATCCGCGTACTGATGACACCTCACCCTGTACCCCCTGATCATCTCGCCGAATGGCTGCATGTACACGTTGAACAGGAGATTATGAAGCCATGGTCCTGGAGGTATTGTATTGTCCTGTGGACATCCGCCCGGGCTCCAGACTTAGATGGCAACCTGATAAGGATGTGGTCAAGGTATGGATGAAGTCTGATCCCTTCTCTTCGAAGACTGGTGAGTCTGAAGGCAGCGCCATATACTGCCAATGTTGTTGGGTGTACATGAACCTGAGCCGTTGTCTGTGTGATGGTAGAATGGGAACATGCAGGTATGCTTCCTTGAGTTCGAGGGAGGTCAGCCACTCATCCTTGGAAATTGCGAGCAGCAGCAGGGAAAAAACTGAGGCCTGCGGGGGAGGAGCAAGCCAGCATCTCTCCTAAGGCTGCAAGCTGGTCCAGGGGAGTAGGAGCCTCAGCAGGACACCGCTAGAAGCTGGCTCCACTTCTCCTGCTCCCCCGCTGCTCCGGAGTTCCTTACCAGCCTTGGGGAGAAGCTCCGGTTGAAAGTAACTCTTCCTGGGGAAAGAGGGTGAATGGTGGAGGGAGCGCTCCCTCCCCGGCACCAAGGAGAGGGCTCTCGGGGACTAAGTCCCTATCTAACTTGAAGCCGTGAGAAGAAAATCTCCATTCTAGACGGAGGCTGCCTAGCCTGCATCCTGCTGGTAGGGAGGCAGACAATGGAGTACAGGGGCTAGATCCCCTCTCAGCATGCGCCAGCTAAAATCAGAAGTCTACCTCCTAGCGGTTGTGGCAGGGAATCTAACCCCACTGTTTTACAACTGGCCAGCCAAGAGGACTCCCAAGGAGAATATATAATATTCTAAATCCAATATAAATTGATCACATTTTTTTTTTACATAATAAAGAGAGAGGCGATATTGAAGAAGTTATTATTAGTAGGCCGATTCCCCACCACTACCCTAAACTGCTTCATCGTATTTTAATGGTTTGCATTTTGTTTCTTCCGAAATGTCTGACAATGCTGACGCTGTGTGATCAATGGGCATGATACTAAGAAGCTTCTGCAAACTTCAGTTTGTAAAGCAGCAGCCAGAGGGTGCTACTGTATTTGCAATATACAAAATGTTTATAGAGTGAGATGCTGCAGCACTACACTTAACGGACATAAAACTGGATTGATTCACATATTATATTTAAGAGCTTCAAAACAGGGCCCCAATCCTGAAAATACCTCATTGTAATCCCATTCATTACAAAAACGGACTACAAATCTCTTAGAAAGCACTGGACTGACGTTATGTAAACTTTGATTAATCATATATATTTTATAGCTAAAAGAGAGCTATCCAGTCTTGTCAGTCCTGTATTTTCACACAACTCCACATACAAGAAGTTGTTCAAGATGAGATAAGGCACAGAGCCAGAAAAAACAAAAACAAAACAAAAAAAACCCTTACCTTTGAGGACCTACACTGGTTCATTAGATCAATGTACTGGTTTCTTCCTATGCCAAGAAGTCGGAGACCTACAAAAAAAAAAGCAAGCATTTCGTAGTCTCTCAGGAAGAATCTTTAAGATGAGGACATTTTAACCTTGCAAAGCTGTTCTGAATTACAGGAATACTGTTTTCCAAAATTGTCTGCTTTTTTTGCTAACAACTTTATTCCTGGTGGCAACTGGAGTCTGAACAGTGCTAGACCTGGATGAAAATTACCACTTTGTCTAAGGGCATTTTCACACAAGACACTCTCCACCTGCTACCACCCACTATACATGTTGCAGGACTAGTGTTGCCCTATGGGTGCCCTGTAATACGTATAGTGGGTGGGAGGTGGGTGGATACTGAGCAGAGTGTCTTGTGTAAAAATGCCCAAAAAGAGAAGAGTTCAGCCCTTCATTTGCTTTGACCAATGAATAAATAAAAATCTTACCAATCTGAAGAAAACATTTATTTTTTTCCCATATAACACAGAAGAATTACAGTACAAAAAAACCCACCATCTCAAAAGTAATCTTTTACATCATCGGCATTCCCCTCGGTCAACAAAACAAGAGCAATCATGATGCCAAAGCCATCACTTACACCCATTTTAAACATTACTACCATAATAAGCAGTCCCACTAACTGCGATATAACTGTTTATGTCTTCCCATTTAAGCGCATTTCCCCCCTCACCTTCCTGCTTCTTTATTTAGGGTGGGTATGCATGCCATATTTCCTCAATGCTCTTTCTTTTTTGAACCCTCTTCCTCAGGTTTAGTGGGTCTCTGCTAGGTTTTAATACAATGCTACTTTTAAGATACCTAGTGGCAGAACCAAAGTTCTCTCTCAATCAACACGCTGGATTTGGTTCGCAATTGCAATGTAGGCACACTTAGTTTGCGCTCTACAGTAAAATCCTTCCAAGAATCACCTAAGCAGTGCTGAACAACTAGTATTCTCAATTGCCTCCTACTGTAACATATACCTAGTTAATATTCAGGCAGTCAAACTTCAATGTGATTAATTTAGCAGCTTGCCAACACCTTCTCTTACTCTCACACCCACAAGGAGAAAACACAAAAGGGGAAGCAGCACAATGAAAGTGGAAAGGTTTCTGGATAGCATCTCACAAGTTAGTTATTCATAGGGAAATGAATAGCCATTAATGGCTATTAGCCAGTAGATTTGGGGAACGTAAACTCTTACTGTTTGGGGGCTGGAACAACAGGGAATAGGTTGTCCATCATGACCTGTTAGGTACTTCCCCCAAAAGAAAGAGACTGGCCGCTGTCGGAGACAGGATGCTGGGTTTGATGGACCATTGGTCTGACCCAGTATGGCACTACTTACGTTCTCATGAAGTGTCTAGAACATTGTCACCAGTGTTGTGGGCCAGGATTTTCCTTTCTCAACTCTTTGGGTATAATTCTGTCATCATGCTCTCTTTCATTTTCTCTTAATTATGTTAATTTGACACTTACTTCTAAACACTATTCACAGGTTCTACACCTCAAACATGGAGCTATTGTCTTTAAATAGATGCTACTAATAATAGTTTTGGAAGCTCCATTTATCCAGCTCACTAACAATAAGAATACAGCCACACAATACTTACAGTCTGCAGCAGTAAAATTGGGCAGCCAGTCATAGCTTTTTTCACTATTCATTATATCCTTTAAAAAGAAAAAGAAAAGTTTACATAAACAGAATCATTTTGAATAACTGCTGCCCATTATTTAAGAGAGAAGCTTGTGACATCAGTCAACATTGAGAACCTAAAACAAAACACTGTACTGTCAGTCAGAATTCTATCCCTCAAGACCGCAATCAAAATTTGACAAGGAAAAAAAAAAGCATGTAGCCTGTTTAAAAAAAGAAAAGAAAAAAACAAGAACAAATTACATCCCTCTTTTGAAAGATCTAGCTTACTATAAAACTGAAACAAGCTAAGAAACTATACACTTATTTGTAACAATGCTCAAATCCTAAGAGTTATGCTGTTAAACCCTTCCCCACAAACCAAAGCAGCTTGAAAGCTAAATCAAGGGTGGAGAGAAGGGGGTAATTCTGCTTCCATTAAAATCAGTGGCAAAACTCTCATAAAAACCAGGCGCTAATGAAACGGTTATCAATTTATTCTGTATTGTACTTTGTGTGTTAATTATTCCTACAGAATCTAAAGAGAGTGTGTGTGCCGTGCTGGCAAACTATCATGTGTACAGCACACAGAGAAAGTATAGTTACAAAACCCTAATTCAACAAAGAGCTCGTGAGGCTAAGGCTCAGCTGTGACTAGGTTTTACTCAATGTTGCTCACTGCAGCAGCGGTCCATCTGATCACAAGCAAACAATACTGGCCTTTTGACTCCAGCTGGCAGGCACTGCATTACACTGCCACAAGCATTCCTAGCAGTACAAGATATATTAGCCACAATCCATCAACCGCTTACTCCAGAATAGCCTCACTGAAGTCCTGCAGGCTTCAATGGTGCTACTCGAGAGTGGTTTGTGGATAGTGTGTTTTAATCCTCTTCCCCGACTCACCTCCATTATTCCTGTGTAATAGGAGAAAGGGGTTATCCTCAGGCCTTTTACCATGATGTCAGACAAATGGTAAGGGTACAACATAAGATGTTCTCTACTGTATTTTAACAGTTCTTCATAGTATTTACGTTCATCTTTCTTGACATGCTTAACTGAAAGAAATAGAAAAAAAAAGTATAGACATATAAAGTTCTTAAACTACACAACCACAAGAGAATCATAATGGTATGATAATGAAGAGGGGATGAACCTGGAAAACGTGTAGTAACAATTCGTTCCATTAGCTCTTGTAGGAGTGGCGAGTGCTCCAAGTCTCTCAGGACCAAGCCTCAACAAATCAGAAGATTGCCCTCGTGCTAGTTGGAACAGTCTCCCACAGAACTGGCTAAGAGGTGGTAACAGGGATTAGAACTCACGGAGCTGCCAGGAAGTTACCCCTCTTCACGAGGGCCACCCATCTTCCCTCTGCGGGTCTGGGCTCCGCCTAACGGCATTCCTCGTTTAAAAAGCGTGGTGCCACTGGGTATGTCAGACTAGCCCCCCCTTGCTCGTTAGAGCAGTGAGACAATACACATCGAACACTGGCTGCAACCCTTAAAACACTTGTGGCATCAGAGCCACGATGAAATTGATTTCAACTTCACCAGTGCAAGTGCTTTGGAGATTGAAGCCTAAATTCCTAATTCAACCAGCAGTAAGTCTCAGCTGAAGAGCTACGGAATCCAGACGAGAGCAGTCCAGCAAAAAAGCTTTCAGGGTTAATTTACTTTTGACATATCATTAAAAAGGCACTTTGGGGGGGGGGGAGGAGCATTCTTAGGGGGAAATTTGAAGGTTTTAGATTGGTTCTCATGGATCTACACTAACTCCTGCAGCATACGGCTGGAAGGCACTGAAGACTACTTTAAAAGAAAGGGTTCAAAAGGAAAGGCAGATAGCAAACTACTCACCTAAGTTATTCCGGTACCGTAGTTGATTGCGGATGCTATAGAGGCCAACCTGCTTTTCATACTCACGCTGCGAGTTTCCAAGACCCTAGAAAACAAGATACACTTTCAGTTAAAGTGTATAGCACAAAGGCCTAAATAAGATGATTCACATATTTCACCACCACCAAAGTGTATCCCTCTTGTTTTGTCATCACACCATCTCTGGAACTTCCACATTGTGTATTATGTTATTGAAGCACACTGCAATTTTATACCATATGAGATATACTTTGTTCCCTCCTCTTAAGCCTACTTCCTAAGGGGAAGTTGTTTTATAATAAGAATGAAACAGAGCAAAGTAGTTTGAAGCTTTTACAATAAGAAACTCTGAAGTAAGTTATTTTTTTAAAAAAAAGTTTCTTACATATTGTAGAAAGAAATGTTCATGTTACATCATTTTCTTTACATTCTTATCTAGCAGATAACTAGATAATGGTCGTCTTGCTGGATGTTGAACTATATGGATTACTTTTTAAACAGATGTTTCATCTAGCATCAAGACCAAGATTTAAATGCCACGCTATTTTAGTCTGATTTACGTAAGTAGTCTCAGTACAGTCTCAACTTTGCAGATAAAGCAATGTAACAATCACTCAAATTCCTATTACAACCTACTTCTTGAAACCACAATTCAAAGGATTCAATTATTCATACACCACAATTTGCAACCAATGTGTGTCGCTCTTAATGCTTTTTCTCCTTCTCCTGCTGACGTTAAAGAACTATTTTTCTGTTTCCGCTTTGAAGTAGCGCACAATCCGTAAGATCAAACATAAGAGTTTCCTTCTTCACTTTAGACAGCATATCCTATAGGCTGACAGAGGCCCATTAAAACAAAGCCCTCATCAAAATTTCATGGGATTTCACTTTCACTGACAATTAGGACATTTTCTTTTTCAGATTCATTGCTAAAAAACAAAGCCATGCAGCTCTTCAGTTTTAACACCACTCCTTGTTTGAGACACACGGAGAAGTTACCTGGCATGTCCCTTCTATATAATCCCTGGACGCCAAAAGCATTGGCATGAATACACTCCCACTAAGGTTTTTTTTTACATGGGCAGCACCCACACACAAACACCCAGATTTCTGGGTGTTCATGCATGGGCGAGTCTCGTGTAAATCCCGTGGTGGGTGTGCGTACGCATGCGATCCCATGCACACCCAACTCCATCCATCCCTCACGCACAGAGCAACAGGTGAAAACTGAGGTTGCTCCATGCGTGTAGATGGGTGCGCACCCATCTACACCCTCCCCCCACCCACGGACCGTGGCGCACACCGACCCACGCTTTGGTCCATGTAAAACGGACCAGTGAAGATTTAGTCTCAGTGTAAAAGACATTGTAACCACCCAGAGTTTCATTGATTGAAACCAGCAAGGGGGATGTGGTCAAACTGGTCAGTATGGACCCGATACAGAGCAAGAGAAAATGGGAAAGGAAAGGGGATTCAAGTGTCTACAGCTATGATTTTGGCAAAAGGAGTCAATGGCCCTTTTTACACGGGCCATGATGCGGGGGGGAAGGGGGGAGGTCAGTGTGCAGTGGGGGGAGGGTGTAGACGGGTGCACACCTACCTCCACCCATCTACCCGCATGGAGCAACTGCCGTTTTTGCCAGTTGCTCCGCGCATGGGGGATAGGTGGAGGTAGGTGCGCATGCGTATTCACAGGCACGCTCACACATGCACACCCACCCGCCAGAGTTTACACAACACTCACCCACACATGAACACCCAGATTTCTGTAAAAAGGGCCAATGTCTAATGATGGCAAGGGGCGACGGCGAGAGTGGGAGTCAGTAGTACCGGTCCAATTCTGGCAGATAAGATACAGGTGCTGGGAAGGTTCAGTACCTATCTATATAAATAATTCTGGCAGCCGCAGAGAAGACCACTTGCCAGGCTGACTTGCAAGCGTGCCCATAGCTGTAAAGATTTTCCCACCAGCTCAAATGGCATACATGCCAATGGCAAGCAGGTTTTTTCAACTGGATTCAGGCAGGAGGATGGGGAATGGGGTTATGGGTCACAGTGTACCTCAGAGCCATTTCTACAAGGCTCAAAATCTGTTTTGACACCGGCAGCAGGGGTGGAGGGGGGCTGAAACTATCCGATGCTGTTAGAGCTAGAAGGAGGGCAGCATTGCTACAGACTGTTCAGTAACTGTCTCGTGCTGGTGGCAGCAGCAGGGAGGAGATGGGTATGGGTTCCAGAAGGCAGTCACTGCCGACAAAGACAGCAGAGGGGAAGGAGAGGTGGCAAGGGTGCGTGTGTGCATGCGAGTACCTGTTACCAACAAAGAATTACATGTATTTACGAGGCAGTTACCTGTCCGATACTGCCAGATGCTAAAAGGTCAGTACCTGTCTGGCACTAATAGGGGTGGGGGTACACCTCCTTTATACTGGCAAATGAGAGGAGGACAGAACAGCACCAGTCTGATGCAGGCAGCCACCAGGTTAGAAGGCGCCAAGAGAAAGTCAGTATCTCTCTCACACTGGTAGTGGCAGAGATGTTGGTTGAAGGGTTTCAGAACCCATGTGACATTGGTGGAGGGGGTCTGTGTGTCTACGTATCAGTATCTGTCCAATACTGGCAGCCAGGGGGTTTACGGGTACTGACAGGAGGCGGGAGGGAGGCCTGGTCTATGCTCTCCATTTAAAATCAAAGATACTATATTTTGCTGGCATCAATGGGTGCTTTGGGATGTTATGGGAAATCAGTACTTTAATGCTACAGTGGAGGGAGCAGGGGTACCAAGGGAGTTGTAGCTATCCAATGTTGCTAATGGAGGGGTCTGAGTGCTAGAAGAGTTAATACCTGCCTGAGGTTTGGGGGAGGGGATATGGGTGCCAGGGGGCTCAGTAACTCTCGATTTCAAATAAAAAGATACTGTACTTTGTTGCCATGTCAGGCAATATAGGGGTTGTCAAACTACAAGGGAAAACAGCTCTAAAGTATCCATCATGGATAAGAATGAGGGTAGGCACCAACTACTCAGGAGCCTGAAGAGGACCCCAAACATTGGTCTGTTCCCAATATGGTGGCAAACAGTTACACAGTGTGATGCCAAGTGTGCCCTCTCTCTGCTTTCTCCCCCTGCAGATGAAGTTTCTCATCACTTTTAAACACAAAGCTTTGTACAATCCTCAAGAGTTTGAGGAAATTTCTCTCTTGCACTTCCTTATGAGACTTTGGAGAACAAAAAAGTGGCTCCATTATAACCTCTCCTCTCCACACCGGTTGCACAATCTCTCCTCTGTGGGCTTTGTGCCTCACAGTTTCCACCACTAGACCATGATCAAACACTCTAGTCTTGGTGAGAGTTTGTCTTTACAGTTTTGCACATTTCACTACTGTGAAGTAGTGAGCTAGCTCAACAGTCCTGTGAAGGGATTTGTAGCAGTCCAGCTTGTTGCTAGTTTTAGTGTGTTCTTCCCAGTAGCTTGTATATAGCTATTTCATTTGTGACTCAAGCTGTAGGAGAATCTTTCATTTGACTTTTTGCTCCACTGGTCATAGGCGTTTACCTCAGGCAGAGATGATATGGAAGAGCTGACTGTGTTTTTTTCATTTGGGTTTACTTTTTGGTCTTCTAGTGCTTTGCGGCAGGAGTGCAAGAAGCTTTGACTGAGGTGGCACCAGATCTTAAAAAGCTTTTCTGTACATAAAGTACCAGGAGGGAAAAAATCTCAGTTACGCTCCAAGGCTGTTGTTACTGGTACTCCTGTGCACCCAGAGGACTTGTTCGCAGAATCAAGATTCTATGGAGGGTTTATCCATGTTCATACAGCCCCCGGGTTGGTTCACATAGATTAGGATAAGTTGGACGATGCTGTCAAGAAGGATTTTTTAATGGCAGTTTTACTCTGAGGCTGTATTCATTGAGTAGCTTCCATTTACATAAAAAGCTCACGGCGCTTTAACAGTCAGTTTAAAGTTCCTTGATGCATTTATTAATAGATCAAGTTATCCATAGTTTAGAAAGTGTTCAACCTCCATTTCTCTTTTCTCTTAACACTGACTGTGAGGCATTAAAAAGGGGATTGTCAGTATCTATCTGAGGCTGGCGGGGAAGGGAAGGGGTAGGTGTTGAGGAGGACAGAGGTGACAAGGGAGGGGCCAAGTATCTCTCAGAGAATGAGGCAGGGTAGTGGTGTCAATACTGCTCTAGCAGAAAAGGAAAGTGCAAGTGCTGATGTAAGGGTTCATGAAGATTTGGGGGGGGGGGGCAGTATGCAGAAGACCACGCTATACAGCTCTGCCAAGGGGATGCTGAGCGACTCAATGCCCCTCAGGCAAGGAAATGGGGATACTGGGGGGCAGACAGGACTACTGCGGGGAGGTGTCGGGAAGATCAGCAAAACTCTGGCTGGGGAGAGCGGGTGGGGTGCCCAGGGCACCAATACCATTCTGATATGGGGATGGAGAGCAGCGGGGGGTGCAGGTGGGTTGGTACCACTCTGGCATGTGAATGGGCAGTACAGGTATGCGGGGGGGGGCGGCGGGGGGGTAGTAGCAGCACTCTGCTTGACACAAGGTACTGGTGCCAGAAGGGGGGTGTCATCGGGTACGGAATGAGTGGGGGCGGTACCACCCTTGCGAGGGGTGGTTGACTGCAAGCGGGGGAAGGTGTCGGTACCTGTTTGACGCTGGCGGGCAGGCGGCCCCAGGGGTAGTTATGGCGGATGTGGAATTCCACGTCTATGTTCATGGCGAGAGGCGGGGAGAAGGCAGCTCCGCCCGCTCCTCTCACCCCGCCGGTAGGGGGCGCGCCAGCCCGGAGCGTCCGTGACCCACCACAGCCAGAGCTCGCTTCCGCGTTAGCGCTACCACACCGGAAGCACCGCCTCCGAGCGCGCGCCACTTCCTGTTCATAGAGCGGTCGGGAGAAGGCGGGGCTCGTCTCGTCTCGCAGGGGGAGAATAGCGGCGCTGGCCCTTTAACGCGCGGAGGGGAGGGGGCAACGAGGAAGGCATGAGCAGGCACGCATGCGCAGTAAGTTCCTGGGATCCCTTCCTGTTTCTTGTATTCCCTGCTGCCCTTCCGCATTGCACTCTCTGCCCCCATCGCTCCCTGCATCCTCTTGCCCCCTGTTTCTCCCCATGTTCTCTCATGCCCGCTCCCTATCACTCCACAATGCCCCTGCTCTCTCGCCTCATTGCACCGTGTTCTCCCATGCCCTCCCCCCCCTTGTTTCCCAACTCCCCCTAGTCTCATCCCCCATTTATAGTCTGTGTTCTCCCATGCCC
>QEPC01008000.1:512612-523107 GCA_003113815.1 Sphenodon punctatus
AATGCGCAGGCAGGATATGCGCGGGGATCAGCTGGTCTGAAAGCCTCCCCCCCCCGCGCCGCTTTACCGACAGAGGCGCACAGGGATACAGAGCAGGAAATCGAGCTCTGCATCCCTGCGCGCCTCTGCCAGCAAAGCTGAACAGAGGGAAGCTTTCAGACCAGCCAGTCCCCGCGCATATCCTGCCTGTGCATTCCCCTCCCCTTCCCCTCCTCCCCCGCAGCCAGAATATGCGCGAGAGGGGGGGAGGGGCATGTCTGGAAGTGGCCTTAGTCTGTGGCCTGATTTGAAATCTGTAACAAAACTCCCCATTGATTCTAGGAGCAAGTCTAGAACTCATTATTTGGCCCATTTACGTGGTCTATGTGCTTAGCCTTTTGGGGGTTTGGGCACAACAAGAAATTGCTCTGGTTCTGAGACCCCCTTGGAAACACCCCTAAAATCTCTTGTGCTAAATAAAAACTATTAAGCAATCAGTTTACTGCTCTCTTGCTTTTCCACTTCAATTATATTTTCTCAGCTGTGCTCCGTGTATTGTGGTTTTCTTTTAAATCCCCAGGCCAAGTCTTACAGCCTTTCAGACGATGTGCGAGATTCACCAGTAGGAGGCTCCAGGGTGTCGCCCAAAGAGCCAGTAAGCAATTTTTATATGAGGGGTCTTAGAGAGCATATTGCATCACAGTGGCAGCCTGCAGGGCAGGAGTGGTGGCGGGGGCAGTGCCCTTGCTCTCAGCACCACTTTTATCTCCTTCTCACAGCTGATTGCTGCTCCACACTGTGCTGGTAAGCTTTGAGCGCTTTTGCACGTGCATCAAGGAGCCTTGCTGGTGCATGCACAAAAGCTCTCAGTGCTGGTAAGCACTATGCACAAATGCATGTATTCTGGCTCCCCTGTCGAGTGGCAATCAGCTGGACACAGAGTTGGGGGGGAGAGAGAAGAAAGGGGGAGGCGAGGAGAGAACCAGGACACTTATACTTATTGTGCTTGCGCCCCTGGGGCATCCGAGCTGGCCGCTCCAGGGACACAAGCACAGTAAAGGCAGGGGGAAGGGTCGGAGGAGGGGCCAGGGCCCCAAGACATGGATGATGGGTTCCTATGGAGGAACCCGGTCTGTCACAAAGGTTTTAGGGCAGAGATGCTCCCTGCCCTAAAGCTAATTAACACCCAGAGCCGCTCCCTCCCTGCTTCAGGAGAGAGAAGGGGGTGAGGGAGCTGAACAGAGCAACAGCCTGGAACTAGTCTTGGCCAGTTTGGAGGCGGCAGGCTGCATCTCTCCACTTTAGATGAAGATTTTTTTTAAATTATTTTTAATTTATTTTTCTATTTATTATTATTGTATGCGGGTTTTTAATAGCATTCCTGAGAGGGGGGAAATAGCTGTTGCCACCTTGAATTTTGTCCCCTGCTCTCAAAGTGATCTGATGTTACTGGAAATCTTAGAATTTATAATATTTTTCCAAGTTTGGGAAAGTGGGGAACCTTTTCCATCCCAGGGGCCACTTTAAAAATTATTACGATCTCCAAGGACTGCACAGAAGCTGGAGAGCAGTGCTTAATGGGCGTACCCAGGAAGAGCAGGGTCCAGATCATGAATCTGTGCCATGGATTCTCAGCGTGTTGAGGTAGGAACTGGATCCAGGGATCTGATCCAGGAACTGGGAAGGGACCACATAAAAACTAGCTGGGGCTGCACTTGACCCCTGGAATGGAAAAGGTTCCCCACCCCTGTGCTATATAAATGTCTAATAATAACAATTCTGGGACCATACTAGATGAATGACACGGAAAGTCTATTGGAGACAACAGGAATGCCATTTGAAAATAATGGGATCTGCGAATGACCATAGGTTCAAATTAGCTGCGAAGTAATACGTTGGAGCGTCATCTTTGGGGGTGGGGAGCAAGGGGGTGTGCAACAGTAAGGAAGACCCCAGACAAAGTGAGTGGAATGACTAGAGAACGGCTTGAATGACAGGGAGGACTGGGTAGAATGGCAAGGTTTGGGTTGGAATGACAGGGGAAAATCCATGGCAAGCTTCTGGGTGAAATAAGTGATTGAGAGGAATGAAAAGATGACCATGGGGAGGAGCAGTCATATCATCCACCCAGTCCCTGCCCATGGCACCCAAGCCCTGTAGCCTCTTCCATCATTCCATCAAGGCTGTTGTCATTCCACCTGCTCCCCATGGCCTCCTGCCTATTATTCTACCCAGTCCCTCCTTCATTTCACTCACTCCCCATCGTCTCTTCTTTACCGTTCCATTCAGTCTGTCACTCCATCCACTCCCTCTAGCCTCCTCTTAGTTGTTCCACCACCTCTCCCTGGCCCCTTTTTTGTCATTCCACACACCCTTACTCCTGTTTCCTGTTGGAAATACAGCTCCATAGGCTTACTTCACATCCCATTCAATTAAAGCCTATTATTTTTCACAGATCTCTTTTATTGCCAGATTGCTTTTGTGTTTTCTCCATGGTTTCCAATGGGCATTCCATGTCATTCATTTTAGCATGCTCCAGAATTCTAACCTCTAATTCTCTTTAGTTTTCACATACCAACGTGTCTGCTTGCATTGTACCTTGGCTCAAGCCGCTTTTAAACGAGCGACCCAAACTAGCGCATTGAAAAATGTGCTTTCAAAAAGTCACGTGGGCGGGGGTGTGTGTGTGTTTAGACACACCAGACGTTACTGGCCGCCCTTAAAATCGCGGCTCGCACATTGTTTTTAAAACTGGCCGGCGACTTCCATTGCGTCTAAACACTCCATGCGTGATTTTTTTGAAAGCGCATTTTTCAATACACTAGCTTGAGCCACTTGTCTAAAAGCGGCCGAAGGGTGTTAACAAATGGGACCATAGCCCACTTTCAGTCCAGACTCAGTCCGTACATCCCCCACACTCAGATGTTTAGCGTGTGATAAATGCTAATAAACCCTAATAAACGGGCAGCCCCTGTGTGTATTTCTTGTGCGTTCAGGCAGCCCCCAATCACAGGTGTGACAAGCCTAATACATGGCAGGTGTTCTCCACCCACCAACCAACCCACCCCACTCAGTATTCCACCCCCTATGATGACTCACAGATGCGGCGAACCATGGGGAGTAGAAGCCACACCAGCTATTTCTTTCTTCCATAGTATGACTCCAGGAGGCGGTTCAGCACCTGTTATCCCCACCCACCCACGGCTGTTCATACCTGCAAGCATTTGGCAGCTAGAACTGACCTTTCGTTGTGTGCATAATAATGAGTTGATTGAACAAACTGCATACTTTATTGAGCGCCTATAGTAAAAATGGAAATCAAAAGTAAAAATTGAAATCAAAAGCAATCACTCTTTGCATGTTGTCATCACCCGGTTTCTTGCAGCTCACAGCAGTGTACTCACAAGGTGCTTTAGAGAAGCTGGGCAGGTGGGGGTGGTCTGCAATTGGTGCAGGGAGAGGGTGTGGGAGCGCTGTGCGCGGGGGAACACTTCACAAAAGGAGTCCCACGCACAGCTGCCCTGCCCACACACTACCCACCCCGTCCACACACAGGGCACTCCGGCTTTTTGCCAAAAGCCCCATGCAGGGGGGGTGGGTGGGAGTCAGATGCAGTGGGATGGATGGGCATGGAAGCACACACACACACCCCCCGACATTCAGACGAGATGGGCCCCATGCAGGGCCAGGCAATCCTTGCGCAGAGAAATACCTGTTGGGAGACATGACTTCAGTCACCAACGCTATGCACCAGGCTGTACCCACTGAGAAGCTGGTCTGGGCCAAGGAAAAAAATCACAGACTAGTGGGGGAACATGCTGTTCTCATGGGGAGACACTGAGTGGGTTGCAAACTTCAGGATACCCCATCGCCTTATCCTGCAGATAGCCGAGATCCTCAGGCTATGACTGGAAAAAGAGAGCACGGTGATGCAGTCGCCCACTCACGTGGAGAAATGCGTTGCATTCGCCATCTGGAAGCTCACCACTCCAGACTCCTACCGCACTATCGCCCAGCAATTTGGCATTGGAATCTCCATGGTTGCACCAAACTAGTGGCGGTTTGCACAATGATTGTGGAAGTGCTGATGGACCGGGTGGTGCAGTTGGCTGACCCCACGAGGTATTGGACGGCTTTCAGTGGGAGGGTTCCCAAACTGTATAGGGGTGATCGTTGGGAGCCATATTGCCATCATCTGCCCACCCCGTGGCAAGGACGACTACCTGAACTGGAAGTGGTTTTTCTCCATGTTCCTTTAGGCCGTAGCGGAACACCGTATCCAGTTTGTGGATGTGCTGGCCGAGTGGTCCGGGAAGAGCCACAACGCACACATCTTTCATCAGTCCTCCTTCTTGGCTGCATGTACACCAGAGACTTTAGACCCTCCACTGAAACATGCCTAGAGAGGGTGCTCACGAGGCCTGTTGTTCTCAGGGACCCTGCCTACCTCCTGAAGCCCTGACTCATGAAGGCACACAGCGTTGCCCGCACCCCAGAGCAAAGGTACTTTAACCACCAGCTCAGCACCATCCACTCTGTTGTGGAGAGAGTTTGGGGGCTATTCAAGCAGTGCTGGAGATAGATTGTAGGCAGAGTTGATTCCAGCTAGAGATGGCTCCAATTCTAACCACCACTGCCCGTGTTCTCCATAACATCTGCAAGACCGGTGGGGCCACATTGGAGAAATCCCCATCAGTTAGCTCTGACAAGCCAGCGCCCCTGTTCTGGGACCAACTGAACTGAGTGGAGCAGCTCATAGCCGGAGAGATCTGGGACATCAACCGCAATAACAGCTCCAACACCGTCAGTGACAGTTGGATAAGCATCAGTGAACTGTTTTTTTAAATGATCTTTTTATTACATCATCAATAAAGCCTTTTAAAATGTTACCTGTGTGTCACTGTGTTTTCCTCTGGCCCATCCAGCTCCCACCCAGCAGCGGGATGGCATACTTTCCCTCCTTGTCCTCCGCCCCACCCCTAGTGCTATTTCCTGTCCGGTAGCCTTTCCCCGTGTGTTCCCTATTGGTATTTGCAGATTAGCCAGCTGCAGGCTTGAACCGATTGGCGTTTCCTATTCGCATTCACAGGCTGCACGGATCTGAGAAAGGCAATAGGAAGCAGAAAGGCACAGACGTGCAGCTGGCTACTCTGCGACTGGCCAGCACCCGGCCTTGACCTGTGGCTTTCCTGTGGTAGTTCCCTTTGCACCCGGGCTTTTCCCCTCTGGGCTACTATGTGACACACACCACACACACACCCTCAAGTCCAAGCGCATGGCCAGGGGCTTCTCCACCCCCTGTTTTCGGTGCACCCACTATCCCCCTTCCCTTCCAACCCCAGTCCCCAAAGCAGCTTATTGCTGTGCCATACCACCATTCACCAAGCCCCCCGCCCCCTCCTCCAAGCTATCATCAGTGACCAGAGAAAACAACTGGGCACCTTTATGCTTATAGCAGCCATTTATTTATTCATTTATTTAATTTCTATTTCTACCCCGCCCTTTCCAGAAGGCTCAGGGCAGCTTACAAAACAATTGAAATCTATAATAATCGGTAAAAACGGATGACTGTGGCCCTCTTTAGACCAGAAGTGCCACCCGATGTTGGCCTGGGATTTCCCCGGGCCGCACCAGTGGCTAGCCCAGGCTCTGATCTCGGAAAACCTCTGGGGTCACAGCCTGGGCTAAGGCCTGCCCAATCAGGCCAAAGCGGGCCACAGCAGGCTATCACATTTGTCCCCAGGCTGGGTCTGCCACCATAGCTGCCCATCATGGTGGGAGCGCAGAGCTGGACGGCCACACATTCATGCTTCTCCCTGCCCTCTGGTGGCCCGGTTGTAGTCACGTTTATTCAGCACTGTGCTGCCATCATGTGTGTGTTTTACCCAATGTCCCCCCTTAATTGTCTTTTTTTCTGAGCTAAACATTGCAGGTATTTCACTCTCTCTGCATTTCTCTCTCTAGGGATGGACAAACGCGGTTCGGAAGCTCGGAGTTCGGACCGAACTCGATCAGTTCGGTCGACCGAACTGAACTTCCGAACTGAACTCTATTTTCGAACCGAACCTAATTTCCGAACTCAGTTCTGTTTGCCCATCCCTATCTCTCTCTCTCTCTCTCCCCCTCCATTTCCTTCATCATCCTTGTTGCAATTTTTGGACATGCCTTATACCAGCACGTTCGAGGCACATGGGAGCCACATACAGATGTGATTTTGGAGCCAAATTTCATTTTTCTTTATAAAGGTGCAAAACTAGTTGAACTCAGACAGCTTGATACGGCAATGCTATACTTCCTCAAGCTGGGAAGTCCTTTGTTCCGGAGACTTTAATGGAATGGAACTACTCAGATGGGGTTGCAGAACGTCCTGCAGGTGAGAACATTCCAAGGCATTTCAAAAGAGAAATTTTATACAAAATCTAATCTGTTAGGTGCTACTGATCTCTCTGTCTTGTTTCATTGGTGCGAGAGGAGGAGGACTCTTTCACCTCTTTAATCAAAAAGCACACATGAGGAATTTCTTGCTTTGGTGAAGTGGGTTGGGCTAGATCCCCTTCCAGCTCTGTAGGTCTATGTTCCTCTTGAGATTTCCAAATGAGACACTTCTTTTCCCCTCGGGTGCTGCGGTCTTGTCTCCTGACAGGAAATGTGATGGGCAGTAGCCACTCTTACTTCAGATCCTCATGACCTATAAGTCCTTGTTTATTTACAGGGCGGAGGTGGAGTAGTAATCTCTCAAGTCTGAAAAAGTAAAAGAAATTATTTGCTTTTAGCATAGATGGGGGAAGGAGCTCCATTCTGTGAAGACGTTATCTCTTCCAGAGCCATGCTTATCAACTCTGTCTAGCCTTGCAGAAATACCAGTTGTTACATTTACCTGCCATCTGCAGTGTCTACCAAACACCAAGAGAGACAGACACTAGTCACAAGGTCTGGGTTAATCTCCAATAAATAGCTATCTCCCATCTACTTTTTCTCAAAACATCTTCATAAGATCCCACCAAATCCCACACATTTGGCCACAGCACTTTTTGTATGTTCTGATATCCCAGTTTAAAGTAAGCCACAGACTACTGGTCTCCAGCCACAGTACTGGTCAGTTTAAAGGTGTTGTGAGCCCAGGTTTCGTTTGGGTCTGTCTCTAGATTACGTCAGCGGTTGTCACTGCATTAACCCTGCCTTAGCTCAGGGTGTTGGCCTTGCTGGCCTTGCGCCAGCCCTTGTTCCCAACTTCGACCCTAACTCCATCCTGAGTAGTTGTGTTCCTACCTTAGCACCAGCCCAATTTGTCCTGCTCCTTGCTCTAGTCTTGCTCCCAGACTCAGGCCTGCTCCTGCTTCCCCTGCCTGGAACCCTAGGCCCTGATCCTGGCCCCATTCCTGACATCCACCCACATCCCAGATGCCCACTCCTCGAATCCCTTATGGTAGCCTATTTTAGCATGTTACTGTTAAGAGTAGGCTGAATACAGGAGTGAAAGCGTCAGTTATGCTATTGATCGTTCACACTGTCTTCTTGGAGACAAATGTTTACAATACATTATCCTGATAACAGAATTCTAGCACTACTTGTGTGACGTTATGGGAGAATGATATTTCAAGGTCTAGCAGAATGCCTCCTTTTCCTCTCTTCAGCCCTGCTGGTCTAGTTAACGTTGGCATTTGGTAACATTACCACTCATTTGAAGCTTCCGTTACAATGAATAATTAATCCCATGTATGCAGACATTGATAAATAATTAATCACTTAGGCCTTGATTTACCAAAGTTACTTTCAATACACCTTAATTCCAGGTATGTTATCAGGACATGGACATTTATTGAGAAGGACAAAAGGAAACTCTCAAAGTTTTAGGGTCACAATCAATAAGGGGCTTCAATGGGGCTACTCTGGAGTAAGTGGTTTGCAGATCACGGTGTAGGATTGCTGATTAGGAATAGGATTGGCTCAGCTTCTGTGTTAGGGACATGCCTTGAGAGGACCAACCAATGAGACATGCTGCAAAAATGGGTGAGGCCACACGAAAAAGGGAGGGGAGGTTACCACGCCTTGGGTAGCCTTACCCCTCCCTGGGCAGCTGGGTCATCATGTGGCTGGCAGCTGCCAGATGTTCCCACTGCCCCGGGGCGGAGCGAACCAGCTGGCTGCTACATGACACGTCCTCGGAAAAATTCCGAGAACACATCACAGAGCAGCCTTGGGGTAAGGCTGCCCAAGGCAGGGCTACCTGTGTGGAGGAGCTGCATTCCCCCTGCCATGCGTTCTCAAGGCATGTCCCTAACAGTAAGTGGGAGCACCGCTGTGGGGCGGTAAACGGAGAGCGCTGTCACCCATTGCGCGCCGCCATAACATGGGCGGGGAGTGGGATGCTCGTGTAGCTATGTTTATACATAAACATAGAACATATGAAAAACATAAAAACAATGAAAAGAAACCCTAAACCCCACCCCACCAACCCTCTCCCTAACCCCTCTACCCCATCCCAGCCCAAGAAACACCTGGTCAAACAAAAATGTCTTGCATCTCTTCCGAAAGGTAAGGAGGCTCGGATTAAGGTGGATCTCCAAGGGGAGAGAGTTCCATAAGTGTGGAGCAGCCACTGAGAACACCTCGCTGCGTGCCCTCATTGTACAGACCTCATGGGCAGTTGGTACTTGCAAGAGGGCGCCCTTGGCCAACCTTGGAGGCTGGAATAGAACATAAGGGAAGAGGTGGTCTTTCAGATTCCTGGGGCCCAAGCTCTTTAGGGCTTTATAGGTCAAAACCAGCACCTTGAATTGTGCCCAGACTCCGGAGTACCGGTGTAATGTGCTCCCAGACATCCGCCGCTGACAGAAGTGGACCGCTGTGTTCTGCACCAACTTCAGTTTCCAAACAGTCATCAAGAGCAGCCCCGTGTAGACTGCATTGCAATAGTCTAACCTTGATGTTATGACAGCAAGGATGACGGTGGCCACATCCGAGAGAAAAGGTCACGGCCTTCTCACCAGATGAAGTTGGTGAAAAGCCCTCCTGGCTATCACCGCAACCTGGTTATCCAGGCGCAGCAATGGATCCAGGAGCGCCGCAAGGCTGTCATGATGTGCTCCGTAAAGGATGGGGCCACATCAGAAAGGGACGCGACAGCCCCTTTGCCACGCCCCCTTTCTGACACGGTGCCACTCCCTCTGGATGGTCACGATCCCAAAGGGAGGTGGCAATTCTAAATCTAAGGGGTAGTTCAATAATTCCCCAAACTTCTGAAGATTATAGACAGATACTGAAATCAAGTAGATGGTAAACTAGTTGATACCATAGAGTTGGGCCAAATCCTGAGCCCTCACTCATTCCTATTTATAATCGCATCTAACATCGTAATATTTCATAAAATAAAATCTTAGAGTTCGAAGACACCTTATTTATTTATTTATTTATTTTTATTTTATTTTATTTAAAATTAACCCCGCCACAAGCAGCTCTGGGCAGCTCACAAACAATAATAAAAACACTTAAAACAATCAAAACAAGGAGGAAATAAAATATCCCTAACCACCCCCACCCTAACCCATTTCCCCCACCCTCCCCATCAAAAGCCAGGCAGAACAGCCACATTTTACAACAGCGTCGAAAAGAGGGGAGATCCAGGGCCTCCGCCGTCAGGGAGTTCCACAGCCATGGAGCAGCCACCTAGAAAGCTCTCCCCATCATGGCCCCCCAGCAGACTCAGGGGACCTCAAGGAGAGCACCCCCCGATGACCGCAGGAGCCGATCCAGGTCCTGGAGGGTGAGGCGGTCCCGCAAATAGGTCGGGCCAAGGCCGTTTAGGGCTTTATAGGCAAGCACCAACACCCTGAATCAGGATCTTGAGGATCATCTAGTCCAACCCCCTGCTTAGATGCTGGATGACTACAGCCACAACACCCCTGACAAATAGCTGGCCAACCTCTTTTTGAAAAGCTGCAACAATGGAGAGCCTACAACCTCCCTAGCTTGCTCCACTGCCACACAGCTCTTACTGTTAGCTTTCCTGCTACTTAACCGAGAACTCCCACCTCATGTTAAAGCCCCAGACCTCCCTCGCCAAAACATAGGGCCCCAAGATCACCCACCCCCAGTTCATCTCCCAGGGGCCTACTGAACCTCTGGGGTTGTGGTCACACCTCCCTGACAGACGGCAGCTGCAGCAGTAGTTTTAGTTTTAAAGATCCTGCAGACAGCTCCCACTGCAGTTTCACTGCAGTTTCAGCCTGTCACTGTGAGGATTGGCTGATTCTGCAAAACTCACTGCAAGTTGCAGCAACATAGGGTGATTTCAGAAGTGACGCGTTCCAATCCCACCCCAGTGTGAACGGATTCACCACGGGCTGTGGTGACACGTGTGGCCCCAACAGAAGTGACAGGATCGTGACCACCGCCCGGGGGCAATCAGAGAGAACATGGGCCGGGGGAACACAACAGACATGCAGTGGAGACATGGACGGCGGTTCAAGCCCCAGAATGCACCGCGGCTGGGGTCAATTCCTTCCACCGCAGCTGC
>QEPC01008000.1:530834-560507 GCA_003113815.1 Sphenodon punctatus
CTCACTCCCCATGTGCCCGTGCGACCCTTGAGATCGTCCGTGGGGGCCTTTTTGGAGGTTCCCTGGACGAGGTGGGTGGCCACAGCTGTTCGGTCATTTTCAGTGGCCGCCCCGATGCTCTGGAACTCTCTCCCGGAGGAAGCTCAGCTGGCCCCCACCTTCCTGTCATTTAGATGTTTATGTAAGACCTGGCTGTTCCGCCAGGCCTTTGGCGAGAGGGTGGGGAGGGTTTGGGGGGGGCGGATTTTATTATATATTTTAAAATTTGTTGATTTGTTTTTAAACGTTTTATTGTTAAATTTTTGTGTGTTGTTCGCTGCCCCGAGCTGCCTTTGGGCAGGAAGGGCAGGATACAAGTTTTAAATAAATAAATAAATAAATAAATATTTTGTTCTGCTCCTCTATCCCCATTGGCTTCAAGGGACCTCTCCAGAGTAAGTGGTTTGATACTGACCCTTAAAGCCACTGCACAAGTGGCTGAAAATAGTTGTACCCTTATTCAAAACAGCGGCAACAGTGTTGCCGCCATTTTGGGTAAGGGCAGCTGATTTGTGCGTGCGCAAATCGGCTGGTGGTCATTTTGCAGATGCGCAGGGTGGGGGTGGTTGTCTTGTGCTGGTTGGTGAGCCACAAAGCAGAGGTGAAATTAATTGTTCTGATTGTTTGGGATGATTAATATTTTGTCCAATTCTGATCAGAATCAGACAGAATATTTAAAACAAAACAAAAACCAAAGCCTGTGCATGTTCGAAATGGCTGTCGCCTTCACTCAAAATGGCGGCGGCAGCATTGCCGCCATTTTGGATAAGGGTAGCTGATTTCTGTGTGTGTAAATCAGCTGGTGGTCATTTTGCATGTGCGGGGGCGTATGCATTTTTTAAATTACATTTCTGATCGGAATTCTGATTGAAAAAATAAACAGCTGTTCTGTTTTTGTGAGAATTTCTGTGAACTCCTTTCCAGTTGAGGCCCAGCTGGCCCTGGACCACCCCTCCTTTCGGCAAAGTTGTAAGACCTGGCTATTCCGCCAGGTGTTTGGCGGGGGAGATGGGTAATGGGGGGGGGGTGGTATGTTATTTTTCTTTTCCTCCCTTTATGTGATTTTAATTGATGTTTTAGAAGTTTTCGAATTTGTAAGCCGCCCCGAGCTGCCTGTGGCAGGAGGGATGGGGTAGAAAATTTAAAAAATATAAATAAAAAAATAAAATAAAACAGAATAGCTATTTCAGTTCAGGCCTACCACAGACTCAGGGACATAGCTACTATGGAGCAAGGGGACTCAGGTGAGCCTGGGCCCTAGATTCTAGGGGCCCTTTGCAAACAACCTGAATACCACTAGGAAATTTTCAGAATGGGCAGGGGAGGAAGGAGAGCCAACATTCTGCCCCCACCCACTCTGAACATTTTCTAGTGGTGCTCAAGTAGGGTTTCCATACCTCCCTTTTAATCCTGGCAGGTTATGAAAAATACATGGTGCAGGGCTGCACTGATTCCAATGTAGCCCTGCATCATGTATTTTTCATAAACTGCCAGGATTAAAGAGGAGGCATGGCAACCCTATGCTCAGGACACTTGCAAAGGATCCCGTTAGCCAAGAAGCAAGTTTTCAGGGTGGGCAGGGCTGGAGTGCTGCCCCTGCCCCCAGCCATTCTTAAAATGTCCTTTCTGGCAGGGTTGCTGCCGCTATGTGGGTGGGTGGGTTCTAGGGCTGCCATTTTTGGTCCTTTTTTTACGCGACACCCCCATTTTAGCCTATGAGAGTGTCAGGTAAAAAACCACTACAGGTGGCAACCCTAGTGGGTTCGCTGACGCTGGGAACTAGGGCAGCACCACTGCCTTTGTGGGGGGAAGACTGAGGATAACTGGGAGCTCCCTTGACAGGACTGCTGCTTAGGGAGACCCCTTGCCCTTATGGGGACCCATAGCTGGGACAGGAGCCTGGGCCCACCGCTGCGGCAGACACCAGCCAATGAATTTAAATAGCTTTGTGTAGACAAAACATCTGTTTTACATGATGCATCGGGAGAAAAGGTCAGAATGAGGTAATTGTTTAATAACTTGCCTTTTACCGAGCTATCTATGAAAACGATTCTCTCCGTGTTGCCTTTCAGCTAGAAGGGCCAGTTAGAAGGGTTACACATGGGCAGGTCAACTAATTGTGATGTTGAAAAGTTGAGGGTATTCCTGTCCTCAGGTTCGTCTCATTAGATGCTCTACAAGAGTGGTGTCCAACTGGTGGCCTCTTCCCCACAGACTGGATTGGGCCTTCCTCCCAGTGACCTCAGAAGGCTCAGAGTACTGCCTCTTTAAATCATGGATGGGGAATGTTTTCCTTCCCAGGGGCCAGTACAAACTCTGAGGGCCACATAGAAGTTGGGGGTGGGGAGTGTTTAAGGGGTGTGCTCAGGAAGAGGAAGGTCCAGATCATGGATCTGTGTGATGGATCTGTTCCTTAGGCTTGTGTTCATTCATGCCTTCATCTCTGCTCCCTTCTCCTGAGCTGAGTCTTTTGGTGCTCAAGGGGGGGAATTGTATCCACGATCTGGAAAAAAAGGAGCCAAATAAAAACTAGCCACTAACCACATTTGGCCCCCGGGCCTGAGGTTCCCCATCCCTGCTTGAAATGAATAAAATGATTAAGTTGTATTCAATCTTAGAATTTTGAAGAGACTGCTTTATGAATGAATGTTTAAAATAAGCAACCTGCAGTGCTCAGACCACAGGTTCCATTTGTCTGTATCTTGCTTTTATTATTATTAATTATTAAGTATTATTATTAATTAATTATTATTATTATTATTATTATTAACATTTATATAGCGCCAATCATGTATGTGCCTGGCGCTGTACAGAACATAGAATTAGACACGGTCCCTGCCGGTGGCTTACAATCTAAAAGACAAAGGGGGGGAGACAGGGAGAGGGGAGAGTGGGAGAGACAGGGGAGAAGACAAACAAACATTCAGGCGGATGTGAAGTCTCAGGTGCGTGTGCTTGGCTTGGTTACCATCAGGTTGGTTGCAGCAGTCTGCAGAGGAAGGCAGACAGTAAGTATATGGGGAACGACTAGCAGGCATTGGGAAAGGCAGCGAGGAAAAAGTGGGTCTTGAGGAGGGATTTGAAGGAGTGGAGGGAGGGGGCAAGGCGGATGTGGGTAGGGAGGGAGTTCCGGGCATGGGGGGAAGATTTAAACTCTTCATGTTTTGTGCTAGCAAACATGTCAATTAGGTTCATCCCTTTGATATATAGTACCTGGTCTCAAGAGGTACAAAGACTGGGCCAGACTGATTTTAAGACATAGGGATGGACACCATCCTTTCCATGCGAGTAGCATGGGAATTACAAATTGAAGGGAGAGAGTCTTGTTTACACTCTCTCTTGTGATTTCATAAAAATCTGCCGTGATTTCAATCACAGATGACCAGGCTGGATTTTGAGCCCTATCATCTGTGAGTGAAATCACGGCAGAAATGAGCTAACGACGTTTGAAACCCTGCGCACACAAGCGGAGCATCATGTGATCCCCCCGCCGTGATTTCGGCTCACGGTAGTTTCCCCACCCCTCCCCATTTCGCGTGCAAGTGTCCTTCGAGACAATGGGAACGATCCCATGCCCCGTGCACGCTGCACTCATCGTGCTCGCATGCGTGTGCATGCAAACCGCATGCATCTTTCTCCGTAGGGCTTGCATTGTGCTGCTCGGATCCTGCTTGGGATTGCGGCCAATGCCTCCGTTAATGCAGCCTAAAATTGCATTACCCTGTTTTGCAGCTGCCTTCATTTCTGATGTTCAGTTAACATCACCCCCTTCTAGAGCTGGGGCTCCTTGCTTTGCGGGCCCCTAACATTACACATATGTTGTCATCTCAGGGGCTCCTGAATCACCACAGGCTCCCCACTGACCAGGGATTCCCCCTGCTTGAGGCTCTATGGACCCACATTTTACCGCCGTGCTTTTCATGCTCATGCTGTCATTTCCAAGTTTATTCATGGACCTCTTACATTGGGGCCCTCTTCCAGCCACAGTCAGCGCTTCCTTGCATCTAGCCCTGATGGATTTAATAGGAGGGCGCTTGATCATCTTTTCTTCCCTAGTAGAAATGTCCCTGAAGCAAATTTGACTGATTTTCTTTGTGCCTATTACTATTTTTACAGGAACCACTGAAAAGACAATTATTGAGATCCTGTCAAACCGGACATCGGACCAGAGACAACAAGTAAAACAGAAGTACAAGGCCCTTTATGACAAGGTATCTCCAAATCAATGGCTTCTGTTTCCTGAGGAGTACACATGAGAAATATATAACTAAGCTCCACCACCCTGAGCGATGCTCTATATGTGGCCCTCTTTACAGGCCAAGAATTTCATGGGGGGGGGGGGGTAATTACTTAGTCATGTAGTCGATTGACTGCTTTTGTCATCCTGCACCTCAAAAACAAGCAGCACAATCCTCTGGTGGACAGCACATGCCAAGCAGTTAGCATAGGTAAGAAACCCATTCCTCCCACCTGTCTAGGTTTTGGCTGGAGACTCTAGGTTTTGACCCAGACTCCCAAATTGTAGATTGAGCACCATAAATTAGAAATGATCCAAACTGTTTGGGCCTGTAACAAGCATGTTGTTTGAGAGCACAGACAATGAGAATTTCTGATTTACTTCCAAATGCATGAAAAGGGTCCTGTACGCCCCAAAACTTTTATACTTTCACCAACGTAAAGTTGGTCCAATAAAAGATATCACCTGGATGGGCGCCCGGAGGGAATTCCAGATCTGGATCCGTATTATGGATCCGTATCTTTATTCAGATTTAATTTCAGATCCATATCACGGATCTGTAATTGAATCAATTAAAAATAAAAAAATGTTTTGAAAAAAAATGCACACACAAAATGGCCATTGGACTGTTATGCGCATGTACAGCCATTTCAAAATGGTGGCAGCAGCATCACCACCATTTTGGAAAAGGCTGCACATGTACAGAACAGTCTGGTGGCCATTTTGCACACGTGCGGGGGTTTTCAAAATAAATAAATAAATAGATTTTAACTGCAACGTTCTTGTTGCAGTTCGGTAGGACTGATCCGAATTAATCAAGATGTAACCAAGAAGTTATGGATTAATACAAATCTGTGATGCCCATCCCTGTAACCTGGACTGCTTTGTCTCCATTACAAATAAAGGACACTCTGATGGGTGTATATACTAGAGCTGAAATGGTTATCTGTGTGGATATCGGTAACTATCAGACTCGTGGTAACCAAACTAACTATTTATTTACTGATGGTTTACCCAGGTTACCACACTACCGCTCTGCACCCCCTACTCTTTTTCCGCATTCCGTTTTTCCATCCATTCCACGGTTATTGGCGACTTTCATTTGCCCATGCTTGTTTTCTCACCCACCCCCATGCCTGGTCCCTGGTTTCAACTTTAGTTTCTCACTGGATACCTGGTTCAGATCTGCTGGATGTAGCTGTGCTATTGGTCCAAAAGTAAACTGAGAATAACAGAACCCTGAAAACCAGTCAATCAGTTATGTGGTAATGGTAAATTGGTATTTTGGTTAATTGTTCTTTTGGTTAATCGATGTATAACTGCGGTATGTGGTTACCGATCAGTTGTCCAAACAGCTATCTAGAATTTTTTATTAACCACAATTAAAGAATTAATTGTTTAAACTCCAACGTTTGAAGGCATTTTGCAGTTACCTAACATAACACCAGTCTCTTTGGAAAGTATATCAAAAGTGGTCCCGCATTACTCTCTCAAAGCACAGGGACCTGTAGAAGTTTATAGCGAATAGGATATAATGCAAATATTTAATACAACAGAGCCTGGTTCTGCTCTTACTTACACAGATTAATGCCATGATCCTGTGAGCTTCAATGGGGCTAACTCTGGCGTAAGTGGTTTGTGGATTGCGGCCTTAATCTTTTGACTTAATAGAGTTACTCCCAATTTAAATTGGGGAAAATGAGCTCAATCCCATACCCTGCGGTTCATGTGCACGTACTTGCACAGCCGCACACAAACCGCGCGGATCCGCATTGCCGGCACATTGTACCCTGAGGAAACCGTGCACACACACACAATCCACAGGGCATGGGATCGCGGCCAAAATCAAACCCATAGATTTACTTATTTTATTTTTGTTTTCTCTGACCCAGGAACAGCTTTTAAACCAGGGGTCTGTGCTCACTGCATTTTCCCCATTGTCGCCAATGAGGGAAACGCAGTGAATATGGGTCGCTGCCTTTAAAGAAATACTGAACCAGTCCTAAACGTGGCATCTCTTTTCGCCCAGCTCTACCGAGTTCTTGCCCAAGAGTTGGCTATGTTCTGAGTTGAGCATTTTGGCTGCTTCCTTAGGATTTGGAAGCGGTGCTGAAAGGAGAGCTGAGTGGGTTTTTTGAGAGGACGGCCTTGGCTCTGTTGGATCGTCCATGGGAGTATGATGCCCGAGAGCTTCGCAAAGCGATGAAAGGGGCAGGAACTGATGAATCCGTGCTGATCGAGATCCTTTGCACAAGGATCAATCAGGTTAGTGCGTGTGTTTGTGGATAGGCTATCTTGCTGCAGTGTGCACCAGCACCACCATTTCCCTCTAGTGCAGGGGTGGCCAAGTTGATTACAACTGATGGATCAAGTGACATCCAGGGATCTCCAGCTTGCCAGCAACTTTATGGGGCAAGGAACAGTGAGCTGTGCTGCCTCTTTCAGAATAGCCTTTTCTAAGCACTGTGATGTCACGGCAATCGGAAAAGGGGTGTGGCTATGGCAGCAAAAGCGGAAGAGCTCTTTTGCTCCCGCCCCTTTCTGGTGTAGCCACACCCTTTCCCCAAGTGTTGTGACATCACTGTGGTTGGGAAAGGGGTGTGGCTCACTAACAATGGGTAGGGCAGAGCTTCCCATCTGTTCATCCTGTAAAGTCAGTAGCACACACTGACCGCCTCTCTAGGTACTATGGGGTACCATGGCGCTATTTTAGTCTCCGTTATTCTAGCCATTCATCTGCAATTTGTTACTTAATGCCCTCCAAAAAAGACCTACTTTCCAACATAAGGCTAAAGCCAGGGGAGAAGCCACTTCTAGATAAGATCGCAGAAAGTGCCTTCCACCACCAATAACTCCTGCTGTCCTCATGGAGGACCTGCTCTGACAAGCATTTATAGGGAAGCTGGGAAGATTCCATATTGCGGATTTTATTCCAATAAGTCACTGCTCTTTCCTTCGCCAACACTGCCAATGGATGGAACGCAGTTTCGGCATACAAGGACAGTGGGGTAGCAACAGGAACCCCTAATATACCTCTCAGAAATTTGTTCTGTACCACTTTGACTTCTCTAGAATAACCTGAGAAGCAGATCTCTGAGCCACACAAAACCTGGGGCAGGACCGTGGCCCTAAATACCTTAATCATTGTTTGAACAGTCGAGCCTTTAGAGAGGCTCTATACCGTTTCAAAATCTCTGCAACCGAGCTCTTTGCTTTGCTAATCAACCTGGTCTTATGTGGTAGCCAGGAACCCGATGCTGAAACGCGCCAGGCTCATTGCTGGCCGGGTTAAGGTCACCCCGAGTAAGTCTTTGAAGGATTAGCTCCAGCCATGTCAGCCTCTGCAAGGAATTAGCTCCACCAATGTCTCTTGATTCACGTATAATACACTCTAGTCAGTCACCAGTAGTACAGTCCCACAGCCTCTCAACAAGCCCCAGGATACTCCCAATCTCCGTGGGCCAGGCACAGTCCTTCCTGTTGCCCACTGAGCCTTCCTCCCAGGTAACGCCAACCTGCCAGCCCACGTAACACCCTCTGGGCTGCAATTGCCTTTCTTGCTGAGGCAGAGCTCTCAGGTTCTGCCTCCTTGCAGACTTTCCTCAAACTGAGCTTTTCCCTAGCTGAGCTCTTAGCCCTGGGATGGCTCACCCCGTGCCCGTCCCAGCTGTCCTTCTATTACCCTGGAGATGCACCGTCTTAAAGGGCCAGTGGCCCACAGGGACCCGGCCCTGTTACACTGGCACTGGATACATATTAAGTCAATAATAATAATTAACAGAAGCACTGTCTCCAAGTCAGTGGAAGTAATAATTCCACTCTATTCAGACCTCACCTGGAGTGCTGCGTCGTTTTGGGCGCCTCATTTTAAGAAGGATATTGGCAAATCTGGTGCATTCAGAGGAGTTTCACAAAGATGATAAAACGTCCTGGAAAGCAAGTCTTATGTGGAAAGGTTGAAGGAACTAGGGATGTTTAGCCCAGCAAAGAGGAGAGTAAGGGGAGACATGACAGCGATCCTCAAGTATCTAAAGAGCTGCCATCAGGAAGATGGAAAGGAACTGCTCTTCACTGCTACAGAGGGCAGGTCCAGGAACAATGGGGTCAAAGTATAGGAGAGTAGATTTTGGTTAAATATCAGGGTAAACTTCCTAACAGTAAGAGCTGCACAGCAATGGAACAAGTTGCCTACAGCGGTCATCGGCTCTCAGTTACTGGAGGTTTTCAGAAAGAGGCTGGACAGCCGCCTGTCCGGGATGTTGTAGCTGTAGTCATCCTACATCCAAACGGGGTTGGGCTAGAGGACCCTCAATATCCCTTCCAACTCTATGATTCTACAAGACATGACACTTTAATGCTGAGAAAAATCTTTACCTGCCTGCTAAAGGGAGCTTGAAGTGCCCTTTGCACCAGGAGAGCAGCAAATTGTGCTAAGTGAGGGCCAGGGATCTGGCTCATTTCCTACCTGGGTTCATCGCTGTGATAACTGAATGATTTATATTTATTATACAAACATTTTTATCGCCCCCCCTCCAGCCTCTGGCAGGTCGGGGCAGCTTACAATAAAAGCAATAAAGCATAAAACAACAATAAATATCAATATAAAAGTCAACGTCAATGGTCTCTGAATCCCAACGAAAACATCCCTAGCCCAACCCCCCTCCCCGCTACCCATCTCCCCTGCCGAAAGCCTGGCGGAATAACCAGGTCTCGCAATGGCATCTGAAGGAGGGAAAATCTGGGGACAGGGGAACCCCTTCCAGCAGGGAGTTCCACAGCCATGACGCCACCATGAGAACGCCCTTTCCAACGTTGCCCACCACCACACACGGGGGACTTCCAGAAAGGCATCCCTGGCTGACCGCAGGGGCTGATCCAGAACCCAGGGAGTGAGGCGTCCTGGAGATAGGTGGAACCCAGGCCTTTTAGGGCTTTATAGGTAAGAAACAACACCTTGAATCGGGCCTGGAAGACTATAGGTAGCCAGTGCAGCAAGCGAAGTACAGGTGTTATAAGCTCATGGCGACCCGTCCCAATAAGGAGGCGAGCCGCCATTTTCTGCACCAGCTGCAGTCTCCAAATCGTCACCATGGGTAGCCACATGTAGAGCACATTACAATAGTCCAGTCTTGAGGTGATGAAGGTGGGGACGAAGGTGGCCAGGTCAGAGTCCAAAATATACGGCCACGGCCGCCGTAACCGATGTAACTGGCAGAAGGTACTCCTCGCCACAGCCACCACCTGGACATCCAGGCAGAGCAACGAGTCAAGGAGCACTCTCAGATACAGGCCTGAGGAACCAGGGAGGGACGAACCCCATCAGTGATGGGGACCTCCACCCCCTGGCCTTCCCCACCAGCATCACCTCCGTCTTGTCGGGATTCAGTTTCAGACGGCTCATCCTCATCCCGTCCCCCACAGCTGCCGAACACCAAGTAAGCAACAAGACAGCCGGACCTAGATCAGCTGAAAACAAGATGATACATGTGCCTACTACCGACCTGATTATTTTTATTTCATTTTTTGTCTCTCCCAGGAAGTTTTAGCCATCCAGGATGCATACAAAAGGCGTAAGTGATATTTTATTTAAAGAACCTTCTTTTTCTTTTTTTTTAATTAAAAATTGGGTGTGGAATCTGACCTTTGCATGAGTGAGATCTTACAGGCTTTGTTTCCTTATAGTCTTTGACAGGGATCTCAAAGAGGATTTGAAGAGCGATACAAGTGGCTCCCTCAGGAAAATACTGCTTTCCGTGCTAAAGGTAAGGGCTGGGCTATTTCGAACGTGTCTACACGACAGACATTTTCTTTGTCCCCCACTTTGTACTCAAGGTACAACTCATGAGGGTTAAAAGGTCTGAGGGCCTGTCATGGGCTGAATCAAGCTTTGGGTCCTGGCCTTAAAATAATGCTCACCAGGAGCTTATTCCCGAGATCACTGTAGAGTGCTTTGTTGCACAAGACGGAACAAGTCTTAGGAGGCAAAGTCCATTTCATCAAGTACTTTGCTCCAGCTCAAACACAAACTAACGGAAGTCTATCCAAAAAAGCAAAACTGACTCACAGTTACAACTGAACAGTTCACAGTGTGGTCATGACCATCTTGCTCTAACACAGTTCAGTGGAGTCTCCCACATTTCCTCAGACCACAGCACTTTGGAAAGGTCCCAGGGTGGAAAATGTCACACTGTTCTCCTTCTACAGACCTATCTGTCCTCTCTGGGAGACAGTGGAGACTAACTCACACCGCCAAGTCTGAATCTTGGAAAAGTTTCTGGCTCTTAAAGAACTGTTGCCCAAAACTCCAATATTCCACAAAATTTCTTATCCATATTATACCCAAAAGAATTCCCCAGCATAACATTAAATACTAACTGTACTGCAGTACTCGCAGCAACAAGACAATCACTAGCAGTCACTCTCCCATACACGCTCACAAATATATTATTTACATATCCCCCCCCTATTTTCCCCACAGGTTTACAGTTTTACATTGCATTCATACATCAGTACAATATTCATTTTCACTCTGCCCAGGGTACGAGGTGGGACACCCCACCTTAACTGTCAGTGCACTAGCGCAGGGGTGAGGAACTGTTTTCCCTCTGCAAGTCACTTTTGTATTTTTAGTGAAAACCCATGGGCCAGATAGGAGCTATGGGTGCCTTGCTGTGGGAGGGCACTGGGCATTCCCAGAGCTGGAAAAGTGAGAGGAAAAGCTGAGAGAGCGCACCCGGGGGAGGAGAAAGGAACAGAGAGGCTAAAGAAATAAAAATGAGAGTGCGTGCTCTGAGGAGGAAGAGTCTGAGATGTGTGCTTGAAGGTAGGGGGCTAGATCTTAGGCCAGATCCATACGCTGGAAAGCGGCAACATAACAAAAGACCATGGGCCGGATTTAGTTCGTGGGCCTAAGGCTCCTCACTCCTGCCTTAGCATTTGGCTGCAGCCAAGGGAATCCTGCTTCAGAGTAGACGTGCCAGGAGTCCTTTATTTTAAGAGATGGCCCTTATTTTAAGGAAGCAGAACTCTCATTTCAGACCCCCTCCCCCCCCCCATCTCCATAATGTCTCTTATTTTTGAAATACTGATCTGATAACTGTCGAGTGTGTTTATCTGCATGCTCTACTCTCACTTCCCCAGCACAGGGGCACAGGAAGGGGCCTGAGGGAGCATTCTGAGTGCGTTACTGCATCCACAGTGCTCCCAGCTCAGATCACTTTACCTAAATCCACAGTGCGCACACACCGTCAACTCAGCAGCTAGAGGGCTTGGTCAGAAATCACGGGAGCACAAGCTCTTCCATTGCCCGTGGGGTTTCTCTCCCAGGGTGTCAAAGCCAAATCTAGCTCCAGGCACCTTCTTTTCCAGAGATTTCCAGAGATGGGGACACAGGGGTTTGAATGATCTCTTTTATTGGACCCACTGCTGTTGCTGAAAACGAGCGAGCTTTCAGGCCACACAGGACCCTTGCTCAGACAGCCAGTCAGAAATATATAAACTGAAGAATATAAATATATGAACTTTTCCCTACAGAACTCAGAAACAACCAGTAGGTGGCAGCAAAAAGACTAAGAAAAATTCGTGTGTGTGTCCCAAGAATAGAAAGACTCCATTCTAATAGGAAACTCCCCTGCTCTTGTTAGTTTTTTGTTGTCGTTTGGTTTGTTTTTTTAACAGAATTCCGCTTTCCTAGGCTAACCGGGAGGGAGGGATAGAAATCAATGAAGAGCTGGCTACAAAGGATGCCAAAGACCTATATGAAGTAAGTGCAATATCTTTGCAATGTTGTGGTCTTCACCCATCACTGACATTGGCTTATCTGGTATTGATGTTCACAGAAATGCATAGGACATAAGTTAAGATATGTCACAACTAGGGTTATCACCTTCCCTGCGGCTTTGACCCTAAGGGGTGGGGCCAAGGGTGGGGTGCCCCTTTGGAATGTCATGATGTTCTAGAGGGGGCGGAGAAAAGGCTCTCTTTCCCCTTAAATGTGCCCATGCCCCCTTGAGAGCACTGTGATGCCATGACATTCTGCAGGGCTGGGGCCACTTCAGAAAAAAGGGAGAGAGATCTTTTTTTGCCCTACCCCTTTCTGACATGCCCGCGACCACCACTCCCGAAGCTACACATTCTCTGAGTTATACAAGCCTCTGGATAAATCAGAGAGATCAGGGCTTCACCCAGAATGGATAGGTTAGCACCCCAGAGGGATGATCACTCTATTCCCAGCCCACACAGCCTCACTCGGAACGCCAAGAAGAAATACAGCTATGGCTTCCACAGTCACTGTAATAAATCACCCAACCAATTGCTTCTCCCCATTACCGCTGCCCCATGTGCTCTGACGGAGCCAAACCCAAGAGACAAAACAGTTAAGAGGATACTACTCTCTATTAGACCAGCTTCTGCTGCAAACAAACACCCCTCTGTTTTAATCCCTCGGTCCTTGTCCAGAAATGGAAATTGCACAACACTTGTTGTGTTATTTCAGGAAACTTGGCTGGAAGGCCAATTTTCTTTGAATGGATATAAATCATTTGTCAAGGATGCCTGGAGGGAGAAAGGAAAAGGTAGAAAATGTGGAGGTCTTGTGGCACTTATTTCAATCACAGTTCCAGGCAAAATAGAACAGCTGGATACTAGGTTGGTATTTACTCAAGCCATTTTATTGGAGCTTGGTCAGAAATCTCCAAGAACTGGGAATGTATATTACCCACCTAGAAAGAAAGAGGCCTCTAAAGGATGGTGGGTTCACAGCTTGGCCAAGCTGGTTGGTTTACTGAGGGATAAATATCAAGGGGCAGAAATTATTATTGCCAGAGTCCTCAACGCAAGGATCAGACAAGCACAGCTGAGCTTACCTGACGATACTGAGGAGGATGGATGCTAGTATTAAATAATCCTTCCATGCAGGACCAAGTGGTTACAACAGGGAAGAAGCTATTGCAATGTATGTACAGCATGAATTTTCGAATGTTGAATGGCCGATTCAAGGCTGATATTCCTGGGGCATTTACTAACATAGAGACTAGTACCGTCATTATATCTTGGCTGAATGTCACTTTTGGCAGCAATGTCTGTCTTTTGAGGTTGTTCCCAGGACAGAGAGCGACTACTTTTCCCTGGTTAGCACAGGGGATTTCAACAACCATATAAGGGTCATATAGGGAGTCAGGACCAGATAATCAGGGCCCCTGAGCCAAATGCGGGTCCACGATTCGCAGATTTCCCGCAGAATCCCCCTCCCCCTGCGGAATCTTCTGCCCCGCTTCCCCCAGCACAGAATTTCCAGCTTGCGCTGGGGAGATGCGGGGCAGGAGATTCCACGGGGAGAGGGGGATGAACAAACCCTCAGGGCTTCCCCTCCCAGGCTGTGTCGGGTGAGAGGGGCTGCCAGGGTTCGCCTCCCCCTCTACCCTTCCCAGCCTGGTAAATTAACTGACATGGCAGTGGCTGCGGCAGCGGAAGCCACTCCTTTCACCACGCTCCTCCCATCCAGCTCCTGGCCTCTCCTGGCTCCTCCCAACAGGGCCTCCCAGAGCAGCACAGCCAGAAGACATTGTCCGGCAGTGTCGCCCCGAGAGGCCTCATTCGGAGGGGCCAGGAAGAGGCCAGGAGCCGGATGGGAACGCGTGTGCTGAAAGTGTGCTCTGCCGCCGCCGCATCCACTGCCGGGTCAGTTAATTTACCAGGCTGGGAAGGGTGGAGGGGGAGGCGAACCCTGGCAGCCCCTCCCACCTGACACAGCCTAGGGGAGGGGAAGGGGAAAGTCCCAGCACTGGATTTAGCAGGCACGGAGGGGAGGCAGGCTCTGACCGCCTCCCTGCCCCCGCCCCCCCCCCCCCCTCCAAGCCTGGTAAATCCAACACGGTGAGGTGCAGAATCAGGCTCTAGGCTGTCCCAACTCCGACCAATTTTTTTTTTATTTCCAAGGGAGAATCGGGGCCTTGCAGATAATGGGGAGAGTGGCCTGGAACAATAAGGTCAGGATCGAGGCGGCTGATATCTGCTCCTGTAGGCTTACTGAAGAAAATGCTGACAGAATAGTAGAATCTAGAGAAGTATTGGTGAGATATGACACCTTGGTCAGAGAATTACAAAGGGTCTTGACACAGCGGAGGGATCGATTAGATAAGATAACATGGCATAGACAGTGGTTCGATTCTGATTATGTACAGGCAAAAAAATAATTTTGGGGTCAACTGAGACAATGGAAAGGGAAGGTGGATGAGATTGGACAGACCCAAATTATGGAGGAGAAATGAGCGTACAAGAGGAAATTAGCCACAAAAAAGAAAGAATTCCAGGAGATGATTTGGGGAAAATTAACTAAGGCAGCAGATCAGAAAGATGCCAAAGCCTTTTGGCAAATTATTGTTGGACGTACTAGGACCAGGAATAGACCATCAGATGCTTATATTGACCCAGTTACTTGGGTGGCCTATTTTTCCCTTAAATATAATGGAGATTCTGATGGTGAGTCTGTTCTATCTCCCTTAAATCCCTGGTCTGATGAGATGAGGGAGCAAATTGAAGATAAATTTTTAATCACTGACGCTAAGTTGGAAGTGATTATAGCAGCTATTAAACTCGGCAAGGCAGCAGGACCTGATTTATTGTCCCTCGAGTTATTCAGTGAATTTCGTGGCTTCTGGATACCAATCCTTAGAGATCGGATTAATACTATAATGTGCCACAATAGCTTCCCCATAGGTTGTAAACAGAACATAATTGTTCCTCTATATAAGAAAGGAGATCGGACCAAACCGGATTGCTATTGGCCCATTAGCTTAATTAGCATACCAGCTAAAATCTATGGCCAACGTTTGCTGGATCATGTTAACTGCTGGGTTGAGGATAAGGATGTTCTCGGTGAAAAGCAGGCCGGATTTAGGGTAGGCCGTTCATGTACAGACCAGTGCTGTACTTTATATTATAAATAAACATGTGAGAAGGAAAATGCAGCTGTATGCTGCATTTGTAGATCTGAAGGCTACTTTCGATACAGTTGACAGGCCCATTATGGAAAAAACTGTCTGATTTAGACATGGACTCTTTTTTACTCACACTGATTAAAGAATACTATAAAGACACCATGGCACAGGTACACTGTGGTACTAACAGTGAGGTCTCGAACCCTTTTCCTACTCTTAAAGGTGTCCGGCAGGGCTGCGTGTTGGCCCCGATCCTTTTTAATTTATTTCTGAATGACCTTTGTAGTTGCCTTGTGAAGAGAGACTGCCATATTCCTAAACTGGTGGGTAATGGGATTCCCTGTTTACTGTACGCGGACGACGTGGTCCTGCTGTCCGGTACTAAAATTGGACTTCAGAGACTGTTGGACGACTTTAACATTTATTGTGGACAGAATAAGCTTAGAATCAATATTGATAAAACCAAGATAATGATGTTTGGCACCAAAAAAAGGAACAAGCGGTATTTGAATAACCAGGCAGTGGGAGTAGTCAACAGCTTTTGCTACCTGGGCGTGACTTTTTCCACCTCCCTTAGATGGGAAGAACATGCCAAAAAAGTTGCTGCCAAAGCAGCCCAAGCAGCAAGTGGAATTTTAGTCTTTTATAATAGGTTTCAAAAAAGAGCCTGGGCAGAAGCTTTGTTAACTGGAAAGGTCAAACTAGAATCAGCTTCGTTAAATGGCCTGGGCCCTGCCTACCTGCGGGACTGCCTCAGGCCCCGGGTTGTATCACAGCCCCTGCAGTTGACCGAGGACATCCGACTCCAAGTCCCCCGGGTCACGACAATGGGGAGGGCATTCTCTGTGGCTGCTCCGTAACTGTGGAATTCCCTCCTGATGGAGGCCCACCTGGCCCCAGACCTCCCCGATTTCCGAATACAGTGTAAGACCTGGCTGTTCCGCCGGGCCTTTGGAGAGGGAGACGGGTAGGGTGGGGGTTTGGGGAGGGTGGGGGGTTCTGCCCTTTTAGTATATTTTAGTATTTTAATAAATTTTTAAACTATATGTTATTTACTTCTTGTTTTTTTATCAATTATTAATTTATTATTATTATTATTATTATTATATGTTTATGTTTGTGAGCCGCCCCGAGGTGCTCTGTGAGCAGGAGGGACGAGGTAGAAAAAAACCGGAATAAATAAATATGGAGCGGAGATCTGGGGAGGTGACGAGAAAGCCGCCATAACTGTTGAAAGAACTCAAACCGCCTTTCTGTGGAAACTCCTTGCAGTCCAGCCAGGAACTCCTGCCCCTATGGTTAGATTGGAAACAGGGTCAGTAAATAAATATACAGACAACAGCTAGGCTTTCTTTAATCCGCTACAGGCTTAAGATCCAGTAATTCTTACCGGGGAGATTACCAAAGCAAGTGTTGCTGGATACCATGGGAACACAGGGTTCTGGGTTTCCATGCCTGGTAGCTGTAAGGACAACACTTTTTAACTCAGATTTGGGAGAGAGATGGCTCTATTCAGACTTGTTACCTTCCCCAAATGAGAGTGAGTGTATTGACTGTAGACTGTGGGATATTTCAATACAAGAAGATCTAGCTAGGATTATATCATTAAAATGTGCTTCTCTGTATACATACATTAAGGATGAGCTTGCAGTGTCCCCATATTTAGTCCAAATTGACTACTTTCCTCATAGAGAGGTCATTACCAAACTGAGGTTTAATCACGTTGGGACTCAAGCTCAAAGGGGAGCCTGGGAAAAGATTCCATTCCACCAGAGATTATGTTCTTGTTCCCTGGGAGAGGTGGAAGACCTTATCCACTTTTTATGGAACTGCTCCCTAACCCTAGATTTGAGGGAAAGATATTTGCTGCCATTAACTGGGAAACTTGGTTCCTTTAATAATTTTGAAAAAACAATCTGGATCTTAGAGAGTAATTCTGTTAGAGCGCTAAATGCTCTTGCATGCTACGTGCAGACTGCAAACGACGACAGGGACCTAGTATATGATCTAATATGTAGGAGGTCAAGATTCCTGAATGTTATCTGACTTTATGTGTGGGGATAAGATTATATTTATGTTATTGTGTAACTCGACTCCTTGGTAATCTAAATGTTTCTTTTCATATATATGGAATTGTTCTGAATTTTTATTATGACTATTTTGCTATTGCTGTTAATAATAAACATTCATTCAACACTCTTCAGAGACAGGCCTGGGAACTAAAATGCATAACTCTACTTGATACCAAAAACAATGGACTGAACAGAGCTAGTGGCGTCATGACTCATCACAACAGTCTCTATCCCATAGTCGTCTTAACCTCAGATTTTTTTATTTTATTTTTTACAATTATTTAACTAACCAGGGCTTAATTCATACCAGGGCTGGGCCCTGGCCTCTCCTCCAAACCTTGCCAAGATCCCACCCATGGCTGGATGAAGAAGCATCAGTTTTCCCCTACCAGGGGTGCTAACCAGCTGATCAGCAGCAGTGGTTCCAGCCTCCAATCCCAGACCCCAGAAAACTCTGACCCTGAGTAAGGTCTGGCAAAGTAGGGGTGGGAACAGGGGCTGGTGAAATTGTGGGGAGGGGGAAGCTAGTATGGTACCTTCCATGTCCTCAAACATTTGACAGAGAGAGATAGGGACACTTCATGCCACCCCTAATTTGCATAAAGTGCATTTTATTAATTTATTATTATTATTATTATTAAGTATTTTATGAACATTTGTAGTAGCCCACTGACTAACTTTGGGGCGGAGCTGGAAAAAAAGGCTGTCTGTGGAAGAGGCTCTGTGTACACGTGTGTATGTACAGGATTGATCGTTCAACTTAAAACTCAGCCTGTTAAAAAGTCAGAATTCCCCAATGGGTGCGTGAGTTTGGCTGTGAAGTTTTTGTTTTAAAGACACTCAGAGGATGCCGAGTGGAAGCAGCAACCGTCTCTTTCAGCAGCTAAAGAATCATCTCACACACACGCCTTCCCCCCTTTTTAGTTCAGTTCCCTGGGTGTTATCTGTCTTTGTTCTTTGATCACCCAGCGGATCACAAGCTTATTAAAATGAGAAAAGGTGCCCAATCCTGCCCCCCAACAATAAATGAGTCAGAGCCCCAATCCCAATTTCAGTTTCATTTCATTTCCCTTCAGATAGCTCTTTCTCCAACTGGATTAATGACGCCCGTTATCTGCTGACAATGGTTCAACCCTTAAACTGATCGGAGCCCTGTACAAGATAAGAAAAGTGGTACAATTGGATGATAAGACCTCCTGGTCCTATAAAAGATATTATTCAAACCACCTTGTCTCCATCGCTGTCACTTGGGACCAACACAGCAACCACGCAATCTCTCAGTATAAAGGGGAGATATTTACAGGGCAGGGTCGTGCCTCAGCACCCCATTTTTTATTTATTATTAATAATTTCTTTGACAAATTTATAGGGATGGGACTTTCTGTTACGGATTAATCTGAAGCAACCCATAAATTGCCGACGCACCGAAGGAGACAGGACACAAGCGCTGTGTTTAAACGGCCGCACTCTTTATTCAAATCAGATTATGATTAACAAATGGGTGGTGGCAAATCGCCTATTGCGATGCGGGTCCAGTACTTGAACTTGACATTGTAACAATAAACCAACAGACCAGGGGTGGTTTCGATGTACCCTCGATTACCACCCCAACCGTGAACATCACGTCTCCCCCTCTCAGTGGCCCAAGCCACAGGTGAGAGGGTCCCAATCCTTTGATTGCAAATAAGGATAAAGGTGCCTACAGACGGGGGACCATACTTGTCCCTACCGCCCTCGCTCGACACCCCTCCCAGGGAGGCTGCTCCGCCGCTTGCCGTACCCTGCTTTTCCAGCGGGTGGGCCTCCCCATCTCTTAAGGAGATGACTCTTACTTATGATCAACCTAACCTACTCTAACTGTACTGGACCCCTGCCAGAGTGCGACAAGATGAACGAGCACAACAACACCCTCTTTCTAAGGGATAAACCAAATTGCCGAATAACCACACTGTGAGGAAGGCAAAAAACGAAGACCTGCATTAAGGCCTGATTAGGGTCCCCGCAAAAATTCCTTCCTGATCCTGAATGGCGACCGGTAAAACTCACAGTGTGGAGGGAGGGTTGGGTGGGTGCCGGAGCTGGATTTTACTTGGTCATGAGCCCTGCCCTTTGTGCGGGGCCCACGTGGCTCAAACTAGCCTATCCCTACCCACCGGGTTGCATAGCAACCCCGGCTGGGTTCCACAAGGGAGTGCTGTGCCATTTGTTTCTTGGAAAACACTCCAAGCTGTCCGTTCTCCCCTGAAGTCGGGCGCGGCAAGGGCCCTCGCGCCTGCGACACCCTCCCCCCCCCCCCGGGGCGAGGGGGAGCGGGCGGAGACAGTTGCCCTCCCAGTTACAGATTCTGCATTTTAGTTCCATATTTCTCCCCACCCCCATCTCCAGGGGCCCTGGAATAGTATTTACTGGCCTTGGAGGGCTGGATTGAAATCTGGCAGGCTTTTTCACCGCAGCGTCTTCCCTGCTTTGCATCACGCATGTGCAAAATGGTTGCTGGGGCTGTTTTGTGCATATACAAATGGCTGCCGCCCTTAACCAAAATGGCGGTGATGTCATTTTGGCCACTGCCATTTTGGTTAAGGGCAACAGCCATTTTGCACATGCACAATACAAAGCAGAGAGGACGCCACGGCGAAGGAGCCTGCCGGAGCCCCCACAGCAATAGTGGTGCTTCAATCAAGCCCTACGAGGACAGTAAGTCCACTCCAGGGTCCCTGGATGATGGGGATGGGGGAAATATGGGCCCTGGTGGATGGGGGTGTGCACTGGGGGGTGGGGTGGGAACAGTAATTCCAGCCTGACTGCCCTTTTACAAAATGGTGGCAACACTGCCGGTGCCATTTTGGAAAAGGGCATGTATGTGCGGCATGACCCAGTGGCCATTTTGCATTTTAAAGGTTTTTACTAATTTAATAAATATGGAACCGACATACAAATCCACAATTAAATCTGTAAAAACCAAAGAAACTGAATGAAACCGGAATTCCCTCCAGTGCCCCACCCCTACAAATTAAGCACTGGCACTAGCTGCCAATCAAACCCAGCCACTTGTATGTATCTCAGGTTGGGCTCTAAATTTCTCAGCCCTGCCTAAAGAAGGGCTCTGTGAGACTCAAACGCTGGCACCCACTCACCGTCTGCCGTCTAAGAACCAGGCTTGGGGTCTTAGTTCCTGGTGGAACCAGTTCCGTCTCAAGCTCGGACTGGGCTGCACTCGGCAGTTAGGAGACCAGGCAGCTGTAGCGGTTGTTCTGTGGCCCCACTCCCTGCTGTGCTGGGCCAATGGTTTAAGCTAAGGTCCAGGCAAGGAGTCCGAGACCAGTAACCAGAGCCAAATCAGGAATTAATAGGAAAAGGTCCAAAGGGAGGTAATCAGGCAGAGTAGGACCGGAGTTGCACATGGGGTCCTATTGCCCAGTACTGGTAGTCGCATTTACAATTTTGGGGGTATTCCATTTTGGGATTTCAGTTTTGATTATTTTGGCCATTTCAGTATTTCGGTTACATCCATGTCGCATGCGAAACAATGCAAATGTTGCCAAAATGAAATAACTGAAATGACTAAAATAACCAAACAAAACAACAGAATAATAATACCAAAAATCAAAGTAATGCAAAAAGCTATCCGTTATTGCCTGAACCACCATTTTCAGTTTGGACCGTGCAGATTCGAGAGGCTTACCAGTTTTTGGGGACCCTGTTTCAATTCCACGGTTATTCCTTCTAAGCCTGATCTGCGAGCAGCTCTCTTAGTAGTACAGAATCAGACCAGCTGCCTAAAATCCATGTGCCTGAGTTTGAGTCCCATCCTGCCTTATACCAACAGAAATTGGCCCAATAAATGTAACTATCTGAGCATTGACTCTGCCAGATTTAGGACCAGCACGGCAACCACTCACTGAACACGTCACATGCAACTCGGGGAGCATTCAGCTACATTCATGGAACCTTTACTCTGTTGGTCAGAACGGGCCCTACGGTTATTCTAGGCCCTTAAGAGAGCCAGTGTGGTGGTTAAGAGTGAAGTACTTGCACCAGCAGGTAGGGGAAGGCCTCCAGTTCAAGTCTTACCGTAGTCATGAACTCACTTGGTGTCCTTGGGCCAGTCCCAGATCTCTCAGCCTAACCTACTTCACAGGGATGTTAGGAAGATTAAGAGTTGAGTTAATTATTTAGTTAATGTTACGGTTAATAAGTTAAAGAATTGTAAGTCACCCTGAGCCTAAAGGATAGGTTGGGATAAAAAAATCTGAAAGAATGAATGAATGAATGAATGAATGTGGGGTGCCTTCATATCTTAGTTGTTTTATATTGATGTTCAATCTTCGAGGCAGGAGAAGTCTGCTGGGGGACCGACGAGCTGGCTTTCAATGATGTCTTGGCGAAGAGAAGCTACATGCAGCTAAGGGCTACCTTCAAAGCCTACCAAATTGTAAGTACTTCTTTTCTTCTCCTAGGAGCTTCATCCCTGATGCTACAATGTAGAACCAACAGCTACAAGTGCTACAGCGTGTGCTGTATCCAAAAAATTAAAAATTAAATGGAATACCCTTCCCCCCTAAAAAATCAGATATGAAAATACCTGTTTCAGTTGCGAATATTATTTGGGTAATTCAAGGGCTACAGAAAAATGTGAATAAGACCATTTGCACATATGCCAATTTTCACGTGAGATAATATCTCACGGGAAGGTAGGGATCGTAGAAGATTCCCGCTGGGCCGTATGCCCGCGTTATTTTTCTTCCATTTTCTTTGGGCCAGTGTGACATCACGTGACCTTAAGAGATCAGTTATTACATTCAATGGATCCATGTGCCCGTTATTAGGCGAGCCTCTACACATTCTAATTCTTGCGTCAGTTAAACTAACTGCAAATTCACTGCATTGCACACATTCCAATTTAACCTGATACAAAAAACTTGCGTTTCTGTCAGAGAACGATTTCACTACCGTGACATCCATGATGAAAGTCGCGGGACTTTTCCTGACGAATGAGAAAAGGCGCATGTGCGTGTTATGAAATCTCCCGTAGGACAGACACTAACATGAAGTAGCATAAAATGCAAGCTCCCTAATTTCCATGAACAATAAATCCACTACTCATTTCAACTCTACCATGAACCCATCTTTTGTCATAAAAAGTCCTGTCCGATCAGAATTGGAAAGGGCCGATGGCATTTCCATACTAGAGGGATAACCGGGAGTAAAGAAGCAATAACTCTGTTTTCACCGTTTCTTTAGCTCACTGGTAGAGACATAGAAGACGCTATTAAAAGTGAAACTTCTGTAGACCTGGAGAAAGCCTATCTAACCATTGGTAATAAACAAATAATTAAATAAATCAATTGAATCACAGAATCGTCCGATTGGAAGGGAGCTCAAGTGTCTTCTAGTCCAGCCCTCTGCTCTGAGGCAGGGTGCCTTAAACCTACAGCATTGCAGACAGAGGCTTGTCTAGATGTGTTTGGAAAACAACATCCAGTGAGGGAGATTCTACAATCTCCCAAAGCAACCTGTTCTGTTGCCCCACGATTCTGACAGTTTTTCCTAATGTTTAACTGAAATCTACCTTGCTGTGATTTAAGCCCATTTCCTCTTGTCCATCTTCTGCTGCAGCGGAAAACAACAGCTCGATGTCTTTTCTTGTGGCAACGTTTCAGGCTATATTGGAAACTGCTGTCACGTCTCTCCTCCTCTCAGCCATCTTGTCTCTAGGCTAACCACACCCAGTTCCCTTCAGCCTTTCCTCATACCACTTGCCCTGCAGACTCTTTAGCATCTGCCTTACTCTCCTCTGCATGTCTACAAATATTGCCAACTTTCCTCCATACGTCCACTTTGGGGTGCCTCATTTTAAGGACGTTGACAAACTGGAGTGTGTTCAGAGGAGGGCAACAAAGGTGCTAAGAGCCTGGAAAGCAAGTCTTATGAGGAAAGGTTGAAGGAACCGGGGACGTTTAGCTTAGATGAGATTTAAGGGGAGAAATTATAGCCGTCTTAAAGGGCTGCCACAAAGAGGATAGCAAGGAACCGTTCTTCATTGCTACAGGGACCGGGGCTAGAAACGATGGGCTCACGTTAAAAGAAAGTTGATTTTTGATTAAATATCAGGAAAAGCTTCCAAACGGGAAGAGCTGTGCAGCAACGGAACACGTTGCCTAGGGAGGTTGCAGGCTGGTCCGTCAGGGATGTTGTAGCTGTCGGCATCCTGCATCAAAGCAGGGGTTGGACTGGGTGACCTAACTGTTCTATGATTCTATACTCCCACATAATTGTGCCTTTCTGGCCTTTCTGCTTTTGCATTAGCAATACTTCTTAGTTGCCGAGATTTACAGATCGACAGTATGCGGCTTTCAAAAATTAGACAATGATCCTGCAGTTGGCTTGGGGAGTGAGGCCATATTGGCTGTAGACACTGGGTTTTCTCGGTTGCGTGTAGTAGCAGATGGGCTGTTCCCTTTCTCCCGATTCTGCAACGTCACAGTGCGAAAGGGCACGTCTCTTAAGGTTTGTCTTCACCGTTCTCTTTAGTGAGATGTGCCAAAGATTGCCCGAGCTACTTTGCGACACGGCTCTACGGGGCCATGAAGGGGGCAGGAACAGATGAGGAGACGTTAATCCGCATCCTAGTGGCTAGGGCAGAGGTAAGACGTACTGGAGTGCTTGCAAGGCACCTTTGTTTCAAACAATCCCAACTTCAAGAACTACTTCCATCAGCTGCATACCATCAAATCCTATTCCAGAAAACACCCCGAAAGAGTGAAGTTTTGCTGTGGTTCCCTGGGGGCCATTATGCCAGTGCTTCTCAACCTTTCTGAAGTTGAGACGCACCAAAACATTTAATGAAAATCCAGCACACACCTTTAAAAAAAACCCATCATCCAGGACCAGGCATGGCCAGGTGGCAGCAGCTGTGGGTTGGGGGGACTGCTACAAGTAGCAGCAGGAGGGGATCAATCCTGCAGGTGGCAGCTGAAGCAGAGAAAGCCGGTTTCCAGTGAGGCAGCAGCAGCAGACATCCAAAAACAGCAGAAAGCAGGTGCGAGAGAGGAGGGGAAGCTATGGGAAGCCACCTCCCTATCTCCTCCTGTCCAGTCCCAGAAAACGAATTCCAGTCCGTTTAAAAAAAGATTTCATGCCAATTTTTCAGTTTTCCAACTCAATATACCGATTGGTATATCAATATACCAATTGGGAATCAGTAAATTGAAAAATCAGTACTGGAAGTGCTCAATTTTGGGGGTATTCAGGTACCTGATCGGTGCCCGGGTAACCCATTGGGTAGCCAATGCGTATTACCCGCAGGCACTAAATTGTTTACCCATTTCAGCTCTTTTCCCCTCCCCTGATTTGAGCAAAGCAGGATTCACTTCCTGCTTCATTTGCTGTTCCAAATATTTATTTTCATTTTTGTGTTCATTTATCTGGCTGCTTTGTTTATTCAGCACTTTGTTTGGTTACTTTGGTATCTTGGTGCTTCATTCGTTGTGGCAGTACCACCTATTTAACGCTAGACCGTACTGCCACAGTGACCGAACCATCAAATACCAAAATCTCAAATAAAGGAACCCAAAAAAAGGAACACAAAGTATCGAGCGAACAACAAAGTGGATAAAGGCATCTGCAGATTTCACAACCATGTTTCAGGAACAAATATGGGGAATTCAAGAACAAGAAAAGTCGTATTTGTTGCAGCTCTGAAGTTCCCCCAGAGGGCTCTGCAGCCATGAAAAGGAGGGGAGATGGTCATGTAACTGAATGCTAATGGTGATGACAGTTTGTGTAATTGAAATAATAGGGGGAGACGGTAATCTCTAAAACAATTGTTAAGATCTGGTCTGCACTGCAGCTCCTCCCTGCAATAAAGATGTGAACCATACTCCTTATGCCATCTTTCATAGAACCAGATGTATTACCCTCTATAAAAATAATAATATTAACTACTATACTTAGTACCAGACAATGATTCATTTCAAAAAATTATGTTCCTGGAATGTATCCCTCACCCTCTACCATCCATGGGTGTGTGCCAGGAGATGCAGTAAACTGAGCCATGGTGTCAGGGCCACAACTTGGCCTCTCCATCTTGAGCTGAAAACGCTCACAAGTCTGATTTCCCATCAATGGGCTTTGGCTCAGACCCTAAGAGGTCCCATACGAAGCATGGTGCATTATTAGATCCTCTGAAAGATTGTTTTTTCCCCATTTCTCATCAGATTGACCTTCAAGCCATTAAGGAAAAGTTCCAGAATATGTACAACCAATCCCTGGTTGAGGCCATCCAATCGGACACCTCCGGAGATTTCAGGAAGCTGCTGGTGGCGCTGCTGCACTAAGCCACGGTTGAGAAACTAGAGGCACGGAAGGAAATCTGCTTCCAAGCTAAAATAAAAGAATGTGACACTAGTAATAAAACAAACCATCCAGTTTATTTTCTTTGCAGCAGGGAAACAGGCTGCCAAGGATCCCTGGCCCTCGTGCATGAGGTTTATCCTGAGTATATCACACTAAATTCCCTTATGCAATAAAGATGTTTTAAAGAAAATAATAAACACAAGATGGCCTGCCTTTTCATTCGAACGCTAAAAAACGGCTTCAACCATCAGCTGTCTCTTACTCTATGCACTTGGTACTGGACTAATGGCAACAGGTCCCATCTCAGATGGAGCCGCTAGGTACTGACTTACTGGATCATTAAAAATACACCAGTCGAATACATCAGACTGCTCTAAATACAGACTCCCTTTCTTGGCACGTACTGTATCATGTTCTACCTGTTTGGGAATGGGAAAGGTAAAAAATGTCTAGTAAAGGAACTGCAAAATGATCCCATTTCCCTGGTCTTTTTAATGCACCTTTTGCATCCTCTCCTAAAATGCTGTTTTGACAGCCAGACTCCTTGGTGAAGGAGAGCAGATCTCTCCTCTGCTTCAACAATCAAACATTTCCTTCTGCATCCAGGTCTCTCTTGCCCCACACGGAATCCAGACCGTTGCTAACCCCATCCCCGGCGCCCCCTCGGTCCAGTTTCACTTAAATACTCTAAAAAATTCCAACCCTACTGAACAGGAAACATGATCTGATCTTTGGCTGCTAGATTCAGTTGCAGTTTCTCGTCTACAGCCTCTTGAGCTTAAACAGCTACAACTAAATGTTCCAGCAAGCTGTGTGGCAAGGTTCTAGCTGAGGCACGTAGCACAGCGAGAGCTCCTTCACTTGGGGACGTAGAGGTTATTCTGAGGTAACCCTGGGATCAACCCCAGAATGGTCACATGATACTGACATGCTGGAAGGCTGTATAAAATCCCTGCATAAAGTGCCCCATCAGGGGTAAGAGCTGCTACTCGTCTGCTCATCTTGGGAGCAACTGTAGTATCGCAGATACAGAGATTGCACTGCTCAGACTCAGTCTCTTTACGTACGGGAAACCAGCACAGCACTGCACATCAACAGCCACGACAGACTCAGTCCAAGCAGCTTCTGCCTCCGGAAAGCTGTAAAAGACAAACTTAAAGTAACTGCCGCCCCTGCTCCCCCGCGTGAGTGACTGCAGACATTACACTAGCAAGACTCTTGGAAAGGGGTGGGATGTAAATATGGCTCCAGCCACTCCCTACTCACCAGTTAATGTTGTGCAGTGGAGTACGTTGCACCCTCCCGAGAGGTTTAGCTTTGCTTCTGCACCATCTCTAGGACATTTCAGGGTATGATGCCATGCTCAGTGGTAAGGGCTGTACCCACAATGGGCTTCTTTTATCTGTAAATAGAAGTCCTACTCAAGCCAAAAAAAATTTAGCCCAAGCCTGACTAAGTTGGGACTGACCCGAACCCAGTCCTGACACAACTAGACTCTTCCCAGCCCAGGTTAGGTGTCCTGCCCTGCCCCACACCCACACCGAGCTCCATGATGTCATGGTACCCAGGAGGGCCAGGAACACATCAGGAAAAGACCAGGGGGAGGGATGAACGTATTCCCTTGCCTTTTCCCTGATGGAATGCCATGACCTCACAGCCCTCCATGGGGGGCTCTCCCACCAATGGAGAGCCTGGCCCAGCACAATTCCAAGGGACTTGTGCTGGGAAGGCTCCCAAACTGAACCAAGCCCAACGAGACCATTTAGGCCCTGCCTCGCTGGGTCCAGTCTGCAGGACTCTAGTGTAAATACTTTGAGGACAACACCCTGTGGGGCACAGTCTATAACATGAAGTACCTGCTTTTATAAGAATGAATTGCATCAGATCAACAAGGAAAGATGACGAGAGCAGGCTTGCAAAGGGCACCGTTATTCCAGGCTAAAGATAACAGAATGACGTGTCTCAATTATTTCCACCCCTTTATTTGCAGAGAAGAGGCATTTCTAAGCAGTATGCTCAAGACCACGTTCGGCTTTGCCATCACAGCACGAGGAGGGAGTTTTGTTCTTGTGAACAATAGACAAGCTTGTTTTACATGGTACTGGCTGGAGCCCTGGGACAGAAAGCACAATGTTTGTATGCCATAGTGTCACAAAACAAAAGGAGAATTGTTGTGTTTCTAGAGCAAGATACCAGGTGGTTGCTAAAGGCGTCAAAGTCTTTTTAACAGGGGTGTGAAGGTCCTGGGGTGGCAGAATTGTAGGCTTGGAAGGAACGAAGGGTCATCTAGTCTAACCCATGCTCCAAGGCAGGAGATCCTCTGCCTACAGTATTACAGACAGATGCTTGCCCTGGCCATAGGGATTGTGACAACATTGCTGCCCACTGTTCCTGGCTACTCCCACATCGCTATTGGTTTGCCCCTGCAGGTGCTATCCACCAACGTTTGTAATTCATAGGCTCTGCATTTCCTCACTCCTGATGGCTGGCTGCATCTGTATGATAGGGACCCGCATTCATGCATTTCCCCCATTGATGGCAGTGGGGGCAATGAAGTGGATACTGGTCCCTGATGATAATGCAGACCCTTTTTTGGAATGAGGTTCACAGAACATTTTAGGGGTATTTGTTATGACAGCCCCAATGGCACACGTTCCCTTTGTCAAAAAGCAAAGGGAGGGGGGGAAGCCCTAGCTCTTAAAAGGGAGTGGGACATGGCCTCATCTGGGCCTCCTGGCTCTGGAGTTCCTGGTAGTTGGATGCCACAGTTGCAGTTCTGACACTGACATCTTAAGTGACCTTTTGCAATTCACCTAACTTCTCAGGGCCTCAGTTTCCCCATCTGCAATACTCACCTGGGCATGCCCAGATAGATGAACGTTTGTAGTGGCAATTTGTCCGCTGTATGGTATCCCTCTGCTCCTCTGTTGTTTCAAGGCAATGAGCCCAGGTGGGCTTTGGAGCCGTTTTGCACTTGCCCCCGAGCAAATAACATTGCAGTTGATCTGAAGTAATTTTGTTTAGACCAACTTCAAAATAGCTCCAGAACAGTCAGCTCACGGCCAAAAGTGACTGCAGCAGGATGAACTGACCCTGCATGGATTATCATTAAAGGGATTAACTACCTGGAACCTTACCAATTAGTTCTCTAGCTGAAGGGAATTACAACGAGGTCTTGGGGAATGCGTGGGAAGAGGATGACTGCAGACAACTGGAAGCCAGAGGTCAGTAAGAACATAGAGAAGGAAGAAGCAAAGGTTAAACTGCTCCCCAATAGGGAGATGAAAGTGAGAGAAGTACCTCCAAACTAGAGTTTCTGTGAGACAAAGCCCTGAAGCAAGGGGCTAGGAAAGCCATGGCAAATTAAGAATAATTTGGTGTAGCTTAGTGAATAAGGTGTTGGATTTGGGCTTGGGAGGCCAGGATTCCAATCTTGTTTTAACCATGAACTCACTTGGGTGGCCTTGGGCAAGTCACTATTTCTCAGCCTCAGTTCCCCATCTCTAAAATGGGAATAATAATGGCCTGCCTCACCTGGTTGTTGTGAAAGTGAACTAGCTCAGGATTGTAAAGCATACTGAACACTAAAAGCCTGGGAAGACCATCGGCCCCACTTACTTGCTGGCTGCTGCTGGTGCCGGGGGGGCCCGTCTGCTTCGCTGCCGCCGCCGCCGCCGTTGCCATCGCCGCCATCATCTGCCGCTGCTGGGGCCGCCGCAGCCGCTGCTTCGTCCCCGCGGGATACCTGCGGGGAGACAAGAAAGAACAGTAAGGTTGGGGGCTAGGGGGGGAACACAGAGGGCAGCCATGTGGGCTGTCCTATCCCCTCCCCCCCACCCGGAAGTAGCGGGGGCATAAGGCCCCGAGGACAGCGGCCGCGGCCAAAGGGCGCGGCACTTTTGGGGTACTTTGGGGGACTGCAGGGGGTGGCAGGGGGGTATCATATATTGTATAGGCTTATTTATTTTTCAGGGCTAGGGTGGTAGGGTGGGGGTATTGGCACGGGTGGGGTAATGTGGGGGGTGGACCCAGG
>QEPC01008000.1:574484-589569 GCA_003113815.1 Sphenodon punctatus
AACCTCCCCTGCCGAAGGGACGCATTCACTACCCTCGCCAGCACCGTCCCCAACGTCTCCCCGGAAGCTTTTATTAACCAGGATGGGCACGGATCCAGTTGACAACACGTGGCCCTCACAGACCCCAGGACATCCACCACATTGGTCGGCGTCACTTCCCGAAACTCATCCCACAAAGATGGACCAGACGGGCCCTCCGCCCTCCCGCGCTCTTCCCCTACTGCCATCAACCCAGCGTCAGCGTCAAAGTCGGTCTGAATCCGGTCTGAAAATTGATGATAATTAGCTTCCTCAGGTGTGAGGAAATGCCATGGATCCTCGTATTTAGAATTTAGAACAAGCAGTCGCTAATTCATCTCCAGTTGTTTATTATGAGGCAGAGCTACAGTATTCCCCCACCCCTTTCCAACACTTAACTTAATAATAATAATAATGTTTAATACGGCACTGGCTTTCGCCATGACCCCTTTCCAACACAATGATGTGATGTCATGGTGGCCTGCAGGGGCCCCCAGCCCCCCTGCTCTAACCCACTAGCCCCTATATTCCCGTTTCATTGAACCCAGGAATCCGGCCTCCCAGCCACCCTCATCCCCACTCTCCAAAAGGGCTTAAAGAGCTGTAGACTTTTTGCAATTCTAATTAGTAATTTTTGTCCTCTTGTTACTCAGCTCAGGGTCTCATGCAAATGAACTCTTCATGGTACAGCCTGGCATCGCATCTTCCCCACCCCCAGAATTAATTGACTCTACTCTTTAATGATATGCCACTGAACCTCGCCAGAGTCCAGCTAGTTTTTTATCTTGATCCACATCCATCCTCACATAAATGGCCAGCCCGCCCAATGAGCCTATGCCAGTGTTCTGTGCTGGCATGATGCTATCTTAAGAACCTCACTCTCTCCATTAGCTAATGTAGGAAACTGAAAACATAACTTAAAACTTACAGAAAGTATTGTCAAAATCCAAACTCAGAAACAGACTAGAATGCACACTTGTGTTTTCTGACACCTCTACATCTCCTGACAACTAACTTTAAACATACTTTTCTGTGTCAAGAGAAACTGGTCGCAAAAATCAGAAAAGAAAAAGTTCTGCCTCCAATTGCCAAACTCCTATAACTCAGTTGTTTCTCATCAGATCTGTCTGGAATTTTGACAGCTTCTACCCCTCACCCATGTGATCCTCCCTACAAAATCTCACAGTGATGGGCTAAATTATCTCAATTTTATAATTACTGGAATGTTCATAATTTTAACAGAGAGTGCAAGCCACCTTAACTATAGAGCTGCTCCTGTGGCTCTATAATTCTGCGTGTTAACCTAAAGAAGTACCCTGCTCTGTGCTTCTGACTCTCAGCTAACCTATGTAATGCAGTGCACTCTATGGTCTCTCTCTGTCTCTACTGCCCAGGTTTACAACATATCCAGGAACATGTGGTTTAGAATGGAGACCAGAGTGGTAAAAAATGTTTGTGCCCCAGCAGTGGTGATTGGAGACCAGATTATCATTGTTGGAGGTAAGATTTATACGTTAGTAAGTCTTTCACCACATCTGCATAAGACTAGCCCCTGCAAGATGTAATGGCTTCTTACACACTGCATAACAAACATTCCCTTACACCTGTCGCAGCTTCAAAAGAGAGGGAGAGACTGGTTCTAGTCTCAAATGTAAGAGATGGAGACAGTAGTTTAAATTATACCTTTTATTGAACCAACTTCTGTTGGTGAGAATATGCAAGCTTTTGAGCCACATGAAGCCCTTCTTCAGGTGTGTAGCAAGCCAGAAAGAATATTAGATAGATAGATAGATCTCCTGCATTTGTCCAATCTATGTCTTTCTGACTTGCTAAATGCCTGAGGAAGAGCTCCATATTGATTTAAAGCTTGCATACCCACACCCATGGTAAAACTGGCTTTCAAAAGTAAGGTCTTAGCCTTCATGGTTGCAGGAAAAGGTTTGATTATATAGGTGCAGTGTACACCTTACAAATGTTACTAGGTGGGGGAGGTGTTTTTTTTATTTTTTGTTTGGTTGTTTTTTTAAGGAAAAAACAACATTATTTTAAAGCCAGTCTCATTATTTCAGAGGACTGGACTCATGATTTTTGAACAGCTGGGGATGGCATTTTGGGATGGGCTACACTGAGTTGCTCATACCACCCTGCATAGTAGAGGTGTGCACCAGGAGCCTGTGTCATTTTTTGTTTTAATTTTTTTGTTTTGTTATTTAAATCTGTCATTTTCATTTTCATAAATATCAAATTTTCATTTTTGTTTTTGCTTTCATTTTCATTTTCCAACATTTTTTGTTTCTCATTATATTTGTCTGAAACTTGGAGGGATTGTACCTCCAATAGATGGCATTAAGTGTACCAAATTTCAAAAAGATTGGATAAAAGAATCCAATTTTTCAAGCAGTTGAATTATATTCATTTGCAAAAATCTTCATATACATTCTTAGTTGTATCTTCTTTGCCTCACATTTAATGTAAAGGAAACTTAGCATATACCCCTTCCTATATTTACTATCTCTGCCAATGTTCAGAAGGATTGGATAAAGGGCATTGGTGGTATAAGCAATTAACTTATAAATGTATGTCTGACTGTAGCATCTTTGTAGTCCAACCAGTGTACATGAAATTTTGCATAGCTGTATCTCACACTTTCACGATCATTTCTGCCAAATATCAGAGAGATGTGATAAAAGATTCCCAATTTTATTTGCCAGAAGGAGCCTATGCCAGGGATTCTCTTACGTGTCACTGTGGTATAAGATTGGTTTATGATGCCAATGTCAACCAAATATCCTCATTCTGTGCTGTGACCACCCCAACATCTCTCCCCCACTTGTTACTGGGAAGTCAGAAGCATCTGTTTAGGAAAGAGCCAACAGAGATTCTCGTATGTCCTCTGTCACAGTGCGGCAGGATGTGATTGTGACGATAATTGGCCAGCCTGGATGTGTAAACCATGTCTCCTGATTGCTGGGATGCTATCCCCAAAGTCCCAGTTATGCCCCTTCTATGCTCGCCTGAGGGTCGCCTCCTATGCCCACCTCAAAGCCACTACCAATTGGTCCTGTAAAGCTGGAAGCATGCAGTAATTTGCCAGTGAATGTGTCTGTCAGTCTTTTGGGTTGCTCCACATCCTCCCTCTTACAGCCTCCCTCCCACTGCCATGCCAGGTACCTGCCTCTGACTGGCACTGCACGTGCTGCTATTTATCTGAATAGTTGTCTTCAAGGGGACAACGTCAATTGATTTTAAAATTGGTTCCCTTTATCAAATTGTCCTGTAGTTTGGCAGAGATGACATGAAAGGTATGTGATATATTCCTGCCAAATGTCTTGTAAACAGGATGGAATATAGAAATGATACAGATGGAAATGTATGTTCAAGGTAATGTCTTATACCATCAGGACCTTTTATCCAATCTTTCTAAAACTTAGCAGGAGTGTTAAGCTTGTGGAGGGACATAACATCAACAGGTTTCATGCAAACCGGTTGGCAGATAAAGAAGTTGGAGCCATGAATGTGTATGGAGCATTTTGTAAACTCACAACATTCAATTGCTTCTAAAATCGGTTCCCGTTATCTAATCGTTTTAAATATCGGTATACACAGTGTCCTCCATTGGTGACACAATCCCCCCAAGTTTCATCAGGATTGGATAAGAATCAAAAATGTTATAGCTGGAATTACTTTTTTCAGTTTTTCCCCTTTATTTCAAAAACAAGAAGTCATTTTTGTTTTTATTTTTGTTATTATTATTTGTCGTTTTCATTATTGCAATAACAATTATGAAAATGACAATTTTCATTATCATTATTGTAATAACAAAAATGACATGCACACCCCTACTGCACAGATAAGGTGGAACCAAGAGAGGGAGAAAACTAGCAGAACTCTTACTTTGATTTTCCAATGCTCTTGGAAGAACAGAACAGGATGTCATTTGTGTCTGATAAAAGATTTTGGCAATTTATTCCTCTTGCCTCCCCTCTTACAACCACCCACCCATCGAGGCTTGAATGAAGATGGATATCCAGGAAAACAACTGGGTACCAGAGTCACCGTTCCTTTCCTAGTCTGCTCCTGGAGAGACAGGGCTAGAAGAAATATGAAAAGCTCTTCCTGTAGTGTTTCACTGACACCTGACCAGATTATGACACACCCTTTGAGGTGCGCCATGACTCCCTCCACCAGCTTTCCCATCGTAGTGAATGGGATCGCCAAGGAGTAGGATGTTATTGCATGTGACCAAGCCGGTCCAAATTAGATTTCAAACTGGCATTTTGTTTCAAATTTGAATTTTAACAAATATTGTATCTTCTAATTTAAAATGTTGACATCCATATTCAGCCAGCTGAAACAAAATTTTATTTTGCATCAGCATATTGATATATAAGGAACCCTGAATTCAGATTTTGAAAACTTTGATTTCTATATTCAAGTAATACAAGTTAGGGATTTGAGGGTGCGTAAGGGTGCAGGATTCGTCACCTCTTACTCATCTGAAATGGCCCATGACCGCCCAACTAGATTCTGCTAGGTTTTCTCACGGAGAGAGCCATTACTCTCTGTGAACAATGGCAGCAAGATGTGGCCCTTGTTAAGGACACCAGATTTACACCCACAGTGTATCAAGGGAAACCAAAAGCCCTGAATTCGGGCCGTGGCAGAAAAGGAAAGAAGGGCAGATTTCCAACACTCTTTATTTTCAGTAGTATTTATCCTGAACGGTTGTGCCTCCCCAAGTAATCAGCTGATGAGCATAAATCTAAAACATTCATATTTATTTAAACAAAAACCACAAGCATGTTAGCTAATTTTAAACATTTTTCACTCTGCTTTCAAGTGGACAGATTTCTAGCAGATATGTATGTTTCCATTTACTAGCAAAGATGCCCCCAACGTTGGCCAATTATTCCTGGCTTATCAACTGTTGAAACTACAAACCCAAGTAACAACAACAATTTTCAAAGAACAACATCCACCAGATTTCAGGGCTTCTTTGCGCAACACGCAAATCAAAACATGGAAGGCCTTCCTGGCCCCAGTAACAGGCGTCTGGGGTTTGGCTACATACAGCCTACATTTTCTCCTCTAATTACTTCCCTTAGCAGTGACCATTTGGACAGATCAAGATGTAGATTAGGGTTCAGCTTTGAGGCACAATTGAGATTATTAATTATTATTATTATTATGAGCATTTATATAGCGCCAGCAATGTACCTGGCGCTTTACAGAGAATAAGATAGACATGGTCCCTGCCCAAGAGCTTACAATCTAACTTGGGGTTCTGCATGAAGAGTGAAGGAAAGGATCCACCAACATAGCTCTTCTGGGGAGAGTCCCGTACTAGACTGCACTAGCCTATTCTCCATGCTGGTCCATCGGGACATGATGCCAACAGACCCAGTACTGAGGAGTGGCTGGGTGGCAGCAGCAGAAGGGAGCTCGATCCCAGCAGCAGAAGGGAGCTGGCATGAGTCAGCCAAAACAGCAGGAAGCAGAAGCAGGAGAAAACCACATCCCTCTTCCTGCCCCAGCACCATGGAAAGCCAGAACAAGTGGCAGGGATGCAGCGCAGCAGCGGCACCAGAGCGTGTGGGAACCCTAGGCCACCTGAGGCCCCAGACACCTCCCAGGGCTCATTCACCTGTGAGTCCTGACCCACTGCTTGAGAACCACTGCCCTAGCCCATTCCTTCAGCGCATGCCCTAGTTTCTGCTTCCTTACCCTGAGCTGACTATTTCAGTGTTTTGAAGGTTGGAACTGGGATCTATGATCTGGAAAGGGGCCAAATAAAAAACAGCCATAGGCTAAATTTGGCCCACAGGCCATAAGTTCCCCACCCCTCAACTAGGGTGTTAGCACTAAATTAGGGTGACCAGCTATTTACATTTTAGAGGACACTTATGAGAAATGCAGGTTGCAGGGCTGCACGGGCGCCAATGCAGCCCTGCAAACTGTATTTCTCATAAGTGCCCTCTAAAATAAAATACAAGATGCGTGTGCTGGACAGGAGTTGGGGGGCTTAATTAGGGGTGGGTTCAGGAATAGGGAAGCACAGGGTGGGGATCCAGATCAGAGATCTATGCCATAGATCCCAGTGGTTCCCACTGGAGCCAATGCAGCCCTGCAACCTGTATTTCTCATACATGTCCTCAAAAATTCAAATCTCTGGCCACCCTATAGCACTTCCCAGCTAAACTGGGTGTTCATCGGGAAATATCCCCAACCCTATATGTAATTGCTGCCGCCATGCAGCTATTATACTGAAGGAAAACACTGGGCAACGTAGAGAACCGTACAGTATGGTTGTCTTCATTCGGCTCCACTGCACGAGGTGTTCACTGTTCACTCTGCTTCACACTTAAACATTCCCCCCCCCCCATGCAACCGCGTGTGGTAACTTTGGTTCCTACGCCAAAGTTCCCACTATCACTACACTATAGTTAAATAATGACAATGTAAAGTTCTTGAAGAAATGTGGATGCTGTGTCTTTATGCTGAACATAAGCATGTGTTGTTATTCACCTCTCCCATTCCCTGGTTTCTGAGTAGGCTACACGAGGAGAATCATTGCCTATGACACCAAGGCCAACAGCTTCGTTAAATGCGCAGACCTGAAAGACAGACGGATGCACCACGGGGCTGCAGTGATCAAAAACAAGCTGTACGTGACAGGGGGTCGCTGCCTCACCTCCGACAACGTCATTGAAGACTCCGATTCACTGGAATGCTATGACCCCGAAACAGACACGTGGACTTCAAAGGGGAAGCTACCTCACAAACTGTTTGACCACGGATGTCTGACTCTCCAGTGTGTCCCTTACCCCAACCTCTTGTAAAGAGAACTGGGGAGCAGACAGCGTGTTGTTACCCTGACAAACGGGACCCAGGCTGCTGTATACTGTGTAGGAGTAGAGGAGGCAGTATGGTGTAGTCGATAAGGCACTAGACTTGGACCTAGGAAGCCAGGTTTTGAAGCCTGCCTTTGCCATGAACTCACTGAGTAGCCTTAGGCAAGTCACAACTTCTCAGCCTCAGCTGCCCATCTGTAAAATGGGAAAGTGTGTTTGTCTCTGTCTCTGTCTCTGTGTTCCCCTCACCCATGTCTATCTTAGATTGTAAGCCCCTCTGGGCAGGGACCTGTCTTTGAAAATATGTGACTGTAAAGTGCTGCATAATATGCTTAGTAGCGCTATAGAAAGTAGTGTACAGGGAGCCTGCTAACACACTCACATTAGTAAAACAACCACAGGAGGGAGGTGTTCCCATAGGGCTCTGGGGGAGAAGCTATGAATTTTCAGGTCTGATTAGCTTGGCCTTGTACTGATATGGGACATTGTCTGCTGTGATACCTCAGAGATAATTCTCTGCTGCCATAAGCCAAAACCATCAGGAAACGGCCCAGTGTAAAGCAGTTTGTTAGACAGACAGATATACCAAAGTGCCAGGTGAACTGTGTGTATATGAACTGGCAGTCATATATTTATTTATTTCACTGCCCTCTACACAATAGAATTTGGGTTGCATAAGGGTGTATTATAGCCCCCTCTGGTCATACAAGCTCAGAGAACATGCTTTCAGATTTCATGGTTTTGCTTTGAATGGCCCATGAAAAGTAGCCTGTGGTGATTCTGGCATTGCGGAAAGAGAGGTTTTCACAAAGCTGTGACATCTGTAATTTTGTACCATATCGTAACCCAATAGGACACCTGTTGTGACGCCTTTGGGGTGTCACAATTCTTCTACGGACACCATCCCTACCCACCCCGACAGGGTTACCTTGGAACAGTTCTCATGAGCAAGATGTGACATCTGACAGTGGAGTTTTTCTTTTAGCTCAAATGGTAGGGGGCATGTGCTTATGCATCAAGGGACTCCAAGTTCTAGCCTCACTCTCACCTGGAGTTCTAAGGGGTCTGGTGTGTGACACCATTCCTTGTCACTGGTTTCTAGTAAGCCACATAGTTTAATTAATCAAGTCATTGTGGAACACTTTTTAATTTCTGAAAACACTAGGAGAAGGGAAGAGGGCTTTAGAAAATAAACAGATTTCAAATAAATGAAAGTGAATTTCCATTTAGTTTTCTACACTGCAACTTAGAGAAAAGCAAAAGTCATCGCCTCAGACACTGAAGTAGTGTATTATTATTATTATTATTATTATTATTAAACATTTATAAAGCGCCAGTAACAACCTGGCGCTGTACAGAACATACAATAGATATTAGTGTATATATTAGACTGCCCAAGATTGAGCACTGTACGTGCCTGAAAGAAAGCATGCTAAGGACTTTAAGGACATTTTCCTATATCCTTCTAGAAAAAGCAGAAGGAAAAAAAAGAGGGTCAAAGAAAACCCCAAGGCTGTGTACTTTATTTTTTTTCTTGAGGAGGGGATCAAGTGACTTGCCACGTCAGTAAAACAGTTCACAATCTGGTCCTGTTTTATGGTGTTTGCCTCCAAGTTTACAATAACAGTTACCCTAAGATACTGAGGATGTCACAAACTCTCAGACCTGTCACCAGACTCATGAGACTGAGATGCTGAGGACTTTGTATGAGGAAGCTGGTGAAATGGGCTACAAAAAGGGCATCTGAACGTTCAGGCAAGACCTTTTTATCTGGCCAGACAGTTGGGAGGCAGGGATAGGTTTGGGTGGGGAGTTAAGGAAAAGGTTGTTGGGCCAAGGGAATTTCTAGATGTTTTTATTCATTGTAAGCCACCCTGGGCCTTGACGGGAAGGGAGGCATATAAATTTAAATATATAAAATAAGTAAATATTCTCCTCTTAATAAAAGGGAAGCAAATTCTTTACAAGAACATGGAGGGATAAGAGGATCTGGACCGGAGTTCAACAAGAAGCGAAAATAGAATTTAAAGTGTTGAGAGCATTAGCTCTGAAATATTAAGGGTGTAATCACACGTGCAGCAATTATCTGGATTTTTTAAAACTGGTTCTCAATAGTTCGCTGTTAACAAGTCCTGTTGCATTCACATGCATGCCATACCGATTTTAAGTACAGCGAAATAATGCATTCAGACCTTCTTGTAGTGCGTGCTTACCCGGCTGCTCAGTACGGTTCAGTTACAGGAAGTGGCCTGTGGGGAGCCAGAAGGTTGCTACTTTGTAGCAAAGTACAACTTTGCTACAACCTTTGCTGCAACTTTGCAAACTTTGCAACAACCTTTGCTACAACCTTTGTAGCAAAGGTTGCTACTTTGTAGAATCAGGGAGTAAAGAGGGAGAGCCTGAGGCTGCTGGAAAGAAGCCCCTCGCATTCTCTCCCTGGTTTCTTTCCGGTATCCCGCTGCTGCTACTGCTGCAGCACTACGGTAGAGGCAGAGGCAGATGATTGAAAGTCCCTTGGAGGGAAGAACTTTTTTGGGGAGAAGCATGGAGGGGAAACATGGAGGGGAAGAACTTTTTTGGGGAGAAGCTGGCTGCAGCCTGCACCCAGCGAGGCAACTACAGGGCTCCAGCTGGTCTCACTGCTTCCGGTAGGGGCAGGAGTAAAACAGCGCACTTGGAAGCACGGTTGCATTCACATCAGAAAAGATTACACACTAGTTAAAACCAGTATGATGTTGCTTTCACACTGCTGTTAAGTGCGGATTTATTGAAAACGGACAGCAAAAAGGTAGGTTTGAGTAGCTTTTCAACACGCATTGCTTTAGTGCGATATTGACTCCATTTAATCGAATTTAAGTGTTCAGACAGGCATGAAACATTCGTGTTTTTTTTTAAATCGCACAAATCAGAACGTCTGAATCCCCCCTAAGATTAAATATTGTAGATAAAGGATATTGTGGATTTTTTCCTTGGCCTTATGTCCCGCTCCCCATCCCCACCCACGCCATCCCCTATTTCTTGAGATCTGAATGAAAATGTTGTGAGTCCCAGCCCTAAATTCAGATTATTTTAAATAAGGGCTTGTTGTCCATGCAGAAAGTCACACTGGTTTTGTCACAAGGGAGAGCTGAAACAAATATTCACAATAAATATTGTATCCAACAAACTTGCCTGCTTTGAACAGGGTCTGACAAAGCGGAAACAAGCGGCTATTTAGCTGCCGCTTCTTGCCAGAAGTGACTATCCTTCCAGGTGTTTTGTTTGGATTCCTTTGGTAATTTGGTCACTTCCTTTCAGCACTGTTGTGCAATGGATTTGTGCTCATTAGCCCTAAATAATGTTGAAACAAAGAGTGTCTTTAGATGGACCCGGGGTGGCCGGCCCTGCATCCCCCATGTGCAGACCTGCCTGCACCAGGTTTATACAGACCCAGCAGCTGCCATGGCCCCCAATTGCCCTCCCTCACACCATAGAGCTGTGGGCAGATTGTCCGATACTCTAGGCTGCCACCTGCAGCCCAGTGGCATTGCCTGCCCGGGGCAACCCTCATACAAGAGCACAGCTGCAGCAGCTATCCGCTGAGTAGACAGACCACAGTTCCACCTCCAGCTGGTGTCCCAAGTTTGGGAGGCCCGCTCCTGTCCATCTAAAAGCACCCGAAGTAACTGAAAGACTGAACTGACAGAAATAACCAAAGGCAAGAGACCAAATAAACAGATATAAGAACATTGTTCTTCCAGTGGCATAGGGACCAGGGAGGGTTCTTTTGCAACCACTAGGAAATTTTCAGAATCAACGGACACAGAAGCAGGGCCCGCATTCTGCCCCACCCCCTGCACATCCTGAAAATTTCATAGCAGTGCTCAGCCTGCTTGCAAAGGGCCCCACCAGGCAGCTTGCAGAGGGCCTCCCAGCTGGGGTCCCTCTGGAGCGGCAGCTGTCTGACGGGGGCTCCACAAACAGCTAAATTGGTTTATTAAGTCCTTGTAATTTAGTATTGTTTGTACATCAAGCGGGAGGCAAAGTATATTCTCCAGAATAATCGGGCGCAGACACTCCCCTTTACTTTCTAAACCAAAATGCTTTGTCATATGAACCCTTTCTGTGTTTGTTTGTTTGTTTGGTGAACAACACAGTGTACAAATTATTTCCAAGCTGCAGCACAAAGTGTCTCTCTCCTGCTGTGAACTCTATGGAATTGATCTGGGGATGCTCTGCGTGCAAGGCATGAAGGAATAGGTGTCATCATGTGCACTTTCATGACATGGCAGCATCACAGTACTAAATCGGTTTTGGAGTGTAGTGTGAACGATACCAAAGCGAGTTGCTAAAACCTGAATTCGCCTTTGATAAATCAGTTTAGTTTTGTATATGTGAACGTGAACCTTCCCCAACTACAGAGTGGTGTAACTTTGGGCTAAATTAGCCCAAAGTTACACCCACTCTGTAGTTGGGGAAGGACTAAACCACGTGAGAGGACCTCTTTAAGCTTCAGGGAAACAGTCCTTCATCCATCAAAATCAGTGGGAGCTGCGCTGTTGACTTCAGTGGGTGGAAGATGTGCCACAAAATGTGCCAAAGGAGATAATGACCTGTTGTTGAAAAGGCAAGCTTTCTCCTTGTGTTTCTCTCAGCAGGGAGATAAACCCCAGGGATGAGCATGGGTATTCCCTCTCCTTTCTGAATTCCCAGTAAGACAACATCTCCTCACCCTTTTGTTTTGCAAATCTTTTTGTTTTGCAAATTAAGTCATTCAATTGGTCCATTCAAGGGCTTTCCCACTCCATCCCCCACCCCCACGCTCTTTCCCCCATGCCCCATTCCTGCCACTGAAGCCTAAAATAAACACCAAAACTGGAAGCTTCTTTTCTGGGGCTCAAAAGTTGCAGCAGGAATCAAGCACTTTATTCCCCTGCTCTGCATGCTCAGGGAGAGGCATCCCCTCTTTCTTCCCCTCCCCGGGGGTGTAGCTACCATAGAGCAAGGGGGCTCAGTTGAGCCCGGGCCCTTTGCAAGCAGTCTGAGCTCCTCCCCCACCCACTCTGAAATTTCCTAGCAACTTTAAGGAAAGGGCTGCCCAAGAAGGAATTTTTCTGAGTGGGTGGGAGTGGAGTGCTAGCCTTGTCCCCACTCTGAAAACGTCCCTCCTGGTGGGGTTTGCTCCTGCCCCCAACCCAGAGAGACCCTCCTCCCTGGAGATCCTACCCCATAACGCTTGGGGGCCCCATAACTGGGACGTGAGCCCAGGCCCACAGCAGCCTTGCTGTGCCACTGCCCCTCCCTATATTACACCCCTGCAACTGCAGACTCCTCAGCAGCTTACTTCTAAGGAGACTATAAATACTTTAGCATCTGAGTCACTTTCCATGTGAAGGGAGAAACATTAGATAAAAAACATCCCCCCCAAAAAAACCCAACATACAGATCTTTTTTTGGTTCCCCTCCCAAAGGAGCTAAATGTTTGCTCTTCAATTTTCTTTCACTTTCCTCACTCCAAGCTGTGTCCTGCTGCGTAGCCAGCTTGTCTTGTTAAGAGGCTTCACTTTGATCTTAACAAGGAGTTTTGGTAAACTAATCCTGTGTTCTTTCACCGCAGCCATTCATCACGCAGTGGACTCTGTTCCAAGGGCCGTGTTTTCCCTGCACGGAAATCTGTTTATCATTATAATGCATTTCCTGCTCCTTTGGGATTAAACACACCTGACAGGGGCGTAGCTAGCTTGGGATGTGCCCAGGGACAAGAAATGGTGAAGTCGCTGGCCGACCTAGGGACGCCTCCCAGCTTGGTCGGCCTAGGGTGCTGGGCTACTGGTGCTTGAGACTTACTTGCTCTCTGCAGAGTCTGCGGCGTGCTGCTGGTGGCCTGCTGCTGGGCCCATCCGGTGCTGGGGCCAAGCGCGGCCAGCAGCAGCAGTGCCATTGCTGCCCCGGTCCACCCGACCAATCCTGGGGGCCGGGGGCTGGTTCGGCAGGCTTGGCCGGCTCGATGCAGGGAGGGAGTAGGAAGGTGCCTGGGGATGGTTCCACTTACTGAGTGGAGCCGCCGCTGGGCACCTTCCCGCTCGGGCTGGGCCTCCCTTGAGACAGCCCTGCCCGGACCGAGTTCAGACTGGTGGAGAGGACTCCTCCTTCACAACGCGGCACCAAGGGGCAAGCCGAGCTGTGAGGTTTTGTGAGTGTGACCTGACCTGATGCTAGGGTGGCCATACCTCCCCTTTAAAAGAGGACGCTTATAAAAAATACATGTTGCAGGGCTGCATTGCTCCCAGTGCAGCCCTGTACCATGTATTTTTCATAAGCACCCCCTTTTAAAGGGGAGGTATGGCCACCCTACCTACCGCAAACTGCTGCATGGGGCCCCTCCCTACCCGCAGTTGCAACATTGTGTCAGACACAATAACCGCGGGCAGGGAGGGGGCCCATGTAGTAGCTGGAAGGGCCCCCAGCCCGCTCAGGTGGCAATGTTTAAAAAAGGGGGGCATGGCTTAGGTACCTTGGATATTGGACCCCCAGCCAGTACGGACCCTGGGACAAATGACCCTGTTTGTCCAATGGTAGCTACGCCCCTGACGCCTGACAAATTATGAACGATATTGATGCCTGGACAAATCCGTGCTCCCGCTTCGTCTCCCTGCGCTTGGTGGGGTTTTTCCCCTCCAAGATGTAAGGAGCTCAGTTGAGGGTAACTCCTTTGTTTAAAAACAAAGGAATGTTAGATATTTGTTTTAAATGAATATGAGTGACATAGAGCACTAGCTAGCTAGCTCACCACGGTCATCGTTCCTTCTTCCTTGACACCACACATTCCAGTCCTTAACAATCAAAAAGAGAAGCTTTATAGCCTGATTTCCTATTCACTATTTTTGTATGCCACCATCATCTGTCACAGTGTGTTGCCAACTCTTGAGATCTGACCCTGACGCTCCCATTTTGGCCTAGGGGACCGTTAGGGTCGAAACCGCAAGAGGTATAAGGACCTGGGATTTGAACCGCCCCACTGCAGGGTTATCTGGAGTGGCAGCTGGTTTCCCAGCATTTCTTGTTTCACACACATTTATTGTTGTTTCACACACAAGTCTGGACAAGACCTAGAATGGACTCTGTTGCAAAAGATGGAATCGCTCCCTCTCCTGGGGTAGGAGGGAATGGGGAGGGAAACAGGGGCAGGGAAATGGAGAGGTTGTGGTCAGGGGGGACTGGAGCAGGAAGCCAGGTGGGGGGAAAGCAACGTTCACCTGGGCAGGTGGCAAGACCCACCTACTCAGTGCTCCTTTAGGCTGCCAAGTCCTGTCCCCTTACTCCACCCTCTACTCAGGGAGGCCCTGTGCCTGCAAACTCTGGGCTTGGGCAGAGCAACAGCAGGCAACATGCCTAGACTGGTGTGTGTGTGCCTGAGTTTCATGGGCTCCAGTACAGCTGCACTGCCTGTCTGTATTATAGCTACCTACGCTCCTGGTTTGAGCCATGTTCCGGCCTAGTAAGCTCTCCATCACTTTGCCAAGGAGTGTGGGGCTCGGTTTTGCCCAGGCCTTGCACTTGTGGGTGGGACATTTGCAACTTCAGTCTTGCTAGGTTACTAGCTCAGGCTACGTGCAAAGGCCCCCGCCTGGAAGGAAGTTTTCAGAGTGGGGAGGGGTGGAGTTTTCTGGCCCCAACCCTGCCCACTTTCAAAATTGGGAAAGGGGAGGACTGCTGGAAACTGAGGTGCCACCATCAGGAGAGGCTGAGGCTGGCCAGGAGCCCATGAGGCAGGGCCTCTGCCACTCAGGGGAGTAGAGGCCATTAGGCTCTGGGACTGGGTGAGCTGGGCAGGCAAGGGGGTGTGGGGCAGCAAGCTCTGGGATTGGGTGGGCTGGACAAGTGGAATAGGGTAGGGCAACAGGCGCTGAGAGTATCCTGGGGCAGAGAGGGAGGAGGAGACTGGGCCAGAAGGGGATGGCGAGACGGGTCTGTGCGGCAGGAAGGGGTAAGCTGGGGGGCAGGGGTGAGATTGGGGCAGAGGGGGCTTTGGGCAGGGAGGAGAGAGCTGGAGGGCAGGCAGTGTGCGGGCAGGGAGGCTGTGGGCAGTGAGGAGCTGGGGGATCCTGGGGCAGGGAGGAGGGAGCTAGGTGGCAGGCAGGTTGGGCCAGGGAAGGGGTGGAGCCCAGGGAATGAGGCAGGGAGGGGAAGGCTGTGGCTGGCAGTTTGGGGCAGGGAGCTAAAGAGGGAGGCTGGGA
>QEPC01008000.1:592290-612536 GCA_003113815.1 Sphenodon punctatus
GTCTGCCCTCCCCGCAGACTCCTGCCTAACTGCAACCAAGCCAAGCACGTGCACCTGAGACTTCGCATCCACTTGAATGTTATTTATCCCTTGTCTCTCCCTATGTCCCCTCTCCTTGCCTTCCCCCTCTGTGTCTATTAGATTGTAAGCCGTAGGCAGGGACCGCGTCTATCTCATTTTTCTGTAAAGCGCCAGGTACACAGCTGGTGCTATAGAAATGCTTATTATTATAATAATAATAATAATTAATAATTAATGTGTTTCCCATGAACACTCTGGGTGGCCTTGGGCAAGTCACTCACCCTCAGCTCCCAATCTGTAAAATGGGAATAATGATGACCTACCCTACCTCAAAGGGTTTGTTGTGACCATAAACAGGATAATGATTGCCTAGAGGATAAAGTATTGGAGTTGGACCTGGGCAGGGAAGTTCAATATAGTGTATCTGGACTTTCAGAAGACATTTGATAAGGTCACTCATGAGAGTTTCTTGAGGAAATTAAAGAGTCGTGGGATAAGAGGCAGTGTCCTATCATGGATCGGCAACTGGTTAAAAGATAAGAAGCAAAGAGTAGGACTAAATGGCCAGTTTTCACAGTGGCCACAGTTTCACAATGGCCACAGTTTTCACAGGGGTCTGTACTGGGACTGGTGCTTTTTACACCATTCTGTACTGGGACTGGTGTTATTTAATATATTCATAAATGATCTGGAGAAGGGAGTAAAGAGTGAAGTTATCAGATTTATATATTTTATTTATAAATGCATTTATATGCCACCCCTTCCTGCTACAAGCATCTTGGAGCCGCTAACAACATGTTAAAGCATCCAATAAAACAATTAAAATTAATTAAGACCAGCAGTTTCAACCCCACCTTAAAAAACCCCACCCTAACCCAACTCACCCATCCCATCTCCCTCGGCAAAGGCCTGGCGGAACAGCCAAGTCTTACACTATCTATGGAAAGAGGGGAGGTCAGCGGACAGGTGGACCTCCAACGGGAGGGAGTTCCACAGCCGAGGTGCAGCCACCAAGAACACCCTCCTCATGGTTGACACCCAGGAAACCCAGGGGACCTCAAGGAGGGCGCCCCCCAGGATCGCAGAGGCTGATCCAGGATCCAGAGGGTGAGGCAGTCCTACAGGTAAGTGTGGCCCATGTAGGGCTTTAAAGGTCAAAACCAACACCTTAAATTGGGCCTGGAAGATTATTGGCAGCCAGTGCAGAGCGCGAAGCATGGGAGTAATATGCTCGCGTCGGCCCATCTCCCTCAGGAGACAAGCTGCCGTATTCTGCACCAGGCGCAGTCTCTGGACCATCACAAAGGGTAGCCCCATGTAGAGCACGTTACAGTAGTCTAATCTTGAGGTAATAAAAGCATGGATGATCATGGCCAGGTCAGAGTCCGAGACATATGGCTGAAGTCGACGTACCAGATGTAATTGGCAACATGCACCCTTCGCACAACCATCACCTCCATCTTGTCGGGATTTAACTTCAAGTGACTCACCCTCATCCAGTCCCCCACAGCTGACAAACACCAGGTAAGCATCGAGACTGCGGGACTTGGGTCAAATGAAAAAGAGAGATATAGCTGGGTGTCATCAGCATATTGATGACACCTTACACCAAACTCTCTGACAACCTCCCCCAAAGGCTTCATATACACACTGAACAGGAGAGGGGATAAAATGGAACCCTGTGGGACTCCACACATGAGGCCCCGGGGAGAAGATGAATAATCACCCAGCACCACACGCTGAGTCCTCCCGGTCAGGAAAGAACGGAACCATTCAAGAACAGTTCTGCTCAACCCTGCCCAGTCCCACAGCCAGGTCATCAGCAATTCATGATCAATGGTATCAAATGCAGCTGAGAGACCTAACAAAATCAACAGGGTTGAATGACCCTGATCTGACTCACAGGAAAGGTCATTGACCAAGGCCACAAGCGTAGTCTCCGTGCCATAGCCCGGACAAAAGGGAGACTGAAAAAAAGAGGAAACTAGTTTAAAAGAACCTAAAACACACAGTTGCAAGGGCTACAAGTTTGCAAGAGGCATGGAGGCTGTTTAAAAGCACACGTCTGGAAGCACAGATCAAATGCATCCCACAAGTTAAAAAAGGAAGCAGGAAGACCAAAAGTCTTCCACTGTGACTAAAAGGGAGGTGAAGGAGGCTATTAGAGCCAAAAAGGCATCCTTTAAGAAACAGAAGGCTAGTCCCAATGAAAATAATATGGAAGAGCATAAACACTGGCAATGTAAATGTAAAGTGTTACTAAGGCAAGCCAAGAGAGATTTTGAAGGGAGGCTTGCTAAAGAGGCAAAAACAACCAACAAAAACTTTTTCAAATATATCAGAAGCAAGAAGCCTGCTAGGGAGTCAGTTGGGCCATTAGATGACAAGGGAGTAAAAGGGGCGCTCAGGGAGAATAAGGACATTGCAGAGAAGCTAAACGAGTTCTTTGCGTCGGTCTTCACCGCGGAGGATTTGGGGGAGGTACCCACCCTAGATCCTTGCTTTGTGTGCGAGGAATTGGAAGAGCTGTTACAAATCAATGTGACATTGGAGGATGTTCTAGGGCAAATTGACAAACTGAATACTAACAAGACACCAGGGCCAGATGGCATTCACCCCAGAGTTCTGAAGGAACTCAAATATGAAATCGCAGACCTACTGTTAGTAATTTGTAACCTGTCACTAAAATCTGCCACTGTACCCGAGGACTGGAGGGTGACAAATGTAACCCTGATATTTAAAAAGGGATCCAGAAGCGATCCTGGAAACTACAGACCAGTAAGCTTGACGTCTGTGCCGGGCAAAATGGTGGAAACCATCATTAAGGACAGAATTACAGGGCATGTTGACAAACATGGCTTAATGGGGAAGAGTCAACACGGATTTAGTAAAGGTAAGTCATGCCTCACTAACCTGTTGGAATTCTTTGAGGGTGTAAATAAGCATGTGGACAAGGGAGACCCAGTAGATATAGTGTACCTGGATTTCCAGAAAGCATTTGATAAGGTCCCTCATGAGAGACTCTTGAGAAAATTAAAAAGTCATGGGATAGGAGGTAGTGTCTTACTATGGATCAGAAACTGGTTAAAAGATAGAAAGCAAAGGGTAGGACTAAATGGTCAGTTTTCACAATGGAGAGATGTAAAAAGTGGTGTGCCTCAGGGATCTGTATTGGGACCGGTGCTGTTTAATGTATTCATTAATGATTTGGAAAAGGGTGTTAAGAGTGAGGTGATCAAATTTGCAGACGACACCAAGTTATTCAAGGTAGTTAAAACACGAGCAGACTGTGAGGAACTGCAACAGGATCTTACGACACTGGGTGCCTGGGCATCTAAATGGCAAATGAGATTTAATGTGGACAAGTGCAAAGTGATGCACGTAGGGAAAAATAATCCAAACTATGCGTACACAATGCTGGGTACTAAGCTAGGAGTTACCACTCAGGAAAAGGATCTGGGGGTGGTTGTGGACAATACAATGAAATCCACAGCGCAGTGCGCAGCAGCAGTCAAAAAAGCAAACAGAATGTTAGGAATTATTCGGAAGGGGATAGAGAATAAAACTGAGGAGGTCATAATGCCTCTATACAAATCAATGGTGCGACCGCACCTCGAATATTGTGTGCAGTTCTGGTCGCCCCATCTCAAAAAAGACATAGCTGAACTAGAAAAGGTACAGAGAAGGGCAACAAAAATGATCAAGGGCATGGAAGGGCTCCCGTATGAGGAGAGGCTTGGTAGGTTGGGGCTCTTCAGTTTGGAGAAGAGACGGCTGAGAGGAGATATGATAGAGGTCTATAAAATCATGAGTGGTGTGGAACTAATAAACAAGGAGCAGTTATATACCCTCTCAGCTAGTACTAGAACTAGGGGACACTCCACGAAACTCATGGGTGGCAAGTTTAAAACAAATAAAAGAAAATATTTTTTCACTCAGCGTATAATTGGGTTGTGGAATCGACTGCCAGAGGCTGTGGTAAGGGCCAGTCTATAGTTTAAAAGAGGTTTGGACAAGTTTCTGGAAAATAGGCCCATTAGCAGCTATTAGCGAGACAGGATCAGGGAATATGATGGGAGCTGGGGGAAAATAACAGGGAATGGCTCCCCCATTGTGAACTGTTGCGCGCTTCTCCCAAGCCACTGTGATTGGCCACTGTCGGAGACAGGATGCTGGGCTAGATGGACCATTGGTCTGACTTAGTATGGGACTTCTTATGTTCTTAAAAGCGAGACTGCAAGAGATCAAGGAAATTAACCCGGTCCAAATGCTGCTGAAGCTGGCAAGCCACCATCCGTTCAATAACCTTCCCTAAAAAGGGAAGGTTAGAGACTGACCGATAGCTGGCCAGGATGCCAATGTCCAATGATGGCTTCTTGAGTAGGGGCCGCACCACCGCCTCCTTGAAGCTGTCCAGCACCCTGCCCTCCCTAAGGGAGGTGTTGACTATCCCAGCCAGCAACAGCCCCAGTGTCTCCCGGCTGGCCTTAACCAGCCAGGACGGACATGGATCTAATTCACAATAGGTGGCTTGAATAGTCCCAAGAGCATCCCCCGCATCTGAGGGCGACACATCTTGAAATTCATCCCGCAAAACAGGACAAGATGGGGCTTTGACTGCCTCACTCACTGTTAAAAATGCTGCGTCAAAACCGTGATGGATTTGAGCGATTTTATCTGCAAAAAAGTCCACAAACAAGTCACAGTGAGCATTCAATGACTCTGAATCCAGGCAGACGGAGGCTGGACTGACCAGCCCCCTCACCACCCCAAAAGGTTCAGCTGGACGGGACTTAGCGGACGCAATCGCACTGCCACGGCATAGGTACGTAACGAGACTCTATGTTGCAATCGGTCAACTTCAGTACGAGAACAACGCCACTATCACTCTAACCGCCACCCTTCTTGCTTCATCTGCTGCAGCTCCTCCGTGTACCACGGGGCCTACATTGTCAGCAATTTGGGAGCGGACGCCTGGGAGCCACGCAGTTGATGGCCTCCATCACCACCGAGTTCCAAAGGGTCATGAGGCCATCAAAATCAGAGATAATATCACTCAGAGCATTCCAGAACCTTTCTGGTTCCATAAGTCTCTGGGGGCAAACCAACCTAACTGATTCCACACCCTCCTGGGGACTGATGTGTGCCAGGATATCAGCATGGAGGAGATAATGATCCATCCATGACAAGGGCACTGTTGACACCTCCCCCACTAATGGATCCCGTGTCTCAAGGCCGGTGCAAAAAGTCATGTCCAGGGTATGTCCTCCAACATGTGTGGGGCCCACAACTCTCTGAGACAGACCCACGGTTGTCATGGTGGCCATGAACTCACACTCTGTCCCTCCAAGGCTGGCGTCAACATGGATATTGAAGTCCCCCAGGCCTATTGCCCTGGGAGACCACAAGACCACCTCCGACACCAGTTCAGTCAGAGTGAGCAGGGAAGCTGCTGTACAGGTAGATGTACAGCAGTACCCCCACTCTGTCTCTGGCCAAATCCAACACCAGATGCATTCCCTCCACTCCCATAATAGGTTGCGCCGAAAATCTCCTCATAGATCATGTCTCCTTAAAAAATAATGGCTACACTGCCCCCCCATCCCCCGTCCCTCCAGCCGTGGCTGATGCTGAATGGAGTACCCGGTTGGAACAAGGTCAGCCAATATAGGCCCAAACTCAGTATCCAGCCAGGTCTCCGTAATACACGTAAAGTCGGCTGCCTGGTCCAGGATTACCTCCCGGACCATAGTTGACTTATTGGCAACCGACCTTGCATTTATCAGCATTAAACCAAGGCCAGGGACCCTCTGATTAACTATCACCTCACCACCTGACCGGGAGCCATTAAGCGGGACAGATATAAAACATCTGTCCCGTCTCACAGATCTAACTCGCTTCCTGTATGGACCATAGTTCCTCTGGTCACAACCCCTATGGCCGCACACACACACCATCCATCCCCCAGCCCCCCTGGAGGTCGTCCCGCCAGCCCCCCGAGGGAGATCCACACCGTCTGTCCCCCTTATCTTCCCCTGCCACAGGAGGATACCACTCCCTCTTCAAAGGGTTGTACCCCTCCCTCACACCAAGGGGATCAATCCTTCCCTCCCTAGCCCAATCCCATGCCCCCCATTCCCATAGGGTGAGCAACACATTTACTAACACACACACCCCTTAGCCAAGGAATACCCACCACCCAATTTACTAACCTCCCGGCCCTCCTGGTCCCACTAAGGGCCACACCTAAGGGCCCTTTAGCTCTGCCTGCAGTGCACACCCGTGGCGCTGCTGGGCAGCAGGCCACTTTTGGTCACGCCAGGCCCGGAAGTCCTAACTGTGCACCCTGGCCCTGCCCCCCTCCTCCACAAGGGGAGAGGGGGCCTGATGTTACCTGGGGCTGGGCAGCACAGATCCTGGGGTGGGGGGCAAGCCCCTGAAGCAGCTCCCGGTCGGGCAGCAAGCGCAGGTAAGGCACTGGGGGGGTGGGGTGGCAGAGTTGTGATCTTCTTAAAACTGAATCAAATCGGAGGTACCACTGGAAGCCACAAACCGGGAAGGCGTTGAAAGAGCTCTAGCCGCCACCGCCACAATGTCCTACGAATGGCCTGCCAATGGCCTTTGGGCACCGCCCCCTGGGCAGCAGCACTCGTTTATAAAAAATACCTGGAGGGAGGGGCAGAAGAGAAGGCACAAGTGGGAGAGGTCCCAGGAACCTCCAGCAGCTGACAACCCCCAGCAATTCCCCTCTGCAGGTGTCAGGGTGAGGTGGGGGGCTGGGAGGGTCTGCACATGGCATAGACCCAGGGATCCTTGCGCCCCCTTCAGCGCCTTGGCTCCTCCCTGACATACCTTGGTCCCACCTCAGGCAGCGGGGGAACTGTCAGCACGGGGGGCGCCAGGAGCACTGCAACAGGAGAGCACCGCTGAAGCAGCAGCAGAGATGAACTCACTCGCTCCCTTGGCCTCGCGCCGCACCAGGGGACATGTCCTTTCAATTACAGCCACAGGGAGCAGAGACCATGCCCCCAACCTCGCCTCCGGGACCGCAGCATTCACTGCGCCTGCGGCTCCACTTCCAGGAAGCAAATAAAAGCCTTCCACCAGCACCATAGCATTGCTGGTGATCGGAGTTTGACCCCGTGATACCGACCCCCTTCCTGCTGTGCCTTGTACCTGTTCTTTGCTCCCAAACCATGTGAACTGAGTGCATGGAGATTGCCTGTCATGAGTGTGTGGTGAGAGACTGTGGAGAGTGCCTGTCGTGAGTGTCTGTCCCGTCTCACAGATCTAACTCGTGGTGAGTGTCCTTCCTCCAACCCGGTGAGTGTGCATCCTATTACTGTTTATGTCTCACTTCCTTGGGCCCTGTGGACTTGTGTATGTGTGCCCTATCCTCGCCTCCCCTCTTCCTGGGTTTTGGCATTGGTGTTCCACCCTCACCCCCGGGCACTTCCCTTCCCTTCCACTCCCCTGGAACGCGTGGCAACTCCTACAGCAACCGGTGGGCATTCACTCCAGATATCCTGTGATGATCTAGGCTGTGGATTATACATTTGTATCCTAGAAGCCATCTAATATCCTGAGGATTTGTTTCCTAGTCTAACCATGCTGTTTCGAGTGTCTGTGGAACGTGAGACCCTGCTTAACCCTTGGTTCCTTTCCCTAATCTCCTACCACCCTCACAGCAGGCCATACAAATTTACAGATGACACCAAGTTATTCAATGTAGTTAATAATATTATTTATTGAGACACCAGCTTTCGCCATGGTCAATAGAATAAATGGAATCTGAGTACAAATAAAATTACAACAAAGAGAAATAATTTTTTTTAAAAGATAAAAATAAAAAAGCATCGAGGTCAGTACAGAGGGAGGTATATATCTCTTAGACTCCAGAAAGTATCAATCGGAACAATAACAGCTCCAACATTTTTATAATAATAGACGCATAAAGATCATTCTAAGCCCTAATTCCTGATGTACAGATTCCAAGCTCTGTCATATCACTTTTTCGCGTACCCTAGTGGTAAGAAAAGTAAAAGAGGCAATCACCTTCATAATTTCCTCCTCCTGCGTTGAGAGTAACCTACATATTTGGTAATCTGGTGACAGAAAATCTTTTCCTTTCCATAGTGAAACCAGCCAGGCCTGTCTCAAAGCCTCATATAAAGGACATTTGAAGAGGAAATGTTCTAGATCCTCTCTCTCGAGGTTAGTGCAAGGACATACCCGCTTTTCGTAGGGTATATTGCCGTAGCGGCCCTTGACAACTACAGAGGGGAGCAGCTAGAACCGCAGGTATGTAAAAGCTCTGCGTAACATAGGTTCCCCCAAAGCATCAAGGTACGGCTCGACTTTGTGCAATTTTTTTAAGTGGCAAAGCCGGGGAGCAGCCTTCCATGAGGTCAGAGCAGCCAGGACATGCTGTCTGGAAATGTCACTCATCCTTAATTTCACCAAACTTTTTTGGAATAATATACTTTTCCCCAAAAACAAGAGAATGAGAGACCTATAATCAACATACATGCTGTTATTTGGGCAATCCCGGGATAAGATGATACTCCTGAATGTTCTAGCTCTTCTTTTAGGCAAAGTACAGGTAAAGAGACTTCATCTAAATTATTTAGTTTGATCCAGTACCCAAGAGCTAGCTGTTTCCTGAGGCAGTCAACAGCCAAAATTCCTGTCTCAGCTGGAACACTTTGGAGCACTCTCAAGAACTTCCTTAAGAATATATTCTGGACTGTTTCAAGGATCTGAACATCTGTTGAAAACATAATCTCAGAACCAAAAGTCAGAATGGATTGAACTTTTGATCTGAATATATTCAGGATAAGCAAGGTGCTAATCCCAGCTGAGCGCATAACTAGCCTTAAAATTCCTTTAAAGGCTGTCCTGGCTTTTAGGGCAATCAGCTTTTTGTGTCTCTCCCACAAGCCATTGTCTGACAAGGCTGTTCCAAGGTATGAAGTTACCTGGCAGAACTCGTTCCCCCTGATAAGCCAGTTACGTTTATGGGCCCTAGTCTTCCCCATAACCATTATCTCAGATTTTTGCAGATGACTAGCTAGTTCATTTTCCGCACAGTAATCTAGCAGACTCTCCAAAAGTCTGCATAGTCCCTTCTTTGTCTGCGACATTAGGACGACATCATCTGCGTACATCAACTCAGGAAGAGGTCTGTCTTTAATCTTAGGTGGATGACAAGCAGAAGATAGTAAGTGTTTAATAAGATCACTTAGATATAAATTAAACAGTAAGGGGGCCAGGACACATCCTTGTCTGACCCTCCTCTGAATCCGTATCGGACTAGACAAAGAGCCATCTTTGCTTAATTTAATTCTCGCATAGATCTCCATGTATATATAAATGAGTAGGGTTAGCAGATGGTGATCAATTCCTAGCTGATGCAATTTTTTCCAAAGCTTCAACCTCGGGACAGAATCAAAAGCTTTCCGAAAATCAATAAAGGCAAGGAAAAGCATCCCTGTCCTTATTTTTACATATTTTGCAATGACGTAGGTGATAAGCCTGGGCCCTGTTTTAATAATTGCATATATGATTGTTATTATTATTGTTGGTTTTAAATTGTTTTTATGTATTGCATTTTTTTACTGTTGGAAGCCGCCCCGAGCTGTTTGCAGGAGGGGCGGGGTAGAAATCTATAAAATAAATAAATAATAAATAAATAAATATATAATAAAGCAATTGTCTACGGTGGGAAATTTCTAACGAAAAGCAGATTGCTCCTGAGGGGTTAAATTTTGTCCATAGGCCTAGGTTTCAAGGTGAGTAAGTAAAAGTTTAGTGTATAATTTCCCTATAACTGGGAGAAGGCTAATAGGACGGTAACAGCTCGGATCGTTAAAGTTCCCCTTTTTGAATATAGGAACAATTATAGATTCTCCCCAATCTCGGGGTATCCTCATGGCTGTATTAATCTGAGTAAAATAGGTGGCTAATAAAGGGGACCACCAATCAGGGCTAACCTGCAAGACCTCAGCTATAATGAAGTCACTACCGGGAGATTTATTACGTCTAAGGGACTTTACCGCATCAGTCACCTGATTGGGGCTTATATATGGGTCGAAGGCACAGGTCTCAGATACACATAGAGATCGAGCGAAGGTAAGGGGACCCTCTTCATCTTCCTCTGAAGTTTGCTCAAAGAGTGATTTTAAAAAAGATATCGAAACCTCCTCATCAATCTTAGATACACATCTACTGGAGCTAGAGGAGATTTCAGTATTAACTAGCGCCCAAAAAGATCTAGAATCTCTCAAAGAAGCTGCTACCTTAACCAAACGGGAATAGGCCAATTTTTAATCTTTTATCGAGGCCTTGTAACAGCGCCTTACTTCCTGAAAGCGCAATTTAGATGGCTCTGAATATTCTTTTGTCCAAGCATTTCTTGCTTGTACCAATATACACTTGGCCGATCTGCAATCTTGATTGTACCATGTATTAAGGTGCTGTGTGATTGGGCGCTGTTATCGGAAGAGAATATCAGAGGTAAGCTTTGAAATAATCAGAGAGTAGTGCCTGTCCAACAAATCTACTCTATCTGCCTGGAGTTTAGGAAAATTATTAGGAACACAGTCGTTGATGTCCGCTGCCGAAGCCAGATGATCGCTTTCAGGGCGGGGGATCAGTGTAAAGTTTTCAAATCTTTCCCATTGGGATGTCTGAACCACAATGTAATTACTGTGCTCCTACCATTGGCATTAATGAAAGTGAACTCTCCTTTGGGGTCTCCACTTCCATACCCATTCAATGTTACCAGGCCAGTTGTCATTAATAATTCCAGCATGAGAGTTCCAGACTCATTCCTTGTACAATCCCTAGAGCGTCTTATTGGGAAACAGCTTTCCCCCTCGAAGTTTGCCATAAAATCAACATCCTGCAAGTCTCCTAACCTGGCGTTCCAATCTCCCGCAATAATGTAAAGGGCAGAGGGGAACTGGTTATCTAATTGTTCTAAGGTGTCCTCTAAGGCCTGCCAAACATCGAGTCTGTAATACTTCGAAGAGGAAGGGGGAATATATAAGTTAAGCAAGAGTAACAAGGTCCCAGAAGGGGACCTCCACAGTCCTATTTGGAATTCCTGTCTCAGAAGCAGGAATAATACACAAAGGGTTCGTTAAACTTGTCAGCAATTAATATATCAATCAATCATTTTATTAAGCTCTAGCTTTCGCCATGGCCAAACAAACACACACGTAAACAAATATCACAATACAGCAAGGAAAAACAACTCACAATTTCCAATTAGGTACAATCCTCTAATACCATCTCCTTATACACACCCATACAACCAAACACAAACGGAGAAAAGGGAACCACAAAACACCACAACTATTCCCACCCTAGCTCTTTAGGTCCCTATTTCTCGCTTCCTCTCAAATCCCTTAAATCATTGTCTTTAACCTTAGCTGTAACATAACTTAAACAATATTAAATAATAAAGTTCATATAAACCATATAATTAAAACACAATATACAATAGTAATTGTAACAAGAAAAAAAATAGAAAATACAGAATATAAAATATAAGATACATTTATAAAACACATTTACAGACTCCCATGATACGAATCCTAATTACATAGGCCCTGGTCCCCATTCAAAGATTACCCTCAATGGCGACTTACCCCTCACGGTGGCTTTGACGCCAACACTAATCCCCTGACAGGGCAGCCCTTGTCCAACCCATGATTAAATAGGGCATAGCCCCATTTGAGATTACATTCGAGGGCAGCTTACCCTCACATAGGTTATAACGCCAACACTTATCCCCTAGTTATCCAACCCATATGCCCATACGGCATATGGACCCCGGTTCCAATAATTAGAGCGGCTTCCCCTTCACGGGGGTTATGATACCCCTGCTGTACCCCCCTCTAAGCTCGATAAGACAACAACTTACACTCACGTAGGCCTTATGCAATTAGATGGTATTAACTATAGCCCTTGCAACCAAGATTTGTCTTACAAGGGGCTTACTCTACCATCCCTCATCCCCTTCTAAACCTTTCCAATAACTCTTAATTTTGTTTGAATTAACAACCTCCTTTTCTCAGCCAGGGCTACATAAATGGCAACAGCCATCAGTTCCTCCCTTTCACGTAGCCCTAGCAGAAACAAGTAACGACCTTCTGTATTTAAATCCATTTGCTCCTTCAATAAGGGATCCAACCATGCTGTCCTCAGTTTCGCATAGTAGGGGCATCGCAACATAAAATGCTCTGTTGTCTCTATCTCTTGCATACTGCAAGAGCAACATCTTGACAGGTATGGTACCTTATTGTACCTGCCTTCCGTCACAGCAAGTTGAATAAGCTGAAAACGTAACAGTGTATACCCTCTACGCAGTTTAACATTTGCTATGATATCCAAATAGGGTTCAAACCCAAATACCCGTTTGCACAACCCCAACTTTGGTGCTACCCTCCAATCTGCCACTGCCCCAAGATCCTCCTGGTGCTCCATGTCCTTCATTCTTGACAAAATTTCAGATCTTATATCCGACACGCTCTTGCCTATAAAGTAGGTAAAAGAGAAACCACATGAACTGAGAATCCTCTCCAGATACCTCAGCCATGGGTACACTCTTAGACCTACATTCGTTAGCTCTTCCCTTAGAACTAAAAGGGGAAGATCCGTCTCACAACCCGTCAAAAGCCTTAGCCAATACCTAACATAATTGGCCCTTGCATACATTGCTATGGAGTTCACCCCCAATTCCGCTCTCAGTACTGCCCCTGGAATACCCGATCCTACTTTTAACAAGCGACGAAGGAATAAATTTTGAACCCTTTCTAAGACTATCACATTCGGGTTGGGTATCACCTCTAAACCAAACACTGCTGACGGGGGGACTTTAGATTTATAGACTCGCATAAATTCCGAGATGGAGACCCCCTTAGAAATATTTATGGCCCTATTTAATGCCTGGGCTGCACACTGGGCCTTCTGCGCTCTGGCCTGTATGTGGGAGTTCCATGTTCCCCTACAATTAAATGTAACTCCTAGATAATTGAATGCATTTACTATCTCCAAATCCCCGGCTTCAGTTTTCCATTTACTCGGGTACTTCCTTTTGCCCAATACCATAATTTTTGATTTTTGCAAATTTATCTCTAATCCATTTAGGCCACAATAATACTGGAACTTATTTATAGCTCAACGCAGACCACCTTCCGTTTGTGATATTAGCACCAGATCATCCGCAAACTGTAATAAGCTGATCTGCTCATTCCCCACTTTCGGTGGGTGCGTATTGGCTTCTCTGATATGCCCAACCAGATCTGAAACATACAAATTGAAGAGGAGAGGTGCCAGGACACAGCCCTGTCGCACTCCCCTCCCAATTGTAATAGACTTACTCAGGCCTAAGCTCGACTTCACCCGAGCTTCGTTATTAGAGTATAACTGTATTATGGCCCTCAGTAATTTTCCTTCCATTCCCTGATCCTCCAATTTGGCCCATAACCTGGACCTCGGCACTGTATCAAAGGCCTTTGTTAGATCCATGAAGGCCAGATAGAGTTTACCTCTTCTAACCTTAGTGTACTTAAATACCAGATGTTGAAGGATAAAGCAGCAGTCAGTAGTAGCCTTTCCTTTCCGAAAGCCGAACTGCTCACACGGAATAATGGCCCCTGACTCTGCCCATTTTGCCAGATAGGTGTATAATACCCTGGCATACACCTTCCCAATAGTTGATAAGAGGCTTATTGGGCGGTATGCCGTTAGGTCGCTAATTTTACCCTTCTTAAACAAGGGAACAATAATACTCTCAAGCCAAGAGCTTGGTAATTGACCCTCATTGCTTACCTTAAAAAACAAAAGGGACATAAATTTAGCCCACCACCTTGGTGATGCCTGCAGCATCTCAACTGTAACCCAATCAGGACCTGCTACCTTGCCCCGTTTCAGAGCCATGATACAGTCGAGTATCTTAATTTCATCAAAATCTCCTACCTGCCAAGGCTGTGCCACTTGGGCAACCCCCACTCCCAGATCTACAATTGAAATAGCCCTATCAGCATAAAGGTCTTGGAAGTACTCCTCCCAATCCCTAAGACCAATCGTCTGCCCCCTGCCTTTCCGCTTCGGGTTAATTATCTGATTTAATGTGCTCCAAAATTCGCCAGTATTTCCGGTGCGCATATCGATACCCATCTTAACCCATCTTTTTTGATAGAACCCAGCTCTTTTCCTATTTAACAAACGCTGATAAGCAATTAATATAAGTAATCCCCCTGAAGCACGACCTCTGGTCTTAACTTTGGTGCCGGGGGAGGAATATGCCTGAAATCCATGAATGTTGAGTTGATCTCCTCTGTGGAGCCAAGTTTCCTGGAGGAAAATCACATCATATTGTGCCAGGAATGCGGTCCATTCAGGATCCCAGCATTTATGCTTGCATCCAGGTATGTTCCAGGACAGAAACTTTAGGGAATCCTTAGATCTAATTTTAAACGGGCTAGGCAGCAGACTAAAATGTGCTGCCTTCCTATTCAATTGCACTGTCCATAGGGATTGTAATGCTTCAGGCTCATCAGAGGGGATTGGATCACTATTCATTATACTCCGCGGGAATTCATCCCACAGAGGAGTATTGAGGTAAATTTCGCTTCTCCCAGCACCTGCCTTTTGTCAGTCTAAGGATTCACACAATTCTGTGAGCACTGGCTCAGAGAGCTGTTTATAATAAATCCCACCAGGCTTGTCCTTAATTAGTGAATCGCGATATCTAGTATGTTTAAGGGGCTCAAGTGCTGGTAGTATTAAATCAGCCCCCAAGTGTTTTCCTTCTTTGGTGCTAGATTGGACATTACTCAAAGGCTCAATTGTTTGTAGATTCGCGCAGACTGTGACAGGTTGGGTCGACACAAGGGGGGGGGGAGCACTCTCGTCTAACTCATTAGTGTCGAAAAAGTGCGAGGCTGTCAGAACATCTAAGTTATGTTCCGGTTGATAAGAGTGCCCTATGAGATTCTGAACATTGGGGTGTATAATCGAGAGAGGCACGTAATAAGTTGTTCCTGATAAGGTCCAACTTCTGAATGAAGATATCCTGCTCTATAACAGGAAGCCTGTCAAAGGAAGCCAGGGAAGGAAAAGTCCCTACCCCCCTCTTATTATCTCCCAAAAAAAGCTTAACTGTAGTAGGGAAAGAATTAGCCTTGCTATGTGTCTCATCTTCCGAGGATTGTTCCACAGTAGGCTCCAATTGCACATTGCCTCTTTCAGCCTGCTCAGAGCTGTCCTCAGTATCAGCTAACTGACTGGTTAGAGTATGGCTTGCAGAGGTCTCCATCTCCTCTACCAAAGACCTTTTACATACTGGCCCAATTACAGGGTCTTTTGCTGTAATAGGATTCGGGCCCAGATTAATAAGATTAGGGGAGGAGAAGAAATCGGGCAAAGACATTGCCCCACGGGAAGTAACCACAGAATAATCTTTGGGACAGAATACTCTGTCAACCGAGACAGCCATTGTCATTGACAGAATACTCTGTCAACCGAGAGAGCCATTGTCTCTCCTTCTCCCCTGCCTCCCTTAAGGAAATCTCCTCTCTGCTTGCCTCCTCCAACCCTTCCACTTGCCCCCTTGATCCCATTCCTTCCCGCCTCCTCACCTCCATTACTCCCACTGTCGCCCCTTCCTTCCTGCACATCATCAACCTCTCCCTCTCTACTGGCTCTTTCCCTTCTGCCTTCAAACATGCCACAGTCTCTCCTATTCTCAAAAAGTCCACTCTTGACCCCTCTGACCCTTCTAGCTATCGTCCTGTCTCACTCCTTCCTTTTGCTTCCAAGCTGCTTGAACGTGTTGTCTACTCCCGCTGCCTTGACTTCCTATCCTCCAACTCCTCCCTTGACCCCCTCCAATCTGGCTTCCGCCCCCTTCATTCTACTGAAACTGCTCTCGCTAAGATCACCAACGATCTTCTGGTGGCTAAATCTAAACGTCTCTATTCCATTCTTGTCCTCCTTGATCTCTCTGCTGCCTTCGATACTGTTGACCACTCACTCTTGCTGGATTCCCTTCACTCCCTTGGCTTTTGTGGCTCTGTCCATAACTGGTTCTCCTCCTACCTCTCTGACCGCTCCTTTAATGTGTCTCTCTCCAACTCCGCCTCCTCCTCCTTCCCCCTCTCAGTTGGTGTTCCTCAAGGCTCTGTTCTTGGCCCTCTCCTCTTCTCGATCTATACCTCATCCTTAGGCAAACTCATTGCCTCCCATGGCTTCCAATACCACCTCTATGCTGATGACACTCAACTCTATCTCTCTACTCCCTCTCTCTCTCCCTCTGTTCAAGCTCGTCTCATCAACTGTCTCTCTGACATCTCTACCTGGATGTCTCAACGTCAACTCAAACTCAACATGGCTAAAACTGAACTCCTTATCTTCCCCCCTCATCCTTCCTCTCCTTCCTCACTGTCAATAACTATTGATGGAGTCACCATCCTGCCTGTCCCCCAAGCCCGTAGCCTAGGCTTCATCTTTGACTCACCCCTTTCTTTTAAACCCTACATTGACTCTGTTGCTAAATCCTGTCGCTTCTCCCTCCATAACATTGCTAAGATTCGCCCTTTTCTCTCTGTCTCGTCTGCCAAAACTCTTGTTCATGCTCTGGTCATCTCTCGCCTCGATTACTGTAACCTCCTTCTCACTGGCCTTCCCCGGTCTCACCTTTCTCCCCTCATCTCTGTCCAAAACTCTGCTGCCAGGGTCATCTACCTCGCCAGTCGCTTCGACCATGTGCAGCCCCTCCTCTCTTCGCTTCACTGGCTTCCCCTTCCTGAACGAATCCTGCACAAGCTCCTAGTCTTCACCTATAAAGCTCTTCACAACCTTGCTCCCCCCTACCTCTCTGCACTTATCGCCCTCCATACTCCAGCCCGTGCACTTCGCTCCTCCTCTGTCCCTTCTCTCACCCTTCCACGCCTTCCCTGCTCCCCTAAGCGCCTTCGTCCCTTCTCACTTGCTGCCCCCCATGCCTGGAACTCCCTCCCTGTCCACATCCGCCTTGCCCCCTCCCTTCATACCTTCAGATCTCTCCTTAAAACTCACCTCTTTCGCTCTGCTCTGTCTGACTCTTTATCCTGCTGAGCCACTATTCCTATACCTACGATCGGTTTACCGTTATCCTTGCAACATGGACCTGCCTGCTGTCATTCTCATCGTAACCAAGCCAAGTACGTGCACTCGAGACCTCGCATCTTCATGAATGTTAGACCCCTTGTCTCTCCCTCTGTTCCCCTTCCTAAGTCTCTCCTCCAGCTCCTGTCTCTCCCCCAGCTCCTGTCTCTCAGATTGTAAGCCGGGCAGGGACCGTGTCTATTTTATTACTTTGTAAAGTGCCAGGTACACTGCTGGCGCTATATAAATGTTTTTTAATAATAATAATAATAATAATAATAATAATAATGTTTCCTAGATAGAAACAATTTCTTGACCAAATTGGATGAATGAAAAAAGACTCTGATACATAAATTATTCCTACCGTGATGCAGGTGTTGGATCCTTGAAATATCTACCGTAGATTCCTGGACTCCTAAAAGGCATGATAGATTTCTGACTACATCTTTAATACTTTCCCAACTGGGGAGAATGCCAGTACTTAACATCATAGCCTTAATCCACACAGCATAATCATTGACCCTGTAAGTGTGAGAAGATTTGGGGGCATTTACAAGTTTTTGGAACTGCTCATAGGCCAGAGAAAAGATCTCCTGCCTAAACCTGTTTCCTGCCCCCCTTCCCCATCAGCTCTCAAAGGAACAGATACCTTTGCCTTATCACTAGTAATGTGCAGCCGATCCAGCTTAACCAATAATTGCTGCAATTGCATTCTAATAGCAAGTAGAGAATCCCCCTTATCAGTGATACTACTGAATAAAAGTGCAACAGTCTTAGATCTTAAGTGACACTGCATTCTAAGTGGATCCTCTGCTTGAAGCGTGTCACAGCTGTTGGATAAATTACCATATGGGTCTATGTCCTCAGCACACATTGGCAGGGTGCAGAGAGGACTAATTACCTGTACACACTTTTTGTTGACTGGTGGGGTATGCCCTCCTTCGAGACCCAGATTTTCAAGGCATAGAGAGTTAGATTCGGATGGCAACACTTGTTCCCACTGAACCGTCAATCTGGGGCATTTTTGAACTGGCATTTCTAGTAGGATTGGCGATCCTTCTGATCTATGTCTTTTCTTCTCCATTCTCTACAACCCCAACAATAGAAACACTGGCTATTGATTGACTAGCCACGGCCCACGTCTAAGGCCATGCACACAAGGGCGCACCCCTGCGTGCGCAGCCACTAGGCGCGTGGCCCCCGGCGCGGCCGTAGGCATCAGGGGGGAGTTGAAGGGAGAGAGCGGAGGCTAATGAGGCTCTCAACCAATCAAGCGAGGAGGGGTGTGGCAGACCTCGAGTGCAGCAGCGTCGCAACTCCACCCCTAGCAGTTCACTTTATCCCACTCCCTGTATGTCAGGCCAATATAGTCACCAAACTTCCCCACACTTGTACTGCCTCATAAAAGTTCTGTGCTGGCAGGGGTATCTCCAGCGTTCCTGTCACCGTCAGCCCACTCTCCATCAATCCAGCCATTCAACGTAGTTAAAATCCGAGTGGTTTGTGAAGAATTGTAAGAGGATCTTGCAAGACTGGATGACTGGGCATTTAAATGGCAGATGAAATTTAAAGTGAACAAGTGAAAAATGATGCACATAGGGAAAAATAAACTATATGTACACAATGCTGAGTTCTAAATTAGGAATTTCCACTCAGGAAAATGATCTTGGAGTCAATGTGGTCAAGACATTGAAATCCTCAGCTCAGTGTGTGACAGCGGTCAAAAAGCAAACAGAGTGTTGTTGTTATTATTATTATTATTATTATTATTATTCTTTTATTATAAACATTTATATAGCGCTAGCCATATGCCTGGCGCTGTACAGAACATAGAAAGAGACGTGGTCCCTGCCTGTGGCTTACAATCTAAAAGACAAGGAGGGGGGAGACAGGGAGAGGGGACAGTGGGAGAGACAGGGAAGAAGACAAACAAACATTCAGGCGGATGCGAAGTCTCAGGTGCGTGTGCTTGGCTTGGTTACAATCAGGTTGGTGGCAGCAGTCTGCAGAGGAGGGCAGAGAGTAAGCATATGGGGAACGTCTAGCAGGCATTGGGAAAGGCGGCGAGGAAAAAGTGGATCTTGAGCAGGGATTTGAAGGAGCGGAGGGAGGGGGCAAGGCGGATGTGGGTAGGGATGGAGTTCCAGGCATGGGGGGCAGCAAGGGAGAAGGGTCGAAGGCAGTTAGGTGAGCAGGAGAATCGAGGGAGAGTGAGGGAGGGGACAGCGGAAGAGCGGAGAGCGCGTGCAGGAGTGCGTAGGGAGATTAGGTCTGAGAGGTAAGGGGGAGTTTGGTTGTGGAGTGTTTTGAACGTATATACCAGGAATTTAAACAGGATACGTTCAGGAAGGGGGAGCCAGTGAAGAGAGAACAGGAGAGGCTGCACATGGTCGAAGCGACTGGCAGAGTGAATGACCTTGGCCGCAGAGTTTTGGATTGCAATAAGTGGAGACAGGTGAGAGCGAGGGAGGCCAGCAAGGAGGAGGGTAATCGAGGCGAGAGATAACCATGGCATGAACAAGGGTTTTGGCTGAGGAGGTAGAGAAAGGGGCGGATCCAAGCAATGTTATGGAGGGCGAATCGGCAGGATTTGGCAACAGAGTCAATGTAAGGTTTAAAAGAGAGGTGCGTGTCAAAGATGAAGCCCAAGCTACGGGCTTGGAGAACAGGATGAATGGTGACTCCATCAATGTAGATGTGCAGGTGAGAGGGAGAGGAAGAGGAGGGAGGAAAAATGAGGAGTTCGGTCTTGGCCATGTTGAGCTTGAGTTGACATTGGGACATCCAGGCGGAGATATCATAGAGGCAGTTGATGAGGCATGAGTGGACAGAAGAGGAGAGAGAGGGTGTAGAAAGATAGAGTTCGGTGTCATCAGCGTAGAGATGATATTGGAATCCTTGGGAGGCAATAAGTTTGCCACGGGACAGGGTGTAAATAGAGAAGAGGAGATGGCCAAGGACAGAGCGTTGGGGGACCCCAACCAGAAGGGGGAGGGAGGAGGAGTTTGACTCGGGGAGCGAGACTTTAAAGGAACGGTTAGAGAGGTAGGAGGAGAACCAGTCAAGGA
>QEPC01008000.1:613780-647216 GCA_003113815.1 Sphenodon punctatus
TGTCATCAGAGAGGAAGAAGGTGAGCCAGGATTCAAAGTCTGGGAGAAAAGAGGAGAGGGAACCTGAGGGGCGGTAGATGACAGCAACACGAAGGTGTAGGGGGGAGTATAAATGCACAGAATGGGCCTCAAAGGAAGGGAAGGAGAGGGAGGGAGGGAGGGAGGGAAAGGGTTTGGGATTGACAGGGCTTGGCAAGGAGGAAACCCACGCTACCCCCCTGGCCCTCAGGGCGGGGTCAGTGAGAAAACGAAAGATCCCCCCGAGCATAGAGTGGCTGGGGTCACAGAGTTGGAGGGTGAGATCCAGGTTTCTGTAAGAGCAAAGAGTTGAAAGGGGCGAGAGAGGAAGAGATCATGGATGAAGGGGGCATTAGCCACGGCAGAGCAGCAGTTCCAGAGGAAGCAGGAGAAAGGTAATTGGTTCTGGGGAAGGCATGGGATGCGGATGAGATTGGGGGATGTGGAGCGGCCGGGTTTGCAGGGTTTGGATGGGGGGGTGTGCTTACAGGGGATGGGCAAGGGGGGATGAGGGTGAGGAGGGGGAATGAGCATGGGCAAGAATAAGGGGTAGGTTGGTTGGAGAAAGGCCATTGGAGGAGGTAGAGGGAGAAGGAGGGGAGCCATCAGCAGGGTGAGAAGGAGAGGGGACATAGAGGGCGAGGAGGCGAGGGAGATATGGGGAGGCATCCTAGATGGCAACAGTCGGGACAGCAGAGTGGGTAACCTGGCCTGAGGGTGGCACGGTTAGGAATCATTCGGAAAGGGATAGAGAATAAAACTGAAAATATCATAATGCTTCTATATAAATCTATGGTGCGACCGCACCTGGAATATTGTGGGCAGTTCTGGTTGCCCCATCTCAAAAAAGACATAGTAGAACTAGAAAAGGTAGAGAGAAGGGCAACACAAATGATCAAGGTGTGGAACGGCTCCCATATGGAGAGAGACTTGATAAGTGTTGGGGTTCTTCAACTTGGAGAAGAGACAACTGAGAGGAGAATATGATAGAAGTGTATAAAATCATGAGTGGTGTGGAATACATAAATGGGGAGCGGTTATTTATCCTCTCTAACAGCACTAGAACAAGGGGACACTCCCATGAAATTAACTGGCAGTAGATTTAAAACAAATAAGAGAAAGTATTTTTTCACTCAACCCACAATTAACTTGTGGAATTTACTGCCAGAAGAAGGGGTAAAAGCCAGTAGTTTAGCTAGTTTTAAAAAGAGATTGGATCAGTTCTTGGAGGATAGGTCCATTAATGGCTATTAGCCAAATAGATTTTGGGGACGTAACCACTTATTATTGGGGGCTGGAACAACAGGGAATGGATTGCCCATTGTGACCTGTTGGGTACTTCTCCCAAGGGACAGAGACTGGTCACTGTCGAAGACAGGATGCTGGGCTTGATGGACTGTTGGTCTGACCCAGTACAGCACTACTTATGTTCTATGTTCTTGGGTTATTCCTCAGAGTGGTTTGGGGAAATTTGGTGGTTTGTAGCTAGTTCATGCGATCTGGAGCTTTCTGGAAAAGTAGGTTCCTCACCCACCCTAGATAGACTGTTTAAATAAAGAGTTGTTGGTTTTGTTACCCATAGCTGTGTATGGTGCTTTCTTCCATCGAAAAGGACAAAAGATGTGGGAACAAAAGATGTTTAAATGTTGTTTTGCTTGCATATTGTACTGGTGAATTAGAAATTATGGGGCATGTTCATAAACAAGAACTGCACTGCCAGTTTGGAAGGGTGTGGGACTAGAACTAAAAAAGGGTACCCACAAAATCAAGTAACCCATTGAATTTCTGGTACCCAATTCAATGTGGTAATGAATGACTGGGTGTACCATGCAGTACCTGGGTATGACTCAGTTGGGTAGCTGATGTCCCAAAATGTTGACTTCTGGTCCCAGAATGTTGACTTGGGGTACCGATTTTTTGGCATTTTTGTTGATATACCAACTCCTGACATCTATTTATCAGGTTTCCATCAAGTTCTGACAATTTTTCAGCAACTTCTGGTTCTGGAAAACCACTTCCATTTCTCAATTTTTCTTTTTAAAACACTTACATTTATGTTTTCCATCCCAGAAAAGGAATTTTCCTGTCCTGGAAAGTCAACTTCCAGTCACAGGAAACTACTTCCAGTCACTTTTTAAAACATTTCATGCTGCTTTTTTGGTTTTCCAACTCACTATACCAAGTGGTATACTAACTTACTGATTGGGAATCGGCAAATCAAAAAATCGGTACTGGAAGTACCTGATGCTTCAGTAATTCGGGTACCCAACTGATGCCCGGGTAATCTGTTGGGTACCCAAAAAAGTGGGTATTACCTATGGATACTAAATTTAGTACCCGTTTCAGCTCTATGTGGGACTATATAAGGCCCCACCGGATGTGGTGCAGTTCTAATGGGCCACTAAGGTGTGGTGATCTCAGTGTCTGAGAGACCTACAAGTGCTGATGATATAAGAACCTGCAGAGATTATGGTTCCTGCAGGGCAGGCCTTAGAATCTGTGGGGCCCAGGTTGAAAATAAAATGTGGGGGGCCCATAACCTCCGTAGTCCATTGTTGATTAACTGAAAGGGGTGGGGTCCGACCACCGCAGGAAGAAGCTACCCGGGGGCTAAGAGTCATGGGTCCCACAGAAATAGCCCATCCTGGGGCCTTGAGAGCTCTGGGCCTCAGGCTACCAAGACTAGCCTCCCTGTGGGATCCCCTCTGACCACAGGGCCTGGGTCTCTCTGCTGGCCCTGCTTAAGACTGGCTCTTGGTTCCTGACAATCAGATATATTTGTTCTCCCCTGAAAAAGTAGTTGGATACATAAACAGACATCTGTATTAGAGAGGCTGAGATGAGAGGGATTTAACCATATTCAGAGGCCAATATTCATAGTATTTTCCCCTTTGGTGATAATGGGGGAAACACAGCGAACAAGGGTCCCTGAGTCCATATTGGCCCAGATTCTAGCCTCATTGACGCACAGTAAATCTAGTGAAGTCAGCAGACTAGCTAATTCTTTACCCCAATGTAACTGAGAGATGGCTCAGCCCCATTGTGTTTACTGATGTTTCCAAACCAGTGATGATCCGGTGGCAATAAGAACACCTGCTCTGTCACTCTGCTGTCACTCTCCCCCTCCAGCTGCTATCGGCCACTTTCCCGGAAGAGGGAAGTTCCCTGTTTTTTACTGTTGTACACATAGTTTCTTTGAAAACTTAGGAACTGGGTGTCTCAAGGAGTTAGTAATGTGATATTAAGCCTTTAAGCAACAGAGACTTTTACAGAGAACTGTGCTCTGGTAGACACTCAGTGCTGGGCAATAGAAAAGATACAAGTCCTATAACCAATGGTACCCCACCATTCCCCTTAAAATGAAATGTATTTATGGTTCCAAAAAGTTTTGGAAGTGTTAGTGATGGAAAAACTAAGGCACCAACTCAGCACAGGGAAGAAAGATAGCTATTTAGAAATCTGCTATACGTTTTTGGAGTTTGCTAGAAAAGAATGATCTCCCGCCAATAACCCAGAAATTTAAGAACTTGTTTTGAATACTGAAAAGGACTGTTGAAGTTACGCTATACCAAAAGTTCTTGCTTTAGAAAGAGTTTAGAATGCCTGACATTGCATAGAGTTCTTTGGGGCGAGGGGGAATTACTTAGCAGGTTACATACGGAGAGGAAGAAACACAAAAACAGAAGCAGTCTCTGACATATGAAGCTGGTTTCCTCGTAAAGACGTTAGGAGGAAACAACTGTGGGGGGCTCATAAAAAGGGACTTGGCTTAAATGAATATTGTCGTGGGTACTGAGAGGGGGTGGAGTTGTTCTGCACAGGGAAGGAGATCACCATTAATTAACCTAACCCATGGAAGTGATGACAACTGATGGAGAAGAGGCAACAGTGATAGAAAGCAGCAGGTGAGAGCTAGTGTAGCACAGTGGCCAAGGTATTGGCTTTGACCCTAGGAGACCTGGGTTCAAATCCCATCTTAGTTATGAACTTATGGAGTGGCCTTGAGTGCAAAACCATGGGTTAATTTGGAGATGTATGAGACAGCAATAGATTTGTCCCTCACTAATTTCAGTTAATAGACAGGCTGTTCCTTCCCTATCCCCTGGGACAGAAAGGAAGGCACAGGGCTTGACATCTCCCACACAGTATAATGGGCACCACTCAGCCACAGCAATTTGGGGGGAAAGTTACATCACTGGGCAAGATGCTATCTCTCTGCTTTGGTTCCCTGTTTGTGAAATGGACATAATAATGGCCTGCCTCACAGGGTTGTTGTGAACTAGACTAAGGCCGTTTTTAGACGAGCGCGGCGGCGCCCGCGCTTGTTTCCAAAAAAGCCGGCAGCTCGTTCTACACGAGACGCTGCCGCCGAATACGCGCATGTGCGGCCCGACGCGCATCCATTTCCAGCCTCGTCTGACCAGCCTCGATCGCCGACCCGGTCAGTTCGCGCACGGAAATGGATGCGCGTCGGCCGCGCATGCGCGTATTCGGCGGCAGCGTCTCGTGTAGAACGAGCTGCCGGCTTTTTAAAGAAACAAGCGCGGGCGCCGCCGCGCTCGTCTAAAAACGGCCTAAGACTATAAAGCACTTTAAACACTGAAAGTGTTGTAGAAATGATTAATAATAATAATGCTGGCATAAGCTCGGTCAAGTGCGTTCTGACACTGAACTAGATGGAGAGATTTCCTCCTGCTTTCACTGTCCAAGATAAATGGTGGGGAAGCACACCTGCTTTGTGTTGTTATGACATGTATAGTGCCATGAAAACAGTGTTTAAAAACACAGAGTCTGACAGGCTGCTCTGTTTGTGCGTTCCTCATGCAGGACTCAGGCTCCGAGCGGGAGGGTAACCACAAATATGGCCTTTGTCAGGAATACTCTGTCTTTTGGTGAAGAAACTATAGCCACGTGGATGAGTACTGCTAAGCTGGACCTACATTATGGGTCAGCAGGATCCTACATTATTTCAGGGGGGAAAGTCAAAGGGACGGGAGGGGGATACAAAAAAGCTGTATCTCCTCTGCAAGGGCACATATTGTTACAAAGTATGGAGCCCCTACTTTGGGCCTTTTGTCCCTCTGCCAAATGTGCTTGGAATGAATCCAAAATTATTAAGGACGGGGACAGATAATGCTCAGTGTAAACCAGTGGGATTTCTCAGCGGCAAAAGAAGCCATATCTCCCATTCAAGTGCAAGTAGTATTACAAAATTTGAGGTCCCTTCCTACCTTTGGGCCTTATACCCATCTACCAAATTTGGCTGCAATTAGCTTGTTGGATCAAATGTTATTAAGAGGAAACACAATGGTTCATTGCACAAGCCTCCCCCAGCATAGGAAACCAGTATGAAAACATAACTATTTATTTATTTAAAATTCTTTCTCCGCCCTTCCCACCAAAGGCGGCTCAGTGCATTTCAGATCAATGCATTTCAGATATGTGGCTTCAATGGTGGCTCATTCATAGGAGTTAATGGGGCACAAGCCCACCAGGAAATCCTGCCTCTATAGATGAGCTGCTAGAGCAGCTTTTCCTCAGACCCACAGGTTTCCCCAGAGGCTTGGATTCAGCCCCCTCAGAGTCCTCAGGTGGTGAAGGGAGTAAGTTTCCTTTTCAAAGAGGAGGGGAGATGTCAGAGAGGCAAAGCTGTGCTGTGTGAGAGGCGTGCACTGCGAGTGAGTATGAATGAGTGGCTGTGGGGGTGAGTGTGTGCATGTTAGGGGAGCAAGTGTGTACCTGGAAGAATTTGTTTGAGATATATTGTCTCCTCATCCCACCACAGGCTCCTACTCCTCCAGCCCCACCAAAAACAAATTAAGCCCCTGTCGCCACTGTGTGGATTTCAACACACACAGAGCTTTTTCTTCTTCTTTTAGTTTGGAGCTGGGGATGGGCAACTGGGTCAGTCATTTCGTGGGACTGTATTTTTCCTGTAGGGTGAAGATGCCTCATGCTTACCGTAGTTGCCATTTTCTCTGTGTTGTCATTCAGGATGTCTAGTATTTAGTAACTTCCGAAGGCCGCCGGATGCTGAGGGAATTTACACTTCCAGATAAACAGTGAGTCATCGGCCATAAAGTCTAAGGAGCAGCACGCGCGCTAGCAGACTTGGATCAGGTTGGTGAATCAGCAGCACCTGATGCAGGGTTGGTTGTGAGGTTAAACCTATTTATAGGCAAATGCAGGGTCATTTTCATAACTAAAAAGCAGGGATGCTGCCAGAATGTTGATTGGGGGTGGGGGGCAGCCGGAAGAAGCTCTCCGGCCTCCTTTCTGACATAACCCCGCCCCTTGCAGAGGATCATGATGTCATGACACTCCAAGGGGGTGGGGGTGGGAGCCAGGGCCGGGCCATGTTGGAAAGAAGCAGGAAGACTCTTTACTCCATCCCTTTGTGACATGGCCTTGCCCCGTAGCATGCCTCCCCATATTCCAGTGAACCAAAGGACATAAGCCCCATCCCCTCATTCAATAAGCCCAGCCCCCTTGCATAGGGTAAAAATGAGGTCGCTGCACATCGCGGGGTGGGGGACACCAACGGCCAGGTCAGGTCGGGGGACAGAATACACGTTACCCGGTCTGGCCCAGCCGGGGAGGGGAGGTGGGGAGTGACATGTGGCTGGCTGGCTCTGTCCCCATGCTGCAGCTGGCACCCCGCCCCCCACCATGATGGGCATCCATGGCTGCCAATAACAGGTAGTCATGGCTGAGGGCCATGGCAACTCCTTATGCCAGGCTGGGGTGGTGCAAAAACAGACATGCCTGCCTGGTTCAGCCCATATCGGCCCACCTGAGCAGCTCTTGGGCCCAGACTGTGGGTCCCGGTTTCTTCCAGGACCATGGTTTCCAGCCTGGCCACCTACCCCACCAGGGTCTGAACCAAGTCCACATCTAGCAGGCCCAGAACAGACGCATGGGTTTGGCACTGGCCCAGATAGGACAGACGGGGCCGAACCAGGCGGCATCATGTTTGTTAACAGCCAGACTCACATATGAGCACACATAGACTCACACCCAGAGACACTTTCACACATGCGAGCATGCGCACACACACACTTGATGAGGGGAGGGGACAGACTCCACTTGGGAGGGGGAGAGGGCAGCTTCAGCAATAGCTGGAGTCCCAGTCACATAAAGGGGGGGGGGGCAACTGCAGCCTGGTTGTACACAGGAGACCCAATAGCCCCCACATCCTGGTGCTCAGGTGATGCACACACGTCGGCGTGCAGTCACTGCGGCACACAGACACCTAGGATTGCCACCTATGCACATTTTTAAGGAACCCTTATGAAAAATACATGTTGCAGGGCCTACATTGTATTTTTCATAAGGGTTCCTTAAAAATGTGCATAGGTGGCAGCCCTACAGACACCCCACATTCTGGTGGAATCACCAGAGCACCTAGGTAGACCAGTGTTCTGGCAGCCACTATCTCCAAAATCAGGGCATTGCTAAATCCGCGGTGACTCTTCCCCATTAAGCCATGTTTGTCAACATGCCCAGCAGTTCTGTTCTTAATGATGGTTTCCACCATTTTGCCTGGCACAGACGTCAAGCTTACTTGGGATCGCCTCTGGATCCCTTTTTAAATATCAGGGTTACATTTGCCACCCTCCAGTCCTCGGGTACAGTGCTAAGACCATGGAATTTTCCTGCAAAAGCAGAGTGGTCCTCCCTTCCCTAAGACAGGACTGTTGATAGGTATACCTTGTGGGGCATCGTGATATTATGGCTCTCCAAAGGGGAAGGGGCACATGAAGGTAAGGGGGGCAAGTGCTCCTAATTCAACTCCCCCCCCCCCCCAGCATGCATGCTAAAGGAATGTGGGTATTTTTTCTCCCCATAAATTCATAATAATATCCATGGAACAAATCCTGAGGCCTTTACTCAGAAGGGCCCATAAATCAGAGCAAGGACAGGCCCCAAATGTGTGATTCAGGGGACACTTCCAGGGATTCATTTGTGTGTGTGGGGGGGTAATTCAAGGGGGGGCTGAGCCCTAGGAAATATTCCCACTAGGAGAGTGCACCCAGAAACATGAAAGGTCAGGGAATGGCCGATATTGGCCATTTCAGGGTTAGAAAGGAAAGCCTGAAGAACCTTGCATGGTTTATTTGGCTTTTATTAGTGACTTCTGTGCCCCATCCCCTGCGCTGGCCGTTATATAGATTCATTCACAAGAACCTCTGTTTTATAGTCAGCTGTAGAGAGGCAGGTTAGTCTAGTGGTTTGACCACTAGCTGGAAACCAGGATTCATTTCCCTCTTCTGTCAAGTTCTGGGGCAGGGGGCGTGGCTTGAGAGGCAGTTTTGGTTCCTGGCAATTCATTTGTTATCAATTAAGCACTGGACAGTTCCATCCTCGGTATTGCCCCTCCATGACACCTAGTAGGGCTGTCCCCTGCACCTAAAACATAGGATGAGGTATGTCAGCCCCTCCCCGGCCCCCCTTTTTACAGGAAGATCTGGTGATGGATGCTTTGGGAGGTCAGAGGGCTGAGGCTGCCCCCTCGGATTTTGGATTGTTCCTGCTCCACTGCTATTAAGGAAAGTTCCCAATGAAGATGACAGAAGTTTGTGGAAGGACCTCAAGATGTCATCCTATTTTTGTGTGTTCCAAGGACCAAATTCTGCCTTCTGATAAGGCCAAGAAACTCTGTCTGAGTCAGATTTTGATCCTGGAGGCACTAGCAGAATTCTGCTTGGCTGTAGCAGGTCTTTTGGTTTTGTATCATCAATGCAGCTGAGATCACAGTTTGACTCACAATGACTTCTGGAGTTTCAGATGCCTCTCTGCATGCAACATTAGACTTCTCATTTTTGTGGGTTTCGTTATCTTCATCAAGCATTACCTGATCCCCTTTCTTCTTTGTTCCTTGTCCTGCCTTTTGCTCCCAGGGGGTTTGATGATCCTCTCAGCTAGCACCAATCAGCATAGTCCAACCAACCTCACCTAAATTATACAGCATGACTCATCAGTGGAATGAACATTAGACTGGGAAACAGGGAGCTCCTGAGTACTTCACTGTAGTGAAATCTTGGACAATTGACTTTGCCTCATTGTTATTCCCTTCTAAGAAAGAAGACCATCTGCCTCAGAGAGAAAGAGGATTTGCTAAAACTTGTAAAATTAATTATTCTTCATAAAGGGTAACTAGCACAACTCCACTGCTGCTATTTAATGAAAGCAGATTATGAAAATAAGTATGCTTTCTTTTAAGCAAAAACATCTGCAGAAATGCATTGTGACCTTAAATGATAGCAAAGATTTGTGAAAAAATAAAATTCCAGTACTTTGTTGAATAACAATTTCTATTACATTTTAACTAAAGATTGGAATGCATTCTTTTGTATTTCGTTCTTACATAAAATCTTACTGGAAACAAATAAAATTAATAAGACATTTCCAAGAGTGTGAGTCACAGGCCAGATATTGAATTCACCCCACAAGCAGCGCCCCTGGAAATTGACAATACTAAAATCAGCAGAGCAAGTTTTATGTTTTGAGTAAAATGTTTCTAGCAAATAAACACACAATAGTGAGGCACTGGGGAAAAAATCACACATGCCCCCATTGCTTCCACCACCATGCTAGATGACTGGCTAAAAATTATTAGGTTCGTAATACATGTGGAAACTTTGGCATCTGGATTTAAGAATAGGGTACAGGCTTTCCACAAAATATGAGATCCATTCCTCAATTACTTTAGCAAAAACCATTAATGTAATCAGTAGCTATAGAAAAAGAAAGTTACTATAAAAAAAGAAAGTTAGCATGAACATTGTGACAGGCACCGGGAGCAGCCCCCAGGGATCCTGGACGGCACCTGGGGAAGCGGAGACACGGGAGCAGAATCGGAGGGATGCGAAGACGTAAAGGCGCTGCCAGGAGTGGCACTGCCATCATCCAGAGGTGCCGCAGCCACTAGCGGGAGGGCGCGGTGCAGCAAGGGCCGGAAGTGAGCAGAGGATAAAGAGGCGGAAGGACTATAGAGGGTGGACCGGACACCAGAGGCGAACAGCACCCTGCGGAGCGGCAGAAGCAAGGGAAATAACCTGTAGTGCCGGACTGGGGCCAAGAATTGTAAAGGGGAGAAGTCCATGAGGCCACAAGGTTTCCATTGTTGAGCCAAACCTGAGACTGGAGGACCGGGGAGGAGGGGGAGAGGGTAGTCACAGGCGTTTGCCTGCAGAGAGCGGCCTGACACGAGTGCAGGGTGTTGTCCCTGGATCTCACAAGGTGGCCCCGGAGACAAAGGTGGCTTCCCCACCCCATTGGCCACGGGTGTGGAAGCCAGTGGGGCACAAGTGTAGGGGGCCCATCACAAACATAATGAGTAATTATGAGAGTGGCCTATTGGTCTGAGCCAATGTGGCACTTCTTCAAAGCGGGCAAGTTTTACTAATTTATTTTTAAAAAAAATAAATTAAAAATGCCGAGGCCCAAGCCTGTCCCAAAATTCATGCCTTGTAGCCCAGAGCTTCTCTGAGCAGGGAACTCTATTCTCCACCTAGCAACGCAACCACTGGACTAGCATGCCTCTCTACAGCTGAATATAAAATAGGAGTTCTTGTGATTTAATCTATAATCTTGCCCTGAGGTACATCTCCTCTTCTCGATCTGTACCTCATCCTCAGGCAAACTCATTGCCTCCCATGGCTTCCAATACCACCTCTATGCTGATGACACTCAACTCTATCTCTCTACTCCTTCTCTCTCTCCCTCTGTTCAAGCTCGTCTCATCAACTGTCTCTCTGACATCTCTACCTGGATGTCTCAACGTCAACTCAAACTCAACATGGCTAAAACTGAACTCCTTATCTTCCCCCCTCATCCTTCCTCTCCTTCCTCACTGTCAATAACTATTGATGGAGTCACCATCCTGCCTGTCCCCCAAGCCCGTAGCCTAGGCTTCATCTTTGACTCACCCCTTTCTTTTAAACCCTACATTGACTCTGTTGCTAAATCCTGTCGCTTCTCCCTCCATAACATTGCTAAGATTCGCCCTTTTCTCTCTGTCTCGTCTGCCAAAACTCTTGTTCATGCTCTGGTCATCTCTCGCCTCGATTACTGTAACCTCCTTCTCACTGGCCTTCCCCGGTCTCACCTTTCTCCCCTCATCTCTGTCCAAAACTCTGCTGCCAGGGTCATCTACCTCGCCAGTCGCTTCGACCATGTGCAGCCCCTCCTCTCTTCGCTTCACTGGCTTCCCCTTCCTGAACGAATCCTGCACAAGCTCCTAGTCTTCACCTATAAAGCTCTTCACAACCTTGCTCCCCCCTACCTCTCTGCACTTATCGCCCTCCATACTCCAGCCCGTGCACTTCGCTCCTCCTCTGTCCCTTCTCTCACCCTTCCACGCCTTCCCTGCTCCCCTAAGCGCCTTCGTCCCTTCTCACTTGCTGCCCCCCATGCCTGGAACTCCCTCCCTGTCCACATCCGCCTTGCCCCCTCCCTTCATACCTTCAAATCTCTCCTTAAAACTCACCTCTTTCGCTCTGCTCTGTCTGACTCTTTATCCTGCTGAGCCACTATTCCTATACCTACGATCGGTTTACCCTTATCCTTGCAACATGGACCTGCCTGCTGTCATTCTCATCGTAACCAAGCCAAGTACGTGCACTTGAGACCTCGCATCTTCATGAATGTTAGACCCCTTGTCTCTCCCTCTGTTCCCCTTCCTATGTCTCTCCCCCAGCTCCTGTCTCTCAGATTGTAAGCCCTAGGGGCAGGGACTGTGTCTATTTTATTACTTTGTAAAGTGCCAGGTACACAGCTGGCGCTATATAAATGCTTGTTAATAATAATAATAATAATAATCCACCAATTGGTGATCCCCACAAACGACAATCCAGGATCTCAAATGAAGATGTTACATACAAAACCCAGTGGCCTCCCCCCACCATCAAGAGTAACCCGAATCCCCCACACAGCAGAATGACACATACAAGAGCAGTCCCTCATACCCTCCTGTTCCAGTGCCATAGTCGGAAGGCCTCGTGCTGACCACTATGTGCATAGTCCACCAGCCAGTAGTCTCGCACGATCACTTTTGCCAATCTGAACACCTTTGGGTCTGGTAGCACTTCATATTGGTGGTGCAGCTGATTACGTGCATGCAGGAGGGCATCCTTCACAGAGTTCATCAGGATCCATGTCCTTTGGCATGGGAAACATGAGGGAACCCCCCCCCCCCGAAAGCAGCCATCTTGGCTGACAAGGTGGTGCCCTATAAGCCTGCATCATTATTTATTTATTTATTTATTTATTTCTATGCCGCTCCCTCCTGCCCAATGGCAGCCTGGGGCAGTTTACAACATATTTAAACATCAAATATAAAATATATAATAAAATATTACAATTAAAATCCACAATTAAAAAATCAACAATAAAAGGGGTCCGGTGAAAAACCCATTTTAAAAAAACAAACGCACACAAAAAAAACCCCGCATCCACTACCCATCTCCCTTACCAAATGCCTGGCAAAACAGCCAGGGCTTTCATTGTTTGCGGAAGGAAGGGAGATCCGGAGAGAGGCGAATCTCCACCAGGAGGGAATTCTATATGTGCGGTGTGGCCACCGAGAATGCCCGCTCGAATGTCACCACCTGAGAAACCTGGGGGACCTCCAAACGGGCGTCCCTGGCTGACCGCAGGGGCCAATCCAGGACATGAGAGGTGAGGCGATCCTGCAGGTAAGTAGGACCCAAGCTGTATAGGACTTTAAAAGTAATAATCAACACCTTGAATCGGACCTGGAAGACTAGCAGCCAGTGCAGGAATCAAAGCACCGGTGTTATGTACTCCTGGTGACCCATCCCCATAAGGAGGCGGGCTGCTGCGTCCTGCACTAGCTGCAGTCTCTGAGTCATCACTTGGGGTAGACCCATGTAGAGCATGTTGCAGTACTCTAATCTCGAGGTGATAAAGGCATGGATGATGGTGGACCTAAGATGTACAGTCCGAGATGTTGGACCAGATGTAATTTACCAAACGCACTCCTCGTCATATCTGCCACCTGGTCATCCAGGTGGAGCTGTGAGTTGAGGAGGACTCCAAGGCTCTGAACCTGGCGAACCAAGGAGGGATGCACCCATCAATGATGGGAGCCTCCACTCCTTCACCACCACTCCACCCACCAGCATCCTCATCCAATCCACCACCACAGCCAGGCACTGGGTAGACACCGGACTGCCGGGGCTGGGTCGGATGAAAACAAGAGATATAGCTGGGTGTCATCAGAATATTGATGACACCAAACTTCAAATCCTTTCACGATCTTGCCCAGCAGTTGCATATGCATGTTGAACAGGAGAGGGGAAAGAATGGATCCCTGCAGGACTCTATGCATGACGGCCCGGGGGAAGATGTACAATCCCCCGTACCACACGCTGAGATCTCCCAGCCAGGAATGAGTGGAACCATTCAAAAACAGCCCCACCCACCCTGACACAGTCCCACAGGCGGGTTACAAGCATCTCATGGTCAACCGTGCCAAATGCTGCTGAAAAATCTAACAAAATCAGGAAATTGGATCAACCCCAATCCAACTCTCGGCGCAGATCGTCAACCAAGGCCACAAGCACAGTCTCGGTACCATACCTCAGATAAAAGCGAGAATCAAGGAAACCAAAGCAGTCCACATGCCCCTGGAGCTGCTGGGCCACTGCCTGCTCAATAACCTTCCCTAAAAAGGGACAGTTAGAGACTGGCCGATAGTTGGCAAGGGTGTCAATGTCAAGAGATGGTTTCTTGAGCAAGAGTCGGACCATAGCCTCCTTCAGGCGCTCCACAACCCTGTCCTCCATAAAGGAGGCACTGACAACCCCTGCCAGCAACAGCCCCAATGTCTCCTGGCTGGCTTTTGCCAGTCAGGATGGACACAGATTAAGTTCACAAATTGTGGTCCTCACAGCCCCCAGCAACTCCACTGCATTGGTGGATGATACCTGCTGAAATTGATCTCACAAAACTGGACCAGACGGGGCATTCATAACCTTAGATACTTCCACTGCATTAAATGCGGCGTTGAAATCATGCCAACCTGCTGGGCAAAGCCACAGTCCCACGCCACATGCTTATTTATTTATTTTATTTATTATTTATTTATTTTTAAAATGTATACCCCACCCCTCCTGCCAGGCAGCCCGGGGCGGCTAACAAAATCAAATGATAAAAATACAATAAAATATATAAAAGCATTAAATAACATCTACAACAATAAGATGGGGAGAACAGAACCCAAAACACCCACACACACACACCCTCACCCTTCTCCCTCGCCAAACGCCTGATGGAACAACCAGGTCTTACAGTTCCTATGGAAACGTGGATGGTCTGGAGCCAGTCTCGTCTACAGAACATCCCCCTCAGATACAGATAGGGGTTGATACCCATCACCATCTGTAAAGGCTGTGGCATAGGGGAAAGACAGTCATGTATTGAGCCCACACCAAGTCCTTATGCTTGTTTTGTAGGTATAGAGCCACCACACTTTGCCAAGTGGTTGCACTTTCTTTCTTGTTCAAACCAATCACTCTCTCTGATCCTTTAATCCAAGACCCAGTGGCCTCCCCCTATCATCAAGAGAAGCCCAAATCTCCCATCAGGTCTCGGTCTGATCAGGTCTGTTTCTCCAGGATTCGTGCTGTCACCTGATGGAGCAGCCCACTCCACTTGGTTATGTGGGCTTTCAGGAACTTTCAGAAAAGGTGTAGTACCAAGGTTGCTGCCTGGCGTGCAGGACCAGGAGGCTTGGCAGCTGTTGCCAAAGAGAACAGACAGTGTAAAACATAAAATTTACAGAAATAAATCCACACCCTCAAACCCGGGTTCCCCTCTATACAACTATAAAAAGGTAAAAGCAAGAAACATGCAGGAGAGTTTGGTCCATAGGTCGTGAACCTGCTTCCCACCAAGGCCTGGGCCTTGTACATCACGTCCCTCCTTTCTTCTTCTGTTTTACTGTCCCCTGCGCAATCTAGTGATTGTAGTAACGCATTGTCCAGGAGAACGGAAACATCATTCTTGTGTTTGTGTGTACAAACATGCACACAAATCCAGGATTCTGAGTGGTTAACACAGTGTGTGCAAATGCCCAGAATGATCTTTAGACTGTGTTGGAGGGCTTTATGCGTTCGATGCATTCTATAGAACAATGAACACTGCTCTTGAATTGAGGATGAACGTCCAGCCCCTGAAGCAAAAATTCTAGTCTCTGAGCTTTGCCTCCCACTGAGGCTCCTTTTCTCTGAGCTTTAGGTTCTGCTTTTAGCCCTCTGCTCCCAGCTGAGGACAATTAGCCATCCAAAAGGCTGGTCTGCAACCTTCCTCAAAAGGCTGCAGCCTGCCATGGGTGTCAGGAGGCGGCGGGCCGCGGCACTTTGCCTGCCTCCACCCTGACAATGACATCACAACTCAACACTCCTTGAGGGACAAAGCCACTTCAGAAAAGCACAGGTCAAAGGGACTCTCTTGCCCCAGCAGAAGATTGTGACATCACAACACCCTGTAGGGGATAGGGTCATGTTTAGGGTTGCCACCTTTTGCAGTTTATTCATTATTGATGATGATGATTGATGGGTTTATTGATATAGCACCAGCTTGACCCTGAGCCCCCCATTTTGGCCTATTTTCTTTGATTATTTTCCCTCCATCTCGGCTAATTAACATGCACTAGGATTTTAAGCTAACAGTCTCTTTAGTTCAGTGCAATCGTTACACTATTTTGACATTTGTTTAACTGCCTGGCTATATACTTCCACTGTCAAGCTGAAGTGACCTGTGCAACTGTCTCTCTGGGTAACAGCTTGCCGCAGTCAATAATAATTAAGGGTAACTCTATGTAATCCATACTTTCTGGAAATAACCTGATCTTTCTGTATTTATAAAGTCAGGGAAGCACGGACTACACCACATGCCCCCTCCGTGTGATTGTACATGTTTCTACAGGCCAAAAGCACCAGGTCACCAAGATGTAGTTACAGATGCTCAACGAGAGCTGAGGGGGAAGGCACTTTGGGAAATATTATGAAATCTGGCCAGACTTACAGCAACAGGTGGCTTCCTCACATCCCCCTGCTGTCTGTGTCCTCACTCAAACCCACATCAAAGCCTGCGACAAGAGCTGGGGTGAATATAGGTTTTAAAGTTCAAAATAAACAGGATAATCCCCCACCATTAAGGTCAACAGGTGTCAAATGTATATATATGTTCATTCACAGGCAAGTTTATTGCATAGTTTTTCTCAGCTGATGTTCAGAAATCCAATAGTAATTTGGTATTTAAAAAACCCAACAAACCCCCTAATTTTGGGTAAAAACAAATGTGACTGCAATCTGCTCTGGCCAGCTTTGTGGCCCATGGGTCACTGTCACGTTTGTGCTTGGGCACCCAGATGTTTGCCCGGACTGTTCCCGGGCATGTTGGTGGCTAGTCTGGGCTCCCACCTTGGCAAAGTGCAAATGTCACAGCCCGGGCTACCCCCTCCCCCAGGGTCAGTCTGGTGCAAAGCAGGCCACAGCAGGTTAGAACCTATTTTCTGACCCATCGTGACCCGTCCTGGGTTGGGGACACCATGGCCCCTGGCCAGGGTCATGTGTGGTTGGTTTCCCGATCTGCCCCTGGTCGTGTCAACAGCATGGCAGCAACCCAATCCAGGTCACCATGGCTCCGCTGTCACTTCTGTTTTTACCCTTTATCTGGTTTTGATCAATGCAAATCAAAGGAATCTAACTCAAGTCAGAGTAATCAAACTACTTAAGCTGGGCTGATCAAACTACAGCTTATTCTCTCTCTCTCTCAGATAGATGAGTTGGTTTCACTGTCAGGCACACTACAGGGAGGACGCATGTACTGGGATTTAGCCAAGCCGGATCCCTATTCATTTAATGAATATCTTCGGTAGCCGAAGTTTGGATTTGGATTTATCTCGGCCATTATGGATTAATCTGAACTAAACCAGAACAGTGCAACAACAGGGCTTTTTTGACTTGGACTAAAATAAAAAACAAAAGAAATGACTGTGCATGTGCAAAATGGCCACCGGACCTTTCTGAGCATGCACACCCTTTCCCAAAATGGCAGCAGCAGCATCACCACCACTTTGGAAAAGAGCAGCCAGTCTGCACATGCCAGTCATTTTTTAATTTGTTTTTATTTGTTTTTATTTTTTAATTGATTTAAATCTGAATCCATAATACAATTCTGTAATTAAATCCGATAACTATGGGAAAGAAAAGAAACTGATTTTCATATGAAGGACCACCCCTAGTAACCAGCAGAGGAACAAAGGTGTTCGGCTTAAACTGTTTCTGCTCCTTTGCCTTATGGTTTCTCAGCTTTTAGGATTCATTCTAGTGTGTTACTTCAAGCTTATTCTTGGGTCCCCCGTTGTTGTAGGCCCCTGCCAGGAGAGCCCTGGACCCTCCTCCACACCTGGGGGCTCTGCACATTAGAGGCCTTAGAGGCCTATATTTTATGCCACTTCTCACATAGGGTTTCCAGCTGTTCTTTATTTTAAAGGAGCATCCATTTCTGAGCCCTACATCCTACAGCTCCATAAAACAGAATGGACATCCCTTATTCTGAACCCTGTAGTTCCATGGAACATAATGGGTGGGCATCCCTTCTTTCAATAACCCTCAACTCTGTAGCTTCCCTTATTTTTGAAATTTTGACCTGGCAACCCAGTCTCTCACACACATCATTTCAGGTTTATTCACAGACTCCATGTATTGGGGGCCTGTGGGAGTCCCCCTCCCGTGAAAAAGAAAGCGCATGAGGTTCCATGCAGTCTCCCATCCAGTCTCACTTAGGGCAGCCAGACCTCCCCTTTAAAAGAGGACGCTTATGAAAAACACTTGGTGCAGGGCTGCACTGGAACCAATGCGGCCCTGCAACATGGATTTTTCACAAGCATCCTCTTTTAAAGGGGAGGTCTGGCCACCCTAGTCTCACAGCTTGCGTAGCCTAGCCCCAGCCCTGTTTGTCAGCCTCTGAGGTTTCTGGGTCGGTTCTGTGATGGCTTCGGATCCCCTTCATTTCCCTGCTTTGATGGCTGAGCCTTTTACCAGGGGGTGAGAACAGCTTGACCAGGCAGTTGTGAAGCCCTCACAGGCCTTTCCTGCCTTACTCACCATAAAAATCAAACCAACACCTTCCCTTAGTGCAGTAAAACTCTACTCTCCCTCCCTCCTCACCCACAGAGCACGTAAGGAGTGTTAGACAACATTTTAAAAAGGACTGATGTGTTGATTATTTAAAAAGTTTAATAGGAGGAAAATATCTTCTTGGGTCTGGAACAGGACTTTTTCAGAGAGGAGGAGAGAAACCAGAGCCCTGGCACAAGCCCAATACATTGTGTGCTTTCATCTATCAGGATCATGCCCTCAGCTGCTTAGTTCCATGTAGCTTCATTAAGTTCAAGAATATGACACTGATTTACGCCCACTGAAGTCTTACAAGGAGACTGGGAGTGAACGGGGGAAATGGATCGCTCCGTTGTGACCTGGTGTGCACTTCTCTGAAGCACTCTCAGATACAGAATATTGGGCTAAGTCAGGGTGGGAACTTGTGGCCTGTGGTCATTTTTCATTTGGCCCCTTTCCAGTTGTCTGATCTACCCTGTGGATCCACGAACAGAGTGAGTTCCAGGGGGGGGTGGAGATTAGGGTATGCAGCACTCAAGGATAAGGGCTGGATCTAGGGCATAGATCCACCTGGACGAAGGCTGTGCATGGGGTCACGTATTTGCATCTATTTGTGTTTTTAGTATTATTTGTATCTCTGCCTGTGTTTGCTGCATTTTCCCCATCACTGTCAATGTGGGAAACACAGCAAACATGGGTCCCTACATATGGGATAGTTTGGTGCAGAAGTGCAGTGAGGCTCTTCCAGTTCGACAGGCCTATCAGGAAAAGAATTAGTCTGCTGCTGCTAAGTCTGCGGCCAATTAGCACTGGTTTGGGGGGAGAATACAGCTAGCTTGGTGGAAAGGTTGTGGAAAAGGTTGTTCGCTTGGGGAGGGTGGAACAGGGCATGGGTCTGGTTCGGGGATCACTGGCTCGAGGGGGAGTGAGGCATGCATGCGGCTGGCTCGGGAAAAGGGAGACTAGAACATGGGACTGGCCTTTGTGGAGTTACTGGCATGGGTCTGGGTTGGGGAAGTGGTCACTGGCTTGAGGAGGGGAATCGGACATGGGACTGGCTCAGGAGGGGTTCACTGGGTTGGGGAGGGGAAATGAGGTTTGGTTCTGGATTGTGGGGGAGTGGTTTTTGGCTCAGAGGGGAGTCACTGGCTTGTGGAAAGTGAGATCCCTAGATGGAAATGGGGCATGGGGCTGGCTTGGAGGGGGGGTGTCGCTGTTTTGGGGTGTGGGAAATGAGGCTGCCAGGAACTCGCCATTTCCCCCTGGCTGCAGTGCTGGAGACTGCACAGTTCAAATTCTGAAACAGCGACAGCCCCTGCAGGTGGGGAGAGCTCACTACAGGACGCTAAATTGAGGCTGCTTTCGTACAAGCGGCCAGGGAAGAGCATTCTTTAACGTGTCGCTAGGAAAAGCCGCGTGGGGTGCGTTTACACGCACCGGAAGTGGCCGTCCACCATAGGACTCGGCGGCGCACGCGGCCTCCCACAGCCTCTTTGAAGACGCATTCTGGAAACCCCGATATTGAGGTTTCCAGAATGTGTCTTTAAAGAGGCCACGTGAGGCTGCGCGCGCCACCAAGTCCTATGGCAGCCGGCCACTTCCGGTGCGTACAAACGCACGCCACGCGGCTTTTCCTAGCAACACGTTGAAGAACACCCTTCCCTGACCACTCATGTAAAAGCGGCCTGAGAGAGCAGCCCGATTCCAAGCTGGATATCTGCTGCAGTTTGGGAGATCCAGTTCAAGACCTCGAAGATTACATTTTTTCAGGAAATGTTGGGCTCACTCAAAACCCAACTACAGGCCTAGTACTTGTGTTTCCAATATAAAAGCCAGAAAGGGCCTTTGGGGTTTATTTGGGTTTTATCAAGACCTGAATGCACATCCCTAATCTTGACCCTTCTCTTCCTTCCCTTTTCCTGAGCACGCCTCCTAAGAGACCCCACCCCCAACTTCTACTTGGCCCACAAAGCTTGTGCTAATTTTCAAAGTGACCCATGAGAGAGAAAAGGTTCCTGACCCCTGTGCTAGATGGGCCATTGGTCTGAGCCAATATAGCACTTCTTATGTTCTTAACTGAATATTTTTTCTACCTGGCAGCACTACACTGCACTGCACTACACTGCACTGCCTCATTTGCACCACATCCTTCCTCCTTGCAAACTTGTTCCTTAATCTGAGTTTATCTTGTCTCATAGCAATGCATTTCACACAGCTGCTGATTTCCCTGCATTCCAATGGCCCACGCCTTGCATCAAGGGGCAGAGAATAAGGATCAGCAAGCATCATTAATGAATCAATCAGTCATCATCATCATCATTACATCCGCATCAATAATAAAGGCTCTAGGCTCAATCCTAAACAATACATACTTGCACAGGAGTAAGCCCTGTTGATTACAATGGGACTTATTCACGAGCAACTGTGGTTAGGATTGGGGCCTCTGTGTTTCCAGTTTATCCCACACTGTCACCTATGCAAATCCACTGATTGTACGGGAGTAAATGTGGTCCTAGCAGAGCTGGCCCCATGGAGGGTGCAGCCTGGGGTGAGAGTGGAGCATGGTACAGAGGAGGCTCCAGGATGGGAGGATCAGGTCCCAAGACAGGTAGGGGCCAGAGTGGGGCTTCAACACAATGCACTGCTCTTTCCTCTTTCCCAGAAGTGCACCCAACCTGCTCCCAGAAGCCCTGGTGGGAGTGGGTGGGGGAGTGGCAGGCCCTGCTAAGCAAAGGCCGCACTCTCCCCCCAGAAACCAGTTCCTGCTGCAGTACGTATGGCTCTAAATGGGACTTCTGCAAAAAAGGAAGAGGCAGCTCCTGGAGAGGGCAGCAAGAGGAGTGGGCACTTCCAGGAGAGCGGAGAGAGCTGCTGCAGCTACCAATTGCGCAGGGCCCTCACTCTAGTCCCCGCCCACCTGTCCTGAGACCTACCCCTCCCCACCCTAGAACATTTTTCAGGGCCTCTTTCCCCATGGATCTGGGCTGGGCCAGCCTTACCACAGGGCGACCCAGGGCAACTGTCCTGGGCCCCACAGTGGCCCCTGTTCACAAAGGCAGGCTGTGGGTGCCCCACTCCTTCCCAAACACAACCAACCATAGGGCCCTGCAGAGGGTGCCTCCAAATGGGGAGGGAGAGTTTTCAGGGTGGGCAGGAGCAGAATGCTGGACCCATCAACTCTTAAAATGTCCTTCCTGGTAGGGCTGTTACCATTTTCGGGACCTCTGGGAACCAGGGCAACGCCACAAGGCTGGCTGGGAGCCATGGGAGAGCAGCTGCTTAGGAAGACCTCACCTCTTTGCCCTTAGATGGGGGCATAATTGGGGTATGACCCCAGCCCCTCACAGCCTTGCTACTCCACTGGTCTCCTCAAACTGCACAGTACCCTTCACAGATTTGTTTTTCACAACTTAACAGGGCACAATTCTTCTGAAATCAGTTGTGAGATTTAGACTGTTTCCCGCAATGACATAAATCAAGGGGTTGTGCAGAATAGGGGTGGGCACCCAGAGGAAATGACGCATTTAGAGCTGCTACGGATTCGGATCTTTACTTTCCTGATTTCATTATGGATCCATATTTAAATCAATTCAAAAATTTAAAAAAAAAATTTTTTAATTAAAAAATTATTTTAAGAACCATTGTGCATGTGCAAAATGGCCACCGGACCATTCTGTGCATGCTCTGCCTTTTCCAAAATGGCCACTGCCGCCACCATTTTTGGAAAGGGCAGCTGTTCTGCATATGCACAAAATGGCCACGGCGCACAAGCAGACTGGCTGCCCTTTTCCAAAATGGCGGTGACACTGCCGCTGCCATTTTGGAGAAGACTTCACATGCGCAGAGTGGTCTGGTGGGCATTTGCACATACACTGGTGTTTTTTTTATTATTCATAGATTTTAAGCCAAGCTGACTATTGTGGTTCGGTATGGATTTTTATAGATTAATCCAAATTTGTAACACCATCCCTAATGCAGAAGGACCAAATTCTCTGTTGAGATGCATAAGATAAGGTTTCTTATTGAGGATGGAAACTGTGCATGCACAGCCATGAGCAGGTTTTGGCCCTAAACATGCTTAATCTTCCTTTAGCACTCATGCTGCTACATGGGACTAGAGGATCTGAGGAGTTAGCTGGAAGGGAGGCATTTTTGATGGTTTTCCACAGTTGTTTCCCCGTTGAGGCGTTCAAGAGACACAAACAAGTTTTCAGTTTCTCATTTGTCTTTCTATTTTGGGAAATCACCTCTGCCACAGTTACAGAGCTTAAATGCTCTGCCATGAGATCAGTGGGGCAGATCTCAGTCAACGCGCTTTAGCTGGAGTATTTTTTGGCTGAAATACACATAACCAATGATCCCTGGGATTCTTGTTGATGCCGAACACTGTTTTCCACTGGATTTTTGCCACTTATACTTTGTGGGATGATGATGCGGTTTGGCCAAAAGGGGTCAGATTTAGCATTCTGCACAGTCTGGATGAATTCCTTGGCTGGAGAATTTAACCCTCGGTTCATTCAGCATGCTGCCCTCGAATGTCTTAGTGAGAGTTTGAAATAGCAGAATTAAACATGTTTTCGAGCAACAAGAGGCTGTCCTTTACTAAAGCCCGAGTGTGCTGATCATTGTACAACATACAAAAAGGACATCCAGCCTCAAAAGTTTGTAGTAGGGTTGGGAAAGCTTTTCCTTTCCATAGAATCATTAGTCCAAGCTCTGCGGGCTGGATTGGAGTTGTGGGATGAGGGTGCTTACTTACAGCGTGTGCTCGAGAGAGGGGGAAGAAAGGGGAGGGTTCAGATCGTGGATCTATGCTATTGTTCCACTCCCCGCCCTTTTTCTGCATGCCCTCATCTCCGTTCCCTTCCTCTGACCTCACTCTGCCAGTGCTTCAGGGTAGGGACTGGATTTACAGGCCAGATCCAGGGCAAAATAAAGAACAGCCACTGACTGGATTTGGCCAAGGGGCCGGAGATTCCCCACCGTTGATTTATACCCTAATCATCAGGGACCTGTGATCACTGCATTTTCCCCATTGTGTGCAGTGAACACGGGTCTCTGACCCTATATCATATTCATATTACAGAACAGAATCCCTGTTATCTACTTAATAAAGGAATCTCCTTCAGTAACTTCCTAAACAAGCGATATCCCAACCACTGGAAATATCATATGTCAGAAACCCCCATATTCAAACCAGATGATTCTTTATTCTAGACTTGTTTTATGTATCCTTCAGATCTCAGACATAAAGCACCATACTCTAGGTGCATAAAGTGCCAGTATTAGCACCGTAGCTCTCAAGTACCTCACATTAGGTCGGTGGAACATCCTGGATCTGGCAAGGATTTTGGAAGTTGTGCAGTCTCAGACAGCTGCTGCATCATCCCGTATTAAGGAGACAGAAAACACAAAACAGCATAACTTTGGGGAATATGCCATAAGGATTGGTAGAGGAGACTGTCATCTTGAATCTTAGTTACTCTGACTGTGCTTCTCATCTTTTTTCATTTCAGTTTCCTGAAATGAAAAACTAGTTCTTGCAAATTCATTTTTATTAGGAAGCTAACAGGGCAGACTAGAACCCATGGTTCCTAGCATTATAGTTACAAAGCTTAGCTAACCAACCATTCTGCAACTGCTGTTATGGAAGGCTTACAAACAACTGTCTTGGTTATCTGGGTAGTGTCTTACTCCTGATGGCTGATTTAAAAGTAGTAATTAGTACTTCTTCCTGTAGTTGACATAGGACTCAAGACTGCCAACTGCCTCTGTTCAATAGCCCCAAAAATCATGACATTGGATGTCTTCAGATGGACAGCACCCATGCCTCTGCTGGTGGTAGAACTGGGAAAAGCTGGCTAGTAGGCCAAAGGTTCAGATTGGGCCCTTGTTAGGGACTAATGTGGTTTCTTTTTTATGTTTCCTTTTAAAAACAATTAAAAGAATACATTTCAGCCCAGTCTGAACACTGGTCTATGAGAGAATCCACACAGTACATCTATCTAGCAAAGAATCCACACAGTAGGAGACGCATCTGGAGAATGAGGAACATTTTACTATAAAGGGAGGACTATATCATGGAGACTCTCACTGGACTGTGAGGCCAAGCAGTTGGTGAAAGAAAATGGAGGGTTCAAGCCTTGCATATGAGAGACTATTTTATGGATGTCTGATTGCATTCATTTTTTAAAACTGCTTTTTAAAAAAGAGTTTATTACTTCTAGCCTAGCGATAAAGTTAGGCAATTGGCTATTTTGAATTGCATAAATGTATATAAATCAACATATACAGTTTTTATCCAAATGATGTCCTCCATTGTCCCTTGATTTGGGTGTCATCATCCTTCATTTCAGAGTCCAGATTGTTAACACTCAGAGGTACAGCTAGCACTTCACATTGTTACAAGTTCCATTGAAACCCACTGTCCCTTTATCCAGACACCCCTTTAATCAAGACAAAAAACATGTCCCTCTGAAATGTCTAGATAAAGGGTTTCTACTGTGTAAGCTTGTAGAAACAGTAGAGACAGGCCAAAATCACAAACCTGGATCCAAATACCCTTGACATTTGGGGCCGTTGAGACCAGATGTGAACTTTGATGTTTGGGCCCATTTCTAATTGTAACAGACGCCTCTCATCCTCCTCCAAGAGAGTCATGTGCTAGTGCCTTGGGAAGAGGTTGTAACCCATGTCTTGTGCAAGCTCCAGAGAACAGCTGCTGTTGGCATGTAGCAGACCTCAGCGAGCTTTGTCCTGTTACCTGCGTGCTTGGGGAAGGGATGATGAGTGTACCCTACATCTCAAGAGCCGAGACACACTGGGGGCACTACAGAGAGACCTTGTCATAAACCGGTCAGCACCCTTGCCCTTTTCAGACACTCTAGCAGTGAGCAAGAGCATCAGAATTAGGACTCAAGACTGCCAACTGCCTCTGTTCAATAGCCCCCAAAATCATGACATTGGATGTCTTCAGATGGACAGCACCCATGCCTCTGCTCCGCCTCATCTGCAGGCAGGCTGTCTGTTTAAAGGCGGCCTGCCAGATGTGCAGGCAGAGCAGGGCTATGCCTGCTCCGGAACAGCGCCGCCAGCGGTGCTCCAGAACATCCAGGAGCACCGCTAGCAGAGCAGGCAGCCCAAACCCAGGGCAACAGCTGGAGGCGGAACTGCTGTCATCAGCGGATGGCCGCTGAAGCTCTGCTCTCAGCCGGGTGTTGCCCCAGAGAACGCCGTAGAGTTGTGGGCTGATGCTGAGCTGAGGGGTGCGGCTTTTGAGCAGGGGAAGTAGCTTTGGAGGTAGGCTTGGGCCTCGGCAATTCATTTTTTCACAAATGAAGCACTGGCTGTTTGGTGCTACTGATCAGCCCCAACCTTACTGGGAGAGACTGGGCTGAGGCTGGTGCTTCGGCATCCTGCTCTGAGTGGGGTCTTGCAGAGCGGCAACTGTGACAGCGTCTGGGATAGGTGCTGGGCTAATCTAGGGCAGGGCAGCTGGCAGGGGCATAGCTATCATAGGGACAGGAGGGACATTTGTCCTGGGGTCCACGTTGGGGGAGGGGCAAATCCCATCCTGTTGCAGTACGACCAGGCGGAGAGCGAGCTGAGCTGAAGCAGAAATGCTGGCAGCACGCATGGAACCCATGCGACACATGCCGGAGCAAGCACTGGCGGCGGCACGAGGCAGGCAGTGCAGCGACAGCCTCCAGGGCTCAGGTGCAGCAAGCAGAGGAAGGGAGAGGAGGGGGAGGGAGGAGAAGACAGGAAGGAGGTGGGACAGGGGAAAGGATGGTAACTGGGATTTGGGGGGGAGTCTAATTCTTGCATTTGGGCGTATTCCAACCTAACTATGCCCCTGGCAACTGGTGTAGCCACCCTGGGCCATGTAGTTGTGTTTTTTTTGGGGGGGGGCTTGCAGGAAACACTGTCCAGGAGCCCCATTGGCACAGCCAGTGCCAATCCTGAAAGTCCCTGCGAGCCCCACAAACAATCCTCCTGCCATTCTTGAGGGGCCTTGCCACTGCTCCTGAGAGGCTCATGGCAGAGCCTCTCAGGAGCAGTAGTGTTGGCTCTCCAGGGTCCTCCTAGGGAGTGGCCATTTTGCACATGTGCAGTATTTCTATTTCTTAATTGATTTAAAAAAATAAAATAAAAATTACTGCACATATGCAGAATGGGCAGCAGACCATTCTGTGCATGTGTACCCTTTTCCAAAACGGCAATGGCAGCGCCGCTACCATCTTGGAAAAAGGCGCACATGCGCAGAACGGTCCGGTGGCCATTTCCATGTGTGCAGTCATTTTTTAATTCATTCAATTATTTTTATTTCTTAATTGATCCATAATACAAATCCACATTTAATTCCAGAAATTTAGGGAAACAAAACTAAACCAAATACAAATTTGCAACCAAAAGTCTGCCCGGGGAACCCTGGCCCCACCCCCTCGCCTCCTGTGAGGGAGGAGGGGGGTAGCTGTCACCTGGGGCCCCGGTCCGATGGTTCTTCAGGGGGGAGGAAGGGCGAACGCCTGGATGGGCCCCATGAAAAGAAACCACTTCTTTCTTCTGCACAAAAAGAGGCTCCAGGGTACATTTGTACATTTGTACCCCGACTAATATTACTATGGGGATAAATGGACCCCAGTCAGTTTTCATTTATGCGGCAACAGAAGCCAGTATGTGTCACGGCACACACACAAACCCATCCCCCCTGCAGACACACACACACACACACACACAGCCATACAGTCTTCTCCACCCCAATCAATTTGCATCTGTTACAACAGAAGCCAGTGCCACACCCACAAACCCATCCCCGAGCAGAGAGAGAGTCTTCCACACTGTCCTTCCACTGGCTGTGTGTGTCTTGTGGGGTATATTTGTACTCCATATGCTGTTAGGTCATCATGACTGAGATTCCTTTCAGTGGTCTAAAATGGTCTCTTTTGAATTGCAGCTGACCACATTCCTGGGGTGTAATTTTCTAAAATTGTTGCCAGTTTGCAAATACATTGATTTCAAAAACATAGTTAATGTTTTCTGAACCTTTTTGTGTTACTTTTTTTTTTTTAATTACTAGTTTTGAAATAAATTGTTGTTGTTTACTGAATCTGCATCGGGGTACAAACGCAACCAACATCGCTCTTTTCACGGGAGTGCATGATTAAAGCTAAAAACTTTACAGCCAAAGTCAGTGTATCCATTTGAGAATTTTGACTTTTTTAATAGGTTGGATTTTAACTTGAACCATCAGTCCTGCACATATAAACATACGTGTGCAGGGTCAGCCTTCGCATTTGCAGGGCTCAGGGCAAAGATAAAATGTGGGGCCCTGACGGCTCCTCCCCATGGCCCCACCCCTTTGAGGGCATCCTCCACTGGGCCCTAAAGGAAGTCATGTTTGGGCCCCTGCTAGGAGGAAGTGAAAACAGGGGCTATTGTGGGGGGCTCGGAAAGAGCAAGGTTGTCCCATGGTAAGGCCAGTTCTGTATGTGCGCGGAGAGCATATACTGTATGTATGCACACGGAGAGCATATACTGTATGTATGCACACGGAGAGCACATACCGTATGTACGCACACGGAGAGCACATACCGTATGTACGCACACGGAGAGCACATACCGTATGTACGCACACGGAGAGCACATTCTTTTTCCCCCAGCTCAGCCCCAAAGTTAGTCAGTGGTTATTACAAATGTTCATATAAACACTTAATAACAATAACAATAACAATAACAACAATAATAATAAATAGCATGCACATTTATGCAAATTAGGGGTGGCATGGCGTGTACTTATTTCTCTCTGTCAAATGTTGGAGGATATGTATAATCTGGAAAAAACAACATAGGCATAACAAACAGGCCAACAATACAGAGAGCTCCAGGCCCCAAACAGGATGTTCTATTTAACTGGACATTATTTATGGTACCATTTTCTTTTTCTAAGGGTGAGTCAGCCTGTGTCTGTCAAACATTCCTATATTAGAAGAAAGCCCACATCACCATTTTTCACAGTGCCCCAATTTCCCTGGCTCCAGCAGCATTGCACTTTCCCCCAGTTGATACTTTGGGCCTGATCCTGAAAGAACTTATGCAGGGCTTAATTTGTACCAAGGCTTGGCCCCACATCTCTCTTCATGCTGGGGCACCTCTTTCCGGATCCTATCACTGCTGCTACTTTGCAAGTCTCTAAGCATGGCTGGATAAGTTTGAGGAAGGCCAACGCTGGTGCTGCTGCTACCTGTCAGCTGTTTGGGGGCAAAACACCCACTGTGCGAAACAGCTGATGGGGGGCAACAGCACCCCCCTCTGCGCCTGGCCTTAGCTTCTCCCCTGACAGGAGCTGGGGCTGCAGTGCGTGGGCATGGAAAGGGCTGCTATTGCCAGTGGTCCTCTCTTTGCCAGTGTGTTTTGGCTGGTGGAGCTGCAGAGCCTGGCAGGGCAACTCCACCCCATCATGCATATGGGGTCTAGGGGTCATGACAGGCTAGTGCCCTGGTCTGAAGCCTTTTTCCTTACAAATTAACCACATTCAAAAAGGATTCTTCTTTGGGTCCCTCTCGCAGTCAGCCTGCCCCTCAGAGAGATCCACCGCCACAAGCTCCACTGAAGTGCCTGGGACTTGTGCCAACAGGATGCTTTGAGGAGTCGATTCTCCGAGAGACTCGTGTGCATTCCCAAGCAGGCAGGAATGCTCATTCCAGAAATGCTGTGAATTAACTCGGTGTGGAGAAGGAGGTGACACGCTGCAGCCCGGTTTCTTAGGGTTACATATTATTACAGCCAGTAATATTACTACTACTGCCGCGCTCACTAGTGTCTTCTCCACATTGGCCTCAGTCACTGGGGAAAACGTAGTGAACATGGGTTGATGATAGCCATCAGTTCTTCAGGACAAGAGCTCTAACGTTTACATCCTGGAACTAAAATGGAACTCTCAAAGCCCACCCAAAGCAACAGAAGGATTCCTAGAAACAGAAGCAAACATACAATTGGCTGTTGAGGCCCTGGACTGTTTAAATCATGCCGTTGTGTTATGATGTCCCTTTGCTGTTACTAAGGGTTTGGTGGCTTTAATAAATACAGCTGTTCATTCAGCTGTGATCTATTCGTGGTTTCCTAATTCTCATATGTTACAAACAGTAACTTGGGCTAGAGTTATTTTCCACAAACACATGTGATGGGACTTGTGCTAGGCCTCATGTGTCTGACACTGTCACCCACACCAGAGCTTTCTGATGACCTTCCTGGAATGGACATTGCTTTCTTCTTAGCTTTCCAGTTTGCTTTAATCACGGGCTCTACTGATCTGGAATTAATTACCCTGGACAACCAGTTATCGGGGTAACCAATTGCACTCGATAAGAATAGCATCTACACTTACACTGGATTCAGGCTGCAAGGCAATAACAGATTCTCAGCTTGGGGAAAGAAAAGAAATCTCCCTTCCTCTTTCCTCCACAATATGAGCTAAGTATAGCTGGCACCATCAGGCAGGCAGGCAGCCCAGATACCACACCAAAGGCCCAGACGGTCACTGGTGGAAATCCCATTGACTAAACCACAATGCTGCAGGAACAGGAACTGTAGACCCTGCTTGTCAGCCTGGGACCTCAACTACCCTACTATGACTGTCAGCTGAGAATCAGCAGGTTTCTGATTGGCCTCCACTTAGGGTGGCCATACCTCCCCTTTAAAAGAGGACGCTTATGAAAAATACATGTTGCAGGGCTGCATTGGTTCCAGTGCAGCCCTGCACCATGTATTTTTCATAAGTGTCCTCTTTTAAAGGAGAAATATGGCCACCCTACCTCCACTCCATATTTGAGCTTCCTTTGGCTGCCATGTCCCTCGCCTATGTGGCGGTACTGTTGCTGTTCTCCTCACCTCACCTTCACTCCTGCTGCCCTATCTCCAGACCTTCTTTTTCCCTGCCAAGCAGCCTCTGGGCCTGATTTCCCAGCCTGCAACTACATTTGAGGTCCCCCAGGTTTCCCAGATGGCCACATTCGAGTAGATGTTCTAGGTGGCTGGACCACGGTTATGGAATTCCCTCCCGGTAGAGATTCGCCTCTCTCCGTATCTCCCTTCCTTCCACAGGCAATGCAAGACCTGGCTGTTTCACTAGGCGTTTGGTGAGGGGGATGGGTAGTGGGTAGGTTTTTTTTCATTTTCGTTTTAAGGGTATTGGTTTTTTTTTACCGGACCTCTTTTATTGCAGATCTTAATGTGATATTTTTACTATGTATTTCTATTTTTGTATTTGATGTTTTTATATATGATGTACACCACCCCGGGCTGCCATTGGGCAGGAGGAGGCGGTATAGAAATATTATAAATAAATGAATACATTTTATTTACATCCCCTCCCACAGACTGACCCTGAGACCACAGTGCTTCTGACTATAGTACTTGGCATGCTCCCGGCAGCATTGACTCTCTGGCTGCATGGCTATAATCCAGCCCCCTATAATTTGCCCCCGTGACTTAACTATGACCCCAACACCAACTGCCTCTGACCACTCTCAGCAAGGTTGTTACTGCCGCTCTTTAAAGGCCTCTGACCCCACCTGACCCCAAGGAGTTAAGTTGGGAACTCTGTTTCATATGTTCTCTAGAGTCTGAGGGGAGGGCTGGGTCTCTGGAAGCTTGTGAAGCGGACAGTTCTGTGTTATCCCACTACTCTAGAAAGCACTCTCAGGCTTCCAGACATCCTAGAGCATTGTTTATGGTTGCAGGCAACAAGCTGCGCTATAGGAGTGCACAATTCAGCATCTTCCGCTCCAAGCCCTTGGTAGGCTAATCACGAGAGTGATAGTTCCTAAATCTTTTGCCTCTGTGACCCTGTTTTGAGATTTAAATATAATCCCTTGGTCCTAAACAGCAAGAAAGGTAGAAAGCAATGAAAAGAGTGTCAGGTGTTGGTTATCAGTCAGGGCCGTAACCCCAACCACAGCTAGAACAAATCCACTTGGGAATCTCTGCACAGAGACATGCAATCCAACTGGGGTGGGTCACTGGTGTATTTCCGGAATTCAGGACATGATGGGAGAGAATACAGGGCATGGGGGGTGGGATGGAATTGTGCAGCTGGCTCAAGGCTCCTTCCCCCAGCCAGGGCTGAGCAGCAAGCGCTGGGCGAGGGGAGTGGAAGGAGACGCAATGGTACCAGCAAAATCCCAGCCATGGGTGCATATTTTTAAAATCCACCCAGATGGGTTTGGGAAGATCAAAAAAGTGGTAAGGACAATGGACAAACCCTTCAAAAAACTGGACTGTCCTGTATAAAACAGGACCGGTGCCCTGAGCCATTTGGGAAGGCCCCCCCCCCCCAATTTTGACACACACACACACCCAGGTGTCAAAATTTAATTAAATAAATAAATAAATCCATTGGGGCCTAATTGGTCTGATAAGGCAGGGCACTCTGTCTGCCTGAGCCAACCAAGCTGAGGATGTCACAGCACCCGGTAGGAGACGTGGCCATATTGGAAAGCATCAGGGAAATGCCGTTTCTCACACAGACCCGCCCCTTATGGAGTGCCGTGATGTTACAGTGCACTTTGGGGGCGGGGGGCTCCCAGGCACATTGGGCCTGGGCTCAGAAAAGCGCAGCTGGTTTCTGACCCAAGTAGGGCTCTGCCTCTGCATTAGTGTGACATAGATAAACGCTAACACGGTGATTCCCAAACAATGTGCTGTGAGAGTAGCAGAAGTGTGCCTCAATAAGTGATACTTTTCTCTTTTTTTAGAACTTAAAACATTTATATTTATATATTATAATATATCAAATGTTATATAAAATCATATAGTGTAATATATATTACACTATACATATACATGCCATTTGGGGTGTAAGAGTGAAGTGTGCCACTAATTTTAATCCAGAAAAAAAAGTGGTTCCTCAGATGTCAAAAGTTTGGGAAAGACCGCACTAGCGGATCTGAAGTTTTGCCCAGCAGGGGGCAGTGATGCACACTCAGTCCATTGCATAGACCGGAGCCGAGCAAATGGCAGCTTGAGAGCTGGCTGCAGGTCGCTGTTGGGCACTTCAGCTGAAACGCTCACCAGAAGTGGCTGCCTGGAGATGTGTCTGTGCAGCTCCCTCAAAAGCTAGAGACATTGAGCTGCCGTTCAGCTGCCAGAGCCTCCTGGGGGATGTGGGAGCAGGCCCTTTGCTGCTATGCAGAGCCCTGAGATCGGTGCTGGCCGCCTGAACCTGGAGTACTGGCCAAGGGCAGAACAGTGATCCGTCTAAAGGATGGACAGCCACTGCTCCACTCCCAACTATGGGTTACCCTGGCAACCACCATAGAGCTGTGGGCAGCAGCCTAGAGCAACTGCTGATCCACCCACAGCTCTATGGTATGGGGGAGGGGGTGCGTGTTGGCTGACTGCGGGTGGCGGTGGACTCTATTTAAACCCACAAAAGCAGACTCAGGGGTGGCCACCTCCAGATCTGTCTAAAAATACCCACTGAGTGAGAGAAACACTGGTGTAAAATACAAGCCCATGGAGCTTCAAAAGTGGGGCATATAGAGAATCAATGGCAATTCAGAAGGGAGGCATCCAACATATGGTTTCCAACAATATATGTGTAATTGTGTACCATACCTTGGCCCTTGGAAGAGACGTTTTGTTTAACTGAACAGCAATAATTCATTCCAGTACCATTTCCCTTTTTCTAATGGGTGTCAGTATGTGTCTGTCCATGAAACACCCCTCTCTTTAGAGGGGCCCACATGACCATTTTGTACAATGCTCCAATTTCTCTGGATCCAGCACCACCAAGAGTATTACCCTAAAGGTGCGAGGTCCGTGGTCAACAAGGCCCCGATTGTCCAGGACATAATCTTGGATGGGGCCGTGGACCTCGCGTGTATCACAGAGACCTGGCTGGACGAGTTCGCCGGTCCAACTCTGGCGGATCTTGTTCCGGCCGGGTACGCTGTGCAGCATCAGCCCTGCACAGGTGGCCGGGGAGGTGGTGTAGCGATTATTTTTAGAGAGGACTGGCCTGTTAGGAGGTATCCAGTTTAGGAGATTGTGAGTATTGAGGCCCTTCACGTGGTGTTCGATTTGGCTAGGGCAAGCTTGGGGTGCTGCTGGCATACCGGGCTCCTTCTTGTCCAGCGGCATCCCTGACCGCTCTAGAAGAGCTGGCCTCGGAGGTGGTGTTGGGCACCTCTAGGACCTTGGTCCTGGGGGACTTCAACGTTCACGCCGATGCCGGCCTTGTTGGGGCGGAGCGAGAATTCATGGCC
>QEPC01008000.1:656176-742712 GCA_003113815.1 Sphenodon punctatus
CAAGGACTGTGAGATCATTGCATCCATTTGCCCAATGCAGAGTTTACAGAGGAGTGTGAGTAGCTAATCATCAATAAGCAGGCAGGAAGCATACTTAAGCTTAAGTAGCTTTATTAGGAAATACATGTAGGATAGGAAAGGCCTACATCTATGCTAAGTCCTAAGACTAGGTGTGTTCAAGAGGGAGGAAGGAAGCTCTCTGTGACACAAAGAGATGAGAAATCTCCTGGGGGAGGAGATTGACCAATCAGGTGCTGACAGGAGTAGGACAGATTGGATGGGGGAAGGGTTCCCTGATCTGTCTGTCTATTCCTGCTGTTTCTAGCAAACAAACAGGATGAGGTGCTTAGGGGGGGATGCAACCAAAGGAATGTATTTCCAACAAAGCATACATAGCACAGACCATGTGTAAAAACAGACGTGTGGCTGGCAGGACTGCTCCCAGAAACTCACGGATGACGTAGCCCAGGTCAGGCTGGGGCACTGAACTGACGTCCCTGTGGCCGGGGAGCCATCCTGCCAGCCACATGGCCTGGGTAGGATCAGGGGCACAACAAACATGCGGGCAGCCAGCCCCATTCGCTCAGTGCTCTCAGCACCCCACCCCCTGCCATGACGGGTAGCCATGGCAGCCAATGAGACACAGCCATGGCTGCTGGGAACAGATGTGCTAGCCCGCTTTGGCCCAGTTGGGGGGGAGGGGGGCGCCTTAGCCCAGGCTGTGACCTCAGAGATTTTCCAAGGTCACAACCCAGACTAGCCACTAACACAGCCCAGGGCAATCCCGAGCCAATATCTGGCACACGAGCAGGCGGGTCCTGGGGTACAGTGGGTCAAAGTGAGCCACAGTAGGCCAAGGCCATGCCTGTTTTTATCCCATGCTGCTTTCTTTCGCAGGTCTGGTGTTGTGAGGAGGGATCTGCGGAATGAACAGCGTGTGGGCCAAACCCCTTCACATAAAACCTTACGCACCAGGAAGGGCAGCACAGGCTGTGCTCCATGTGCTTTCTCCCACTCTGAACAGCTCATGTGAACGAGCACTGAGCCAATGAGAAAGTGGGGGTGGCTCAGAAGATGGTAGGTTAGTGAGAAACTGGTTCAATTGATACTGGCAGGGAGATTTTTTTTATGCTGGCTAAACATGGTGCCAGTCAGGTCCTTGTTGGTGCTAGCCCTTAAGAACTTAACCAGGGACTTGTGCTCACTGCTTTCCCCCCATTGCCCCTGGTGTGGAAAACATATTCAACATGGGCCCCTGGGTCTAACTCACCTCTCATCTCTGATGTCATGGTGATGGGAGCCTAGGCCCTGTGTCAGACTCGCCGGACGCGTCCCCTATGGGGGTCGCTTTTGGCTTACTGGGGGACATCAGGGAGCCGTCTCTCCCATGGCAGACTTACCCCCAGCAACAGAGACCGACGCAGCCACACCAGGAGATGCCCCGCATTGGCAGGTTGCCAGGGCAACCCGCTTCGACGCAGCGGTTGGAAGCACGCCGGGGTGTGTGTGGGGGGGGGGCGGAGTCCACAACAGAAAATCTGGCGCTGTGAGGCACACAGCACCGGTGATAGGAGCAACGAGAAGCTGGCCCCTGACTGACTACGTTTGCATTGAGCTACGTGTGGTTTCCTTATTCCCTTTCCTTGGGTGACTTGGTGTGTTTAATGTAGAAATTGCAAGTTGTGTCCCTCACCCCTGAGTGTACGAGTGAGTGAGTGAGTGAGCGTGAGTGTGAGCGAACGAGCGGAGCGTGAGTCCCTTCCCTGCCTGGGAACTCTGCCCCTCCCCCTCCTGGAGAGAACACCTCCTTCCCCTTCCCTGTGGTCCATGGTACCCTGCCTCCATGCCTCACATATCCAGCACCCCTTTCTTCCTTCCCCCCGTGTACTGGGTTGTACAAGTTGTGAGAGTGTTTGGTACACGGCCATACCTTCCCTTCATTGCTCTTCGCCCAATGACGATAGAGGCTTGGTTTCTTTGGAACCATTAGGCCACACTACTATCCTGACGGGCATCTTTCCTTGTGGCTCTCTCCTAGAGCACATACGCAAGGGACCGTGTGTGCATGGTGTGTACTCCAAGTTTCCCCCTTGTCTGGTATATCCCCCTGGTCCTTCCCTTCCCCCCTCCCACCGTGACACCCTGTGAGAGAGCCTGGGAAATGGGCATGAGCCTTTGGTGAAGGGTGTGTGTGACTCTGGGTGTTTTTACACACACATTTCTCCTGCATGTTTGCTGTTACATCCTGAACATTCTGTGTGCCTAAATCACTCACCAGGATCTTAAACATCTGGCTCTTTGAACTTCTGCATAGAACTTCTTCCAGAACTTTTGTGTGTAAAACGTTCTCCTGGTAAACTGCTTTGCCCCAGTAAGCTGTTGTCACTTGGTTTCCATGACAACCCTTCATGTCTACAGCTGCGGCTACTTTAGGCTGTCTCATGGCACTGTGTGTGTGTGTGTGTGTGTGAAGAATGCATCCGGAACTTACTTGTGGACTTGTAAACCCTTGTAAACCCAGAAGATTGAAAGACCAGCACTTTAAGGTGTGTGTAAAAATGCCCACTGACAGGGCAAAGTAGAGCCTTTAAGAGTGAGCTCGCGCCAGCCAGGGGGCTAGGCTAGTGGGACTGCAGGCACAACGCAAAGTGCAGGACAGCGCCTATGGAGAGGCAGCTGTGGATGGGCATAGCACAACCACCCCAGAGAGAGAGAAAGCTGAGCTCAGTGGGAGGGAGATGGCTGAGGAGATTGGGGCAGGGCAAGGCGAGGGAGAGCTCTGCCTCCAGATTAAGATGGGCTCTGAGGGGTTGCCTGAGCCACAAGGGTTGCTGGGTTCCGGAGGGACTGTGCCGGGCCCAGAGAGCCAGAGGGTTTGTGCATGGCTAGAGAGAGTTTGGAGACTCTGGCTTATGAGAGGATAGAGATATTGTGGAAGACTGTATTGGGATAGAGAAGGTATGGAAACTAAAGAGACTGTAAATTGCCTAAACGTGTGACTGGATTGGGGCCCCGATCCTGCCAAGACTCACCCTGCTCAAGCCCATCCCTGCCACAGTGTGCTATACTTTTAATTAAACAAGCCAATAAATATCCCCTCAAAGCTGGCACCAACTAGTGGTTGGCCTGTCAGGCCCCTCTCCACTTGAGCCTGACGTGTACCCACTCCTCATCACTGCACCACAGGAGACTTCCCTCCTTGCCCAGGAAAGCAGGGCCCAGTGTAAGTCATAGCAACCAGGGCTTCAAACATGGAGACAGTGGCGGTAGCCAGCTAATTTTCCCCTCAGGATCATTCCTGGGCCCTGGAAAATGTCTGATTCATGCCATAGGGCAGGGTTTTCAAGCTTTTTCCACTCCCGAGGACTGGAGTGACGTGACTACTTGGGAGCACTGCATCATTTGCATGGATGATTTTCATAAATATGCATAGATTGTCTCCTCTCTGCAATTCAGGTTAACTCAATCCAAAGGAGGAGTGTTTCAAAGTGCTCCCGAGCTCTACTGACAACTGGCTTGGGGAGCACTTTCACTCATTGCGCAGAGCACTCTGGTGCTCCCGAGCGCCAGGTTGAGAATCCCTGCCATAGGGGGTTAAAAGCTTGAGCGTCTCTGCCTTCTCCAGGGACCAACATTTCTCTTACTGGCCCTCTTCTGGGACACTGGACTTTTTTTACGTGGGAGCTTTACACCCTTCATTTCTCTTTTCTATTTTCCAGAATATTCTGGAATTAAGAGAAAACTGGGGGTGCAGAGGAGCTGGGAGTGAGGTGGGGCTTGTTTCCTGGAGGGGCACAAGGGGGTGGTGTGAGGGTGGGGCTGGGAGCTGAATATAATTCAGAGTGCAGGGGGAGGGGAAGGCGATTCCCTTACCCAGCCCCTTTCTGCCATGGACACATCCCTTTATGACATCATGATGCTCAGAAGGGGCGTGGCCACCTCAGAATGAGGCAAGGGACCCCCTTGACTCCTGCCCATTTATGGCTCTGCTCCCTGCCTAAACTTAAGGGCTCAAAAGGACAGGGGGTGTAAACACACCACATTACACCTCCCTCCTGACACCCATGGCTGGGAAACCAGTTGGTATGGAGGTGTAAGGAGATTATCCAATTTCATGAGTGTTGAGCACAGTAGATGGGAGGCCACTAATATTGATAGCAACAAAAACGTGTTCTCCTTTGGTGAAGATGTAGGGTAAAAACAAGCCTGACAATGACCCGCTCTGGACAGTTTTTTGTCCCGCTGTGTCCCGCAGGTCACTGTCATGTTTGTGCTCGGGCCCTCACACGTTTGCCCTGGGCTGACCCCAGGTGTGTCAGCGGCTAGCCTGGGCTGTTACTCGGCGAAGGACCAAAGTCACAGCCTGGGCTACCACCCACCCCACTGGGGTCAGTCCGGGGCAAAACAGGCCACAGCAGGTTAGAACATAGATTCTGACCTGCTGTGACCTGTCCCGGATCAGGGCTGCCATGGCCAGCAGCCATGGTGATCCATGATTGGCCATGATGGCTGTCTGTCGTGGTGAAGGGAGGGCTGTGGGCACACTGCAGGGGTGAGGCCAGGATGGCTCCCTGGCAGGGGTCACATATGGTTGGTTCCCTGATCTGACCCCGGCCATGTCAGCGGCACGTCTGTTTTTACTCATCGCATCAGGAGGTAGGTAAGGGAGGCTACAGGCGCACAGGCAGTAACCCCCAGAAGAGTCCCCAATGACAAGGTTTTTTCACTTAAGTAACACTCCTCACCATCGAATGCTTCAAAGACATTAGCACCTGTGAGGTAAGAAAATAAGAATCCTCTTCCTTTGACGGACAAGGAAGCAACGTCACTGCACAGTTAAGGGACTTAGCCAAAGCCACACTGTGAGGCAATGGCAGAGCCAGGATGTGCCCTCAGATGCTCCTGACTCAGCCCTGTGGTGCTTTCCCATCTCTAGTAATCCACCCCACACATGACCCTGTGAGGATGGGGAAAGTGCAGATCTGCCCACACGCCTCTGAACTGACTCGGCGACTCAAGCATCTGGGCATGAAGGCTAGCTATACCAGCCTCGGCCCGCTGGAACGATGTCTGCCAGGCCTGAACCATTTCAAGGCAGCAAGGCGCAGGGCACAGCTGCATCTGGTGTGGAGTTCAAGGCAATGGCGTAGTAGATTTCAAACTATTTAGACTGTGTCCCTCCCTTCCTCTTAGCTACTGTCCCTGAGCCCCCTGTCTCACACGTATACATTTTACTCCCTCTCTGCCCTCTCCCTCTTGCTACCCTGCCCCAGTCCCCCTCCCATCTCCCCCTGATCCTCCCACTCTCTCTCACCCTTGTCACTCCATGATTTTGGAAATTGCCACTGGCTCAGAGTGAAACTTCGGGTTTGGCCACTGTGCTCCTTCTTCTCATGACAACCCCACCCACCCCCTTATACCTTCTTTCACCCCCTCCCGGGGACAGGCCGAGGGCAGGGGGGGGGATGCTTCCCAGTTTGAAACTACAGTAGATCACACAGCTACCCAAAGGCCTACCTAGTCAAGCAAGAGCGTGTAAGCATTCTCGTCCCCCGTGCCCAGCCCCTGGTAGGGTAGCTGGGAGAGCCAGAACCTTGCGGCAAAAGCTGGTGACCATCTCACGCAGAGCAGGAGTGGACAACATGGAGGTTCCAGCCAGTGCCTTCACCAAAAGGAAATGGCTCAGTGACTTGGGCCACTGGCACCTGCCTCTGGGAAGGGGCCAAGTCAGTGGGAGGCAGGGCAATGGCTACCTCCATTTCTGAGGTAACCCCACCCCTTACAGAACATCATGAAGTCACAGCACTGTGCAGGGGGCAGGACCACTTCAGAAAGGAGGCAGGGTAAAGGGCCACCACATCCCCTTCTGACATAACCCCGACCCATTTGGATAGCGTTGCCATACATGCACATTTTTAGAGGACACTTATGAGAAATACTCCAATGCAGCCCTGCAACCTGTATTTCTCATAAGTGTCCTCTAAAACTTTGCATTAATGGCAACCTTACATTTGGAGCACCGTGACATCATGGCACTCCATAGCTGTGGGACTACACTGGAAAGAGGACAGCAAAGCCCCCCTTTCTGACATAGCCACCCCTGCTGCACCCTGTCAGTGGGGGTGGGAAAGGGGTCCAGGATGCACACGTACCCACATGCACACTCCGTTCACGCTCTGGCTCTGATAGACACACGGGGGGAACGGTACCCGTCAGGATAGTATTTGGGCCCAATATGTCTCACAGAGACGGGGCCCCTATCATCATAGGGCACAGAGCACAGGAGCAGACCAAAGCCCCTCTCCATTCCCTACAGGAATCCCAGACGCACACACTCACACGGGACAGGGAGGTCAGGGATGGCTGGTGTGGTCTTGTGAGTCTTGTGGGGTAGGGTCCTGGGGTAGAAGGGGGGAAAGGAGGGCTGGCACAACACACGGCCACGGGGAAGGAAGCCCCGGGGTAGGGGAAGGGAGTCAGGGCTTGCACGCAGACACTCACCTTTCACCCACACACACGCACAAAAGGGAAGGGACAGCACAAAGAGAGTCAGTCTGGTAACAAGAGAAATACTAAACACACACAACTTGAAAGCAAACCACAAATGATACACTTAGCTTTCACGCGGGGGCCAACTTCTCACTCTGATTACCGGCGCTGGTTGTTCTCCAGCGCCAGCTTTTAACCCTGAGGCCCCACCCCGACATGCCTGCAGCCTTGTGGAATGCCGCAACGGCCCAAGCACTGACCCCACACTCCATGGGGTCACTGGAAGCGGCGCATTGCCGCTGTCAAGTGCCATGGTTGCCTTGACAACTGAAGACAGCCGCGGCACTGGGGGCACCACAACTTGCATCGGTGTGGGTGGAGCGGCATCAGGGGGGGCGTACAGGGGCACCCCCGGACCCTGCGGCTGACACACCCAGAAGCCCCAGTTTTTCCAGGTTGTCAGGGATGCCCTTGGCTGACCCAGAAAACCTGAGGCTTCCTTTGGAGACTCTGGGTCAAAACCTAGACTGTTCAGGCAAACCTTGGAGTCAGTGGCAACCCTTCAGTGACAGGCGATGGTGGAAAATACTAATGTGAGCTTCAAGGCACTAGACATGTTAGAAACCTCTCTGATTCATATACACCTTTCTGTTCCAAGGATGGTACAGTCCGTCATTAAACAGCCCACACTAATTACTCCTGTGAGGGACGATTCTAAGGCATAATATTGGTACATGATGTGTTACCGACAACTGTTATTCATTAAACAACATACTAATTAGCATGCTTATTTCACAGGTTATCGCATCACTGATTTTTACTGCCAGATTTATCAGATCTCCAGCATCAGTCTGACACACACCCAAGCCAGCACATTATTGTCCTAACTTATTTTGCCTTTGTGGGATCTTCCATGCTGCTGTTAGAGAGGAAAACAGCATTACAGACATAAGTCAAATGATTTGTTTGTTTTTACAACAGTCACAAAGTATAGAAATAAAACACAGATTAGATAAAAGGTTCATAATCTACTGTCAAAAAAATTAAAACGTTTTACCGACCGTGCCATCAACTCCTTAGCTTGTTGGTTGATGGTGCAAAATGAGTAAGTGCAAAAAGAAAATAGCTGTTCTTATCACTTAGCAAATAGAATACTTTCTGATGGGTGGTTAAAAAGGAAACGTCGGATGGCCCCACAAGAAATATCTACTTATCCCTAAGATCATCATATGCACAGTCCCCAACCTTTTCGTGATTGTGAGCCACTTTCAAAGCTTAGGGTTTATAGAGAGCCACAACTTTAGTTTGAAAGTTAAGTCATACAAATGGGTTGTGTTCTAAGTTCGTGCGCAAACAAAAAATAAACTATAAACTAAAAGTAAACCATTTAATTATTTTTTTGTTAGTGTATGTACTTCTTTTTTTAAAAAAAATCAGAAAACAAACTAGCCAAGATATTTTAAAATGTCACTTTTTCCCTGCAGCAACAGATCAGGGCTTCTCCAAGCCCCCATACTTTGCTCTGCCAAGAGCCATGGGAGCACCAGGTACATTTTAATTTTTTCCTTGCTGGTTCTGTCAGTTCCAAAGCATGCACGGTTTCTGGGTGTTAAAAATCGAGACGTTGCCCCACATTATTCGCTAACATTAGCACACACCATTTATTAGGTGTTCGCCCCCACCAGACATGAGGCCGCCATCCACCATACTCATAGCCCCCACTCACAGTATGGTCTCCAGAGACTGTGGAGCTCACTGTGCGGGCAAATGCTGGCTAATGTGGGCTAATGTGCACCCACGTGTCCGTGTCCTGTTAATTAGGTTGTAGGCAGTGCATAGGTCTGCCAGCACCATAGAGTCATGGGCAGAAATCCTAGAGTGTCAGAGGAGTGATCGCTTCCTGTCCCTCTCTCCACTTTCACTGGCACTGCCTGTGGGGGCTGCCTGCAAGCGCATGAAATACATGCCGGGGTCTGCCCCTTTATTAAGCTGGATACACTAAACAGGTGAATAGGGGCTGAGTGGACCAGACCCGGACTGCAGCAGGCTAACATCTTGTTGGTTTTTTGCCCTCTCTCTCCTTATTATGCATCTGTTTACTCAGCTGCCATAAGCAACTGGAAAGGACATGACAACCAACATGTTGCTCACAAGCCATGAGTTAGGGACCACTGATTTAATAGATAGTGAGGATGAAGAAAATTAAAAGGAAACAGATATATTTCTAAATTCTAAAGCTACCAATAGCTTTCCAGGCACAATTCAAAGTTCTAGTTTTGACCTGTAAAGCTCTCTAAATGGCTTGGGCCCCGGGTATCTGAAAGATTGCCTTTCCCCTTATGTCCCATCGCAGCCTCCGAGGTCAAGTGGGGGAACCCTCTTGCATACCATCTGCCCATCAAGTTTGTAGCAGAAGAGGACGCAGAGAGGTGTTCCCGGTGGCTGCCCCGCAATTACAGAACTCCCTTCCCTTGGAGGTTCAACTAAGCACGAATCTGCTCGACGTCTGGAGGTGGTGTAAGACCTTTTGTGTTTGGCTGGCCATTTGGAAGGCAGGGGTAGGGTTTAGGAAACTTTGATTTAGGGAATTTTACTTCTTTTTATTTTGTTTTATTTGTGCATCCTAAAATATTTGGGGTAAGGGAATTTTATTTGTCTAATTCTGTGTATTTCTGAATATGTTTCTGTATATTGTAACCTGCCCTGAGCCTTATTGGGAAGGGTGGGATAAAGATGTAAATAAAGAAAATTCAAAGCCAAATGCCATCTTATAACTCTTTAACAATGAAGCACATCTGCCTTCCTGCAGAGCAATCTCTTTGTGGGAAACACTATTGTAAAGCGCATGTGACCACCACTGTCACAGTGTTGCACACACTGGTCAATGCACATGTGCAATGTTTTCCACCCCCAAGGTCTTACGTCAGCATAGATGGGGAATGACTGCCAGTGTGATCTTCTCACTGTTGCACTGGCTCTTGCCCCATTAAAATAAATGCCACCAGCCCAGTAGCTTGAGGGTCATGCTCTTTTTAGTCAAGACTCAACCATCTGGAACTCACCTCCAGCATTTGTGTTATCAGCCATTTATTATTATTTCTATAGTAATTTCAATGTTCAAAGTGTTTTACAGTCCTTATCTAGATAACCTGCACAACAATCGTGTGAGGTAGGTCATTACCTGGGCTCCAGGTATCTGAAACATTGCCTCCTCCCCGATGTCGCTTCACAGCCCCTGAGTCCATCTGGGGACACCCTACTGCAGGTGCCATCGCTCCAGGATGTTTTTACAGCCATGGCGCACAAGGAGACATTCTTTGTGGCTGCCCCACGATTATGGAACTCCCTCCCCCTGAGGATCCGCCTAAACTTGAGCCGGTTCATCTTCCGGAAACCATTTAAGACCTTTCTATTTGGCCAGGCATTCAGCCGGTAGCAATAGGGTTGGATGGGATAGGGTGGAGATGTCAGGGAGGGTTGGGTGGGACATTAAGGGGATTTTTATTATTACTATTGATTTTTATTTATTTATTATTATTTATTATTAACTGTTTTTATTATTTTAAGCCACCCTGAACCTTTGCAGGAAGGGCGGCATATAAATTTGACCAAATAAATATTATTATTCCCATTTTACAGATGAGGAACAGAGGCTGAGAGAGAGCAACTTGCCCAAGGCCACTCAGTGAGTTCATGACTGAGGCTGTGTTCTCACCTGCGGCAGCGGTGGTGGCACCGGGAGGGGCAAGGGAAGACACAGCAGCGGCGCAGCGCACAGGAGCCGGCCAACAGAAAAAGAGCCGATGCGAAAGGGGATCTGCTGCGGCTTCTCTCGCACGTCAGGGCAGGATTTTGCGCCCTGACATGCGCAAGAGAAGCCGCGCCGGCAGATCCCCGTTCACACCGGTTCTTTCCCCGTCGGCCGGCTCCTCTGCACTGCCGCGTCTTCCCTCGCCCCTCCCGTTGCCACCACCGCCACCGCCGGTGAGAACACAGCCTAAGGCACAAGTTGAACCCTGGTCTTCTAGGCCGAAATCCAACACTTGATCCACTAGGGTACACTGGCTCCTAAGGCTTGTGTTTACAAAGATGTATCCTCCTAACACAGTCTACTTGACAGTGTGAGTGGGGTGAATGCGACATAGAGAAAGCAGTATGCATCTTGCAAGATATATGACTAGTACTCATATTTCTATCCTTTCTGGAACCCTGATCAGACTTGTATTTAAGTGCAGCCAAAAGGATCTCATTCAAAGGCTGAACATATTTTCAGTGACATTTGACTGATCAGTTTAGCTTACTTGGCAGGGGAGTGCAGCCAGCACCACCAAAATAAAAATAACCTACAGCTGGCAATTCTTTGTTCAAACACCTAACAAACTGGACACCCTCTGAAGGAGCCCCGCCCAGGAGAAAGCTTAAGGTCATCGGCTAATGGCAGGAGGATTAATCAGTCCCTTGCTAATAATAACCAGAAGGGTTACATTCAGGGTTGCCTAGACAGTAGTTCCTCATTCCTCAGAGGCATGTCATTTCATACGCACAAACTGGCTCTTGTCCCAGACTCGCCTATATCATGTACAATGAGCAGTAAATATTTTCTTGCTAAAACAGTGGCTATAAAAATGGTGGCTATACAAAAATATTCAACAAAAGATTAGGTGCCCAATGAAAGTCAATCTGATGGGAGGGGGGGACCTGAGGGAGAAAATAATCTCTGAGGTCTACTCTTGCAGACTTTTCCCTGAATTCATCATTATTATAGCCTTGGACCTGTGTTCACTACATTTTCCCCATTGGCGGCAATGGAGGAAATTCAGTGAACACAGGCTCCTGATTATAGCACGGTCAGTGTTTAAAGTGCTTTACAATCCTTATCTAGTTCACCTTCAGAACAGCCCTGTGAGTGGAGTCATTGTTACTCCCATTTCATAGATGAGGAACTGAGGACGAGAGAAAATGATTTGCCCAAGGCCACCCAGTGAGTTTAAGGCGAAGATGAAATTAAAACCACTAGGCTACACGGGCTCACCTCTCAAGCTCAGTTCCTTGCCTTCATGCTATGAGGTTACAGATCTCTGCCTCTCACATGCTATGCCTCATTCACCCATCATCCTGCCTCCAGTCACATCGACTATAGTGTGAATATCCCAGCCATACTTCCAGTTTTGGACAGAGATCCCATGTTTCAGATTCAGGCTAGAACAGAGCCCTGTATGGAGGAAAAATTCACCTCAAGCCCCATTTAGTCCCATCAGAACCCAGTCCTGATACAGCAGGACTCTTCCGAGCACGGGCCCAATGTAATGGGGTGTCCCTGCCTGCCACAAAGGGTCAGGCCCACATCGGAAAAGTGTGGGGAAATGCCTTAACCCCACCCCCCTGCTTACAGAGCACCATGACATCACATCACTCGATGTGGGCAGGACTACATCAGAAAGGGACAGAGTAGAGGTGTTCCTTGCCCCTTTTCTGATGTGGCTCCATGGAGCGCTGTGATATCATGATGCTCCACAGGGACAGGGCTTCCTGACCATGCGGAGCCTAGTCCAGCCCACATCTGGGTGCTTTAGGCTGAACAGGACATCAACCGGACCAGCTGGATGACATCAGACTTGGTTCAGTCTGCAGGGCTCTAAACTAGGGAGCCACCATTTTCCTATGGGCCATAGCACCACCTTCCCAAACTCCCGTAAAGTCTTGCAGGACAGGTCTAAGCAGGCCCTAGAGCTGGGGAATTGCACAAGAAAAAGGCCACGCTGTTAGCAGCTATTTGCCATTTTAAAAAAATTCTAACTTTCCAACTTCCTCATTGTCAAGCACCTATTTTCTAACCTTTATCTCAAATTCCCTCTTGTGCAAAACTCATTTCTTGCTACTGCCCCAGTTTACAGTTCACTCAGTTCACAGATCTCTGTTTACAACCCTAGTTCTGACTTGAGTTATTTTTTTTTCTTCTGATGAACACATAACACCTTCTCCAGCAACTGCCAGTTGTTGTTGCAATCTCACAAGTCAGCAGATAGCTCACCCCTCCCCTCCCCTCCCCCTTTTGGGAAAGGTTGACAATGTGACTTGGATTACGACAGTCAGGCCACTGTGGAGGCGTTTATCTCTCTTGCATACTCTTTAATTCATTATTTATTAGTCTGTTCTCTACAGAGAAGTGAAATGGAAGGAAGTCGTTCAACAGTGACCAGAGACAACCTCTCTACTTGTCTGTTTGGAACAGTTGGCTTTAACAGGCAACAGCAGCTGTTCCCATCCTGTGAGGAATCACGGAACACCTGACAGTCGACAACAACCGGGCAGGCACACTTATTCACTCTTTTTCTCTGATTCTTTTACAGATTGACTTTCCAAAAGTGCACCCACAAAATGCCTAGGTTATAGCTAAACAAAAACAATCTAGAAAATTATTTTAAATTTATTTTTCAAATTTTAATTTTTCATTTGATTTAAAAAAAATAATCAGTGTTACTAAATCAAATAACACATTTACCTTGGTTTGTTTCCAACATCCATTCTATGATCTAGGTGCTTTTGAACTATAATGAAAACAAATGTCATTTCAAACATCAGAACCATCATATAATTAAACTAAATGCCCCCCTCCCCACAGGATTATTTTTTTTGTTAAAATGAATATGTTCAAGCTCACGACCCATGCTAAGACCACCCACATCAAGTTTTAGAGAAACCTCAAGCCAAGAGCTCATAAATGTAGACATTATACTACAAATACTTGCATAGTCTACAATTCAAGCCTGGGAATAGGAAAACAGATTCTAATTTGTGCCACAATTTTTCAGACTAATTGTATCTAATTTTATTGTCATTGTTTTATGAATTGTAAGCTACTCTGAGCCTTTACGGAAAGGGTGGCATATAAATTCAAGTAAATAAATAAATGAAATAAGTAAATGTACTGAGCTCCCATTGCCATCCGCTCTGCCTAATGAGCCCCTATACCAAATTACCAATTCATCCAGTCTATCTAGCCTGCACATCCCTCTGTCTCTCCATTCATCCCACGTATCTAATATCTACCTATCATACACCTTCATCTATCCCCATATGCATCTGTCCATCGATCCATTTCCATACACCTCCAACTCCAGAAACATCCATCTACCTATTTCCATGCACATCCATCCATTAAAGATGCATACAAAAAATCCGAATTGAGATCCGAATTACTAAACAAAATCAAAAAATGCGAATCTGAAATTCTGCCTGGAGTCCCAACCCCTAACATCCATTCTTCTTTCTATTTGCACATACATCAATCCATCCATCCGTCTATCCCATACACATCTAATCTAATCAATCTATCTATCAACGAAATGATCAAGGGTTTGGAATGGCTTCTGTACAATGAGAGGCTTGATAGGTTAGGGCTTGTTAGCTGAGAAGACTGAGAAGGGATATGATAGGAGGTTTATCAAATCTTGAGTGGAGACGAACGAGTAGATAGGGAACATTTATTTACTCTTTCAAGTAGCTCTAAAACTAGGGGACACTCCATGAAACTAACTGGTGGCAAATTTAAAACAAATAAAAGGGAAGTACTTTTTCAACACACAGTTCAGGTGTGGAATTTGTTACCAGAGGAGGTTGTCAGGACCAGTAGTATTGCTGCATTTAAAAAAGGACTGAATAAGTTCTTGGAGAATAGGTCCTTTCACGGCGCATCGGAATGAGACAAGGACAACTGTGCTGGATTTAAAATGGTCGCAATCTTTATTCGAATTGGAATATATGAATCAGCCTAGTGGGGGTAATTGCCCTCATGGCAATTCAGGACCAGTGCCGGTACGATAACTAATCAAGTTAAACCTAATAGAAACTAGGAGATGGCCTGGAGGGGCACCCCAATGCCATCTTGAATACTCCCTTTCCCGTTTCCTTCGCGTGTCGGCTGTTTGCCGAGGCACGAGAGGGTAGGAGGGAGGCCGTGTCCTTACAAACATAAGGGATTGGTGTGCCGTCGGTTTGGGGGCCGTGCCTGCCCCTGCCACTTATGTGCTAAGCACCCTTCCCCCATGCACTGGACCACTGCAGAGTGTGACAAAACATACTGAACTAATCTCAACTACCAATTTCTTCCTCCTTTCTAACTCCAACCAATTAATCAGCCAAATAATTAACAAGCCACTGCAAGGAAGGCGAAAAACAAGAGACCTTTTGCCAATAAGGTACCCCTGCAAAAATTCCTTCCTGGCCCCTTACGGTGACCGGGTATCCCCCTGCAGTGCCCGGGGGGAGGGGGAGGCTAACTCCGAGATAACAAATGGCGGAATGCCGGAATGGCGCACAGGCGGGAAACTCCCTCGAGGCAAAAAGGGGAGGGGCTCTCCAACCCGAGTCCACCCATTGGCTAACCCCCCCCTCCCAGTTGCCAGGCAACCTCAGCCAGGCTGCTGTTCTTCCCACCACGGCCTGTCCCTTCTGCCCGGCAACAGACACTCAGCTGCAAGTGAGGAGTGCAGCCGGAACCAGTCTTGCTCCTTCCTTCGGAGCGTGCCAATTTCCCCTGGTGGCTGCCTTAACGGCCGGCCAAGGGGCCTTAACGGCTATTAGTCAAGTCGTTTATGAGATGGGAACTCATTGTTGGGAGCAGGGAATGGATTGCCCACTGTGACTGCTGGTACTTCTCCCATACCACTGAACTTGCCACTGTTGGAGACAGGATGCTGGGCTTGATGGACCATTGGTCTGGCTCAGTATGGCAGCTCTTATGCGCATAGCTACCCCTCATAAACCCCTCCAACCAGTCCCTCTGTCAGACTCCCAGTCGGATCTCTCCACGGCCTGTAAGCACCAGAGCCAGCCCCCCAGTGACTCAGAAGCCCCCAGGTTGTTTATTCTCCTCCAGTAAACAAACGCCCTGTCCCTGCTCATCCCCCCAGAGCCAGGGCTTCAATTTCCCCCGGGAGAGGATTGTGCAAGAGCCTCGGGCAGCTCCAGCGACAAGCCCTCAGCCAGTGAGAGCCGCAATAAACAAAGCCACGTGCCTCCTCCCGGAGCAAGGGGCCGGGCTAGAGCCGCTCTTCCGGCAACAAAGAGCAGCCGCTCCAGCCTCTGGATAAATACAGCAGCGGCCGCTGCGCGGGCAGAGAAACCCAGCTTGGTGGGGGCGGCAAAAAATAAACTAATAAGGACCCAGTTCCCCCCCCCCAGCGCGCAGAGAGCCTCTTCCAGGTGCCCCAGGCAGGTCCCTTGCTAGAGACGAGAAGCAGCCAGGCAGGGTGTGCTTTGGCGCGATGCCTTTTCTGGGGCAGGACTGGCGGTCTCCCGGGCAGAACTGGGTGAAGACGGCCGACGGCTGGACCCGCTTTCTGGATGAGAAAAGCCACAGCTATAACGTGGGCGAGCTCAGCAGGTGAGCGGCGCCCTGGTGTGGCCGGCGGGGCGCGGTCGCTGCAAGGGGGCTGGGGGGGAGGCTGCGCTGCGGATCATCCTACGGCAGCATCTCGGCTACGGCAGCAAGGACACAGCCCCCCCCCCCCCCCCCCCCCCCCCCCCGGTCCCTGAGCGCTGGGGGAGCTTTGTGTGTGTGTTGATGTTTCTGGGTTTGTGCGTCACGAAGCGGGAGGCTCGGAAGCAGAAGCGAATCCCTGGACTAAGCCGAGCGAAGGCGAGGAAGGGAGGGGGGGAGCAGCTGGACTCCAGAGCGGCTGACTCTCCAGATGTGCATTGCGCCCCGTTAGACTCGCAGAGAGCTGGAAGGGATTCCCCTCCTACACCAGCCTCTTGCCCCGACACAGGCTGCCTTTTGCCCAGGCTTTTTTTGTTGTTGTTGTTTTGCTCCAGGGTAGGGAGATTTCACAATCGTCTGCAGGGCGTTTAGGGGAGCTCTGAGCTCACGGGCAGTTTCTAGACAGCCTGTTCCGCTGCTGAACTGGCCCAACGCTGTTTTAAAATTCCTGCCCCCCACCCCTGCTTCTGGCTGTTTCCGATAGTCCTACGGTCTGTGTTGAGACCAAACCTCCCTTAGACAGGCCATCGTTTTGCTTCCGTCTAAGAGCCGGGTAAGGCTTGCTTGTGATTTTTTTCTGATCCTGTTTGCTAAGCAGGATTCTCTATAGAAAGCTGTTAAAAGTCTCTGCAGGACGTTTAGGAGAGCTCTGAGCTCACGGGCCAGGAACACTTGCCAGGAAGGGGCTGGAGAGGTTTTTATTTTCTGCTCTTATTATTAATTATTATAATTCTCCATATGCCATCAGGGGGCGCTCCTTGGTGGGGGAATCTGAATTACCCCCACCTCCCCCCAGTAGGCCTGAGGAGGAGCCAGGCATTGGGTCTGGCAAAGGACATCTTCCATTCTGTCTGGTTAGAGTTGGCCCCAGACTGGGGAATGGTTTGAGATAGATGGCTCCTGTGTAAGCACCAGCCCCGCAATTAGGGAGAGCCTTTGACATGTTTTTGGACCTATGCAGAAAAGTGTAGTTCGTTTGGAAGTCTTCTTAACCTCTCACAGCTCCCATCTGTTGTTCATAATACTTTGTTCCCTTTTTATTTATGCTTTCCAGGAAAAGGTTAGTTATTTAATCCAAGGATCAGTTATACAATCAGTACTTGTTATCCTGTAACCTGTACATTGTGGCAGTTTGACTATTCTGCACAGCCTCTCAGCCCTTCTTGTCAATGTTCACACAATCGCTTGCTCCCCAGCAATAACCCCTTAGAACTACTTACACAAGTTCAGACAGTTCATGAGGCTAAAAGGAGAGGAAAAAGTGAGGTTATGATCGATGAAGAAACAGGAGGTTCAAGGGAGGTGTTTTGGGATGGGGGTGTTATACCAAAGTAACTGTGTGAGCAGGTGAGTTAAGGAATAACCGACATAGTTAGCCTGGCATAGAAGCCCCCTTCCCAGAATGCAGATTAATCTGGATGGAAGCCTCCTTACTTCTGTGAATGCTTGCAAAGTGAGGTAACAACCCCTGAGGTAGTATGATAATCCCATTGCAATTTAAGTACAAACAATCTGTACTAATTTGCGGAGTTTCTATTAAACATTGGGCTTGAAGATGACTTTGTTTTGTAAGTATAACAGGCATAGTCCTGTTATGGCAGGACTGTGCTGGTTTATTGCTTTTGCATATCCTTGAATGTTGGCCATTTTCAACAGAGACCAGCTTTTGTTTTTTGACAGTTCCAATGTGTGAGAGCATTTGGTGCTTTTGAATTCTGCAAGTAAAATTAAGCCCTTTTATTTTATAGCTGTATACAAGTAGCCATTTAAGGCCTAAGATCTCAGTTCCCTCTTAAATAACTTTCACACTGGCTCATCTAAATGGGAGAAAACTTGGGCTCGTATGTTTTGTTCTCCATGCTCCTCATGGTTAGGGTGGCCAGATATGCAAATTTTAGGATACTTATGAAAAATACAGGTTGCAGGGTTGCACTGGAGCCAGTGAAGCCCTGCAATCTGTATTTCTCACAACTGTCCTCTAAAATTTACATATCTGACCACCCTACTCATGTTTGCAATCTTCTGTGTCAGTTCCTTTTTGTGACCTGCCTGGGATGAAAGATCAGGCTGAGCTTCCACCGATCACCCCAGTACTTTGAAATAGGCTAAGCAGCAGAGGATGGTGGAGCAGGGACTCAGCTGGAATCTATTTGCCTTGGAAAGGTTGGCTCAGTTGCAGTGTCTTGTTTTCAGTGTGGTCAAGGTCCAGTGACCTTCTCAAGGTCACAAGGTGATTCAGTGCCTTATGCTTCTTTAGAATCTAAGAACTGTTAGGCCATTGGTCCCCAACCCATAGCTCTCCAACAACATGTTTCTCATGACACCTTTCCATATTGCTTGCGACTGCTCAGTAAACAAATGCAAAATATTGGGAGGGTAGGAAGGGATGAGAGTGTGTGTGTGGCAAGAAACTGGCACGAAAAAGGTTAAAAGGCTGTAGCAGAGAGGATATGGGAATTGGGAGAAGCCCTGGGCTGCTGCTGCTGCAGAAAAAAGGTGGCAAGGAAAGTCTTTTTACGGGTCATTAAAGAGGCTGCTGCACTAACCTCTCAAAAAACCAACCCAATAAGACAACAAAAAGCTTATTTTTATTTTCTGCCTAGTTATAGTCTTGGAATATAATCTATTTCAAGCTTAATTTTCACAGTAAAATTGTGGTTTGCCATCGACCGTGAACTTTGGAAGTGGCTTGTGATCACAAAAAGGTTTGGGACTGCAGACTCCTTAGCCTCTTATGAGTGTGCAGTGTTGCTCAGCTTTGATGGATGTCCTTCTGTTGACCTAATGAGAATGAGAATGGCACCAGAGCTGAATCTGCATCGAAGTCTCTAGAATTTCACCACCTTAATGGCATAGACCTTACTCCAAGACCTTGAGAACCCACTGTAACCAGTCTCAGTTCACATAGTACTACTCTGTGAACGATCAGTAAATCGCCTGATCTGATGACATTTCTGGGTGCCAGTAAAATGAGCACGTAAACAAAGATAAAGTTTCTATTTGGGATAGAGATTAGGGGCACTTTTACTCTGGGTAAACACAGTGGGGATGGTACTACAGTTGTTGCCTGTGAACGTTAACTCCCATTGGCTTCGGAGATGGATGCTTATGTCCAGAAACTGCAGAATTTGGTCCACTGGGTACCAGAAAGTTACATCCCTTTTTTGCTGCTGCCCAAGCATGTGTGGCTGTGTTTTCCTGTGGCACACTGAGCTATCATTTTCAGTCTGAAATGGGGTTGAAGTATTTATGGCAGCCACAACACCTATGCCCAGATCCTACTTCCACAGATGATGTTAAGATGCCAGTTGAGTTTCCTTGCCACTGTAAAATCTTCTGAACCATTGCATGCTGCACTTGCAATATTCCAGGAAAACCCTTAGCTGGCCCCCCAAGTTCCATCACCCACCCAACATCTTTTTCCAGAAGCCAGCCCAAAACTTCTCAGTTAATAGGGTTAAGAAATGTGATGCTTCTGACACCTCGAAGGCTTCACAGATTGTAAATAATATTCCTCATGTGTTGCTTGATTGTTCTGGTGATGCAGGGAAAACACAGAAAGCAAACAGATTAGTGGTCTGCTTTCCAAACATAGGCTATAGGCAGGAAGGCTTTGCTGTTATTATGGATGTGATGACCAGCTGACAAATGATTCTTTTCCAAACCATACTCTTCTTCTAAGGACACTTCCCCCCCACCCCCACCCCCGCATCAGCCTTGAGTGAGGCTTGTGTGGGCCATGACCTGGGTTAGAGATGTCACAATAAAGCAAACGGTCTAAAGAGGACTTGGAGCAAGCGGGATCTTGTTACAGAGTGAAAAGGGAATGGGATATCTCTATGCAACAGAAGCTTCCATTGTACTTTATTGTCCTTACAGGCTTTTTAAAAATAGTCTTTAGTGGAAAGTATCCTATGATGCTGATCACCCAATCGTTGGGTAGATAGGAGCAACAGGGAGACAGAAGGGTTGTTGGGTGTAAAACAATTAGCCTGGCACTATTGTTCAGTTCCTTCTGAATGGAAACTGTTATGATCGGAAGGGTTCAGATTTTGAAGTCCTCAGTAGCAACTCCATAGTCAAGGCCACATGGAAAGCCTGTTTGACACTTTCATGGCTGAATGCTGTCTCCGTATCTGGCACAATAGTTTGTCATGATCGAACCATGTGCTGTGCGGATTTTTTTTGTGATTTTTTTTTTTTTAACTAGAAACTGAACAGATGAAACTTCTTAAAATGTCCTTGCTTTACAATTTTATCTGTGTCCCCCATCTCTCCTTTGGGCTCCTGGTTAAACAACCACATGCTCCACAAACTTCTCTCTTTCCTAATCCTAGAGTTGGAAGGGGCTTGCGGGTCATCTAGTCTAACCCCTTGCTTGGATGCAGGAGGACTACAGCTGTAGCATCCCCGACAGATCCAGCCTCTGGTTGAAAACCACCAGCAATGGAGACGTTGCAACCTCTACAGGCAGCTAGTTCCGTGGCTGAACAGCCCTTTCTGTTCAGCAGTTTTTCCCGATATTTAACTAAAATGTACCTTTCTGGAACTTGAGGTGTTTCTAATTGTGCCTTCTGTAGCTGCATGTGTGCGTTCATACGCACTGTTCCTTTCTGACGGAGGTGTGCTTCGCCCTTTAAATCAACGGCTCACTTCTGTTGGCCTTAATGGTGGAGGATTGCACCCACACTTTAACAACTCCGACACAGGCCACATTTAAAACGAAACTCAGAGAGGTTTCCTGAATTTGGAGCCCCTTGATTGAGCTGCTCCAAGTGTTCTGGGAGGAACTCTCAATTCCATCTGCTGTTTTTTCTCTTTCCTGGTGCTGCCAGGCTGATTCACTCCACTTCTCACGGAGACTCTTGGGAGGCAAACGGGCTTCTGAGGGGAAAATGTTTGAGGGAGGGATGAGGTAATGGAGAATGAAGACTTGTGGGAAGCCAATATTCACACACCCACCCTCACGCCAGGGTTGCCAGGTATTTTGGAATTTCTTGGTTTGGAAAGTGTCCCAGCACACACTCGTGCCACCACAAGGCTCTGTGGGAGGCCTTCAGTTTTCCCTGCTGTAGTCCCGTTCTACTCCAGCGGCTCGGGATAGGACCAGAACACCCCTCTGGTAAGCTCTGCTGTTAGCCTGAGGAGATTTGCTGCATAGCAGGTAGCTCTACACAAGAATACTCAAGTGATGCAGGATTTGTTCCTATTTCATGGCCTTGTTAAGGTTTAGCTAGTGGGTATGATCCTACCGGCTATCTAACCCCTAACCTATAGCGACCACACATTGCAAAAGTGGGGAGGGGGGTGCTAATTCCCACTCTCTACCCCTCAGGGCAGTAAAAGGTAATCAATCATCCTAGCCCTCATGAATGAAACTGATACCACAAGATTCCTGCTGAGATAATCATGATTATTATCTCCACCTAGTATAGTGTGACAAGTTGCTGAGGCGGGATGGGACTCTAGGCAAAATTTCTGTTTCGGTCAATTTCCGTTTCGGTTCTCATGAATGTCAGTTCTTTTTCGGTTTCGGTACTATTGGATCTTTTGCATTGATTTTTGTACCGGATTTTTAACATTGCATTTTTTCAATGGGGGACAAACCGCAGTGTTAAAAATCCGGTACAAAAATAAATGCAAAAGAGCCGATAGTAGCGAAACCGAAAAAGAACCAAAACTTCTGATTAATCCGAAATGGCCATTTTCAGGTACTTTTGGTTTTATCCGAAATGGAAATTCCCATCCCTAGCTCTTAGTATACAGAATTGGTCGCTCTGCACAGCTCCGTATAACCCATCATGGCAAACCCTTCCGCACTGTCCCATCACTGGGACAGCTGCTGTGCTGCCACTACGGCCATTGAAGCGAGCGGGGCCAGCACTGGCACAGCAGCTATGGGACCACACTGGGTGCTGCTAATACACATTATGTCCCCGGTGTGTTCCAGGTTGTCCGTGACCTGAACATGGAGTGGGGGCTGTGTGCGCGTAACTGCTCGTAGGTAGCCAGCGCCTGCTCAGTGGCTACCCCACAAGCTGCTTGGAGGGAGTTAATGAGCAGTGAGCAGCACTGGGTCTCGGGGAGTGGCCACGGCTGCCTGTTCCTGGCGCCTGCCGCTGCTGCTGAGGAGGTGGGTCCGGAGGAGCCACTGCTGCTCCCTGAGCCCCAGAATCAGGTAGGGGCAGCAGCAGCTTTCAATTGCTACCACGCCCTCCCTGCTTGTCCCCGTTCAAGCATCACTCACAGCAACGTGCTGGTGCTGACCCTGCATGGTTTACCTGGATGTCCATTTGGGACCACCATCCCCAGCTCCTGCCTGGCTGTGCCCTTTCAGTTCCCTTTTGGGTGGGGGACAGGGCCGCGTTGGAAATGGGTGAGAATGAGGGGACTTCCCTGGGAATTTCTGACATGGCCACGCTGCTTTCCAAGTGCCATGTTGTTACAGACCTGGGGAAAGGGGCCTGGCTATGTTGGGAAAGGGCGGAGCAAAGGGCAGGATCATGTGAGGCTAAGGGACGTTTCCACTCCTTGCGCCCCCCAATGAAGTACATTTTGCTGGCAACCCTGTGCACCACGCGGGGCAAGTGAGTAGCCGCCATGTAACTGCAGAATTAGGGTTTAAAATAGGCATTTTGCTGGGTGAACGCTTCCAGCATGAAACGCTTGCTTAGTATAACACGCCTTTGCATCCATCGCAATACAGCAGCTTCCTTTTGTATACACTAGCTTTTTTTGTGTAACCCAACCTTTTTTTGGTTACTGTGTCTCGTAGCACAGAGAGAGATAAAGCACAAGCGAAGGCTCCGGTTTGTGTTCAGCACTATGGTTGTTTGGAAAGCAAAACATCCTCATTTTGAATGTTTTCAAAACCTAATTTAGACACTGGAAGAAATAAAAGGCACAAAACGTCTTGCTGACATTCAACATGTGCAGTGCAGGAGAGGAAGTAGCCTGACCAGCGTGGGTGCCTACAAAAAGTCAATGGTTTTGTGCTCACCTCTCAGGCTGGAAGCTCTTGCCACAGTCACTAAAGCAAACGAATTAGATCATTCATCTGAGGCCTGTGAGTGCAGGCTAGCCCTGGTAACAGTGAAGCTTTATTACTGAGCACATTGATAAACATGTCATAATGGGGAAGAGTCAACATGGATTTAGGAAAGGGAAGTCATGCCTCACTAATCTATTGAAATGTTTTGAGGGTGTAAAGCATGTGGATACGGGTGAGCCGGTCGATAGTGTACCTGGACTTTCAGAAGGCATTTGGTAAGGCCCCTCATGAGAGACTCTTGAGGAAATTAAAGTGTCATGGGATAAGATGCAGTGTTCTGCCATGGATCAGCAACTGGTTAAAAGACAGGAAGTAAAGAGTAGGACTAAATGGTTAATATTTCACAGTGGAGAGAGGTAACTAGTGGAGTGCCCCAGGGATCTGTACTGGGACTGGTGTTGTTTAATATATTAATTAATGATCTGGAGAAGGGAGTAACGATGAGTGAGGTGATAAAATCTGAAGATGACACAAAGTTAATCAAGGTAGTTAAAACCCAAGTGGACTGTGGAGAATTGCAGGAGAATCTTGCGAGACTGGGTGACTGGGCATCTAAATGTCAGATTCAATTTAATGTGGACAAGTGCAAAGTGATGCACATTGGGAAAAATAATCCAAACTCTATGTACACAATGCTAGGTTAGGAGTTACAACTCGGGAAAAGGATCTTGAAGTCCTTGTGGACAATACATTGAAATTCTCAGCTCAGTGTGGAGCGGCAATCAAAAAAGCAAACTGAATGTTAGGAATAATTCAGAAAGGGATAGTTAATAAAACTGAAAATATTGTGATGCCTCTATATAGATCTATGGTACAACTGCACCTGGAGTATTGTGTGCAGTTTTGGTCACCCCATCTCAAAAAAGACATAGTAGAACTAGAAAAGGTACAGAGAAGGGCAACAAAAATGATCAAGGGTATGGAATTACTCCCATATGAAGAGAGGCTTGATAGATTGGAGCTCTTCAGCTTGGAGACGAGACGACAGAGGGGACAGGATAGAACTTTATAAAATCATGAGTGGTGTGGAACACCTCAATAGAGAGCAGTTATTTACCCTCTCTAACAGCACTAGATCAAGAGGACAGTCCAGGAAATTAACTGGCAGCAGATTTAAGACAAATAAGAGAAAGTATTTTTTTCACTCGGCGCACAACTAACTTGTGGAATTTACTGCCAGAGGAAGTGGTCAAGGCGGGTAGTGCAGCTAGTTTTAAAAAGGGATAAGTTCTTGGAGGATAGGTCTATTAATGGCTATTGGCCAAGTATGTTTTGGGGGTGTAACCTCTTACTGCTGGGCGCTGAAACAATAGGGAATGGATTGCCCATTGTGACTTGTTGGGTACTTCTCCCAAGAGACAGAAACTGGCCACTGTCAGACAGAGGATACTGGACTTGATGGACCATTGGTCTGACCCAATATGGCACATATTTACGTTCTCGTGTTCTTATGTAAGCTTGAAGAGAGAGACTGTCTCAGCTAGGGTTGCCACTGCTCCAGGTTTCGTCAAGAAACTCTGGGTTTTGACCCACATTTCCTGGGCTCCAGAGGAAGCTCCAGTTTCTCCAGGTCAACCAGGAGTGACCCTAGCTAGCCCAGAGAATCAGGGTTTCTGGGGCAGCAGGAAGCATTCATATCAGAAAGGTGGTAGGCTGCAGGGGCTTCATTGACACCTTTCTGACATGCCGCCCCGCGGAGTGTCGTGATGCAGGGGTGTAGCTAGGCTGGAATGGGCGCAGGTGCAAGAAGTGGACTTGGCCCCTTCCCCATCGCCATCCTCTCTCCTGTCCCACAGCCCCTCCCCATCTCCCTTCCCCCCCAATGCCTCTCCCTCATCTTGTTCCACCTGAGCCCCGGAGGCTGTAGCTACATTGCCTGCCTCATGCTGCTGCTGCCAGTACTTGCTTCATCCTTTGCTGCCCGCCAGCCTGCAGGTGCTTCCGCTTTGCTCCGTCTCTGCCTGGCCATGCCATAACAGGACAGATTTGTGCCCCACCCCCAGTTGGACTCTATTCTCCTCCCCTTTCTCCCAGCTAAGAGGCGTGACTGCTCCTTTGCTCTGCCCTTTCCAAGGTTCTGCCTCCTCCCAGTTGGCAGTTCTAGTCTCAACAGAGCATGATCTCCCCAGAGCATAACGGGGGGGAAAGCCCAATAGGGAGGAGGACAGGTCCGAACCGTCACATCGGGAAGATCAGACACCCGAATCTTGTATATTTCCCTCAGAGCCAGACAGGAGAATCTTTCTTTTTCAACCCTCACTCCAGAGCATCCTACCGTTGCTTCTCTAGCCACCTGGCTTCATTTTAGCAATGAAGACTAGATTTGACCTGTTTGCTCGGTCATATTTTTAGACCTTTTTAAGTGTGTGCCGTGGTTCTGTCTCTCCCTGTGTTCCCCTCACCCTTGGCCTGCTACAGTCTGAGATCGATGTGGCATGAGTAAGAAGCAATGATGTCATGACAACCGAGTGGAGGCTATGGAAAGGACAAGGATGTTATACTACAAGGTCATGAAGTTGGTTGCATAACAGTCATATTTGTTCTTTTTATTATAGCGTAGCTAGCCTAGGAAGTGAGTATGAGAAGCCTTCTCTCTTCTGGAAGAGTCTTAATTTTAGAATCCTGTAATAAACTTTGCAGTAGTATTTATCTGAATTACTTAATGGTGAGTTGCAAGCAAAACACTTGACTTACTGTTTCATGGGTAGACTAAAATTATAGCTGTTAGCCAAGTTGGGCAGGGGCCGTAGATCATAGGGGACTGCTGGGGTAGATCATTCTGTGTATGCTCAGTGTTTGTACCTTCTGTGCTGGCCGCCGTTGGAGATGGCTTGCTGGGCTAGATGGATCATTGGTCTGACCCAACTTCAAGTTCTTGCAGCTCTTTTACTAAAGAAGTCCCCACCCCCTCCGGGCCTCCAAATAAACTGACTTTCCTGTCTTGTGTCCTTCACAGTTACTGCAAAAAGGAGGATTACAATAAAGAGAACCTCTTCAACAGCATGAACTGCGACGTCGCTGCCAAGAAGAGAAAGAAGGACTTGCTGAACAACAAAGCAAAGATACAGTGTAAGATGTTTGTCTTGGGGATTTTTAAAACAAAAACAAATTCTGCGCACGGCTTCTTGCATAACACCACGACCTGGGCGGCACTTCCAAAACTTTCTTAAGCGTCTTTGCACCCGCGTTTGACCTAAGGAAATAACTTGGATGTGTTTTGATGTGAAGATTTATGCCGGTGCTATTAATCTCGGCTCGGAGCGCTTGTGTTCAAATTTTTGTCATTTGAGTTTGGCAGAGGGAGAGGAATTTTTTCCTATGGTACATTCAAGTGAACTCATATCAGGTTTTCCCCCCATAGACTTCCCTTATGTGCTGCAACTTGAATTTATTTCTTCTTCCCCCTCCCCCCCAATGTGTGTGCCTCATTAACACTAATAGAGGAGTTTGAGGGTGAGTTTTGATCTGAACACCGATATCCACCAAGCACACAAGAAATGAAATGTAAGCCTCCGAACCCCTTGCACTTAAACAGGGAAAAGTTTTTTAATTGTATTACGGGCACAAGGCCCCTATCTTGCAATCTGATTCGGACGGGCGGCCACTGGAGATCTTGCTTAGCGCAAGAGTTCACATGGGTTTGATTACAGGATTGGAGCAAAAATGAACCTATGTGGAAGTTACACAATCCCAAAAGAGGAGACCGAATAAGCCGTCTTTCTTTGCAGAGCTTCCCTTACAGATACTTGGCTGAATTCTGTCCCTGGTTACAGGTTTCTCTCTCGCACACACACACATACATACCTGATTTGAATCATTAATGCTGAAACTTGGCCTATGTGTAGGTGTTTTTAAATATACAATAGGAACAAGTTAAGGTCACCATGGCAACCTTTGGATAGATATTGAGCTCGGAGTCATTGTCTTAAATGAAATGACTTGGGGTTTCATATGTGCAAATAAGGTCAGATCCCTTCCTTTCCAATCCGAATTCGAGTGAACCTAAATTTTCGTGCAGGGGGTTTTGCAGTTTTCTTTTGTTTAGGTGACTGCCATATACTGTGTCGAAGGCCATTGTTCAGTGAGGTGACTGGTATGGGAGAGGGCTATGTGGTCTCCTGTCTCTCTTGGGTATGCTTCTGTTTAGATTGAGATGGAGACAAAGTAGTTCAGATGAGATCTCTTATTGGACCAACTTCTGTTGGTGAGAATATGCAAGCTTTGGGGCTGCACAGGGCCCTTCCTCGGGCATGCAAGAAGTTAGAACTACTTTTATTTAGGTAGAAATAGCTAGTGTCAGTGGTCAAGGTGGTAGGGAAGCATGTATGGGGGTGAGGTGATGGTTAAGATGGAAGAGGAAGAAAAGAATTCTAACACACTAGAGCGTCACACTTACGTAGGCCGAGCTCATGACCTATAATTGAAGGCCAAGCCCAAATCCACAGAAATTTGCTCCTAGAGGAAGCTGTGTTTACATACTTCCCAAATCCAGTCCCAGGTTACCTCAAAGGTTTCACCTGCTTCCCATCCCAAACCCCAGCTGTCAGTCAGAAAACCCCTTTCAATTGCCACTGAACCCTCTGGTTGCCTCCTTTCTTTCTCCTCTGCTGCGTCCTGTGCCAAATGGAGCCAGTCCAGTATTGGAGCAGAAACAGCACGTGACTCCCAGTGGAGGAGGCTACAGGTTGCCACCCCTGGGTTGGAGGCCCTGCCCCTTGGAGGCTTGCAGGTATTCCGATTGACTGGCTGCCTGGAAAAGCATTGGCACAGCCAGTGGAGCTTTTCGGGCCAGGGCTTGTGGCTGCCACCTCTTGCAACTTTGACCCTGAGACTCTCATTTTAGGCTATGGAAGTGTCAGGGACATAAGTAACCACAAGAGGTGGCAACACTGGCTCCTGCTGCTAGACTGCCAGGCCCCATCGTTACAGGATTTCCATGGCAGAAGAAGGGCCTCGTGAAACCATGGCAGGAGCAGCTATAGAAAGGGGACAGTCCGAGGGATACTTATTTGGGGAGGCATAAGCTCCCCTACCTTTCATTGTGCACTGCCTCTGAATCCGAGGCAAGTGAACCAATCGCTAGCCTTTCTTCTGTGGATAATTTGCATGCCACTTTTCTGGTGGTTGTAAGAAGTCCATGGGTGGCCATACCTCCTCTTTAAAAGAGGACGCTGATGAAAAATACATATTACAGGGCTTCATTGGTTCAAGTGCAGCCCTGCACCATGTATTTTTCATAAGCATCATCTTTTTTTAAAGGGGACATATGGCCACCCTATCTGTGCTCTAAAGAGGCAGGGCAGTTTGGTCAAATGTAAATTCCACCATTTTAGATTTTCCCTTTTTAACCTAAATCTGTCAGGTCTTATTTATTATATTATATTATTTATCAGCCACCCCCTCATGCCAAGGCATCCTGGGGTGGCGTACAATAAAGATTCCCCACAATAACACACACACACACCCCATAAAACTAACACAACCATAAAACCATTAAAACTAAACACACAAAATGTGTCTTACTCATTGATGCCTTGAATGTTCCCTGAGGCCACAAAATTGATTGGATACCGGTTTCAAAAGTCACAAACCAGAGAAGCGCTGAGGTGCCTAGAGTAAGGCCTTGCTTTACCCAGCACTTTACTCAGATGGCTAAAGGGGTGGAGGACTTGCACAACCTGTGGAAGCTTTCAGGCCCACAGGAAGAGAGTATTTTTATAGCTACGTCCCAGTGAACACCAAGTATAATTGCACCACCTATGCCAGCTTGATGATAGCCTTGCCTTTTCCAATGATTCCCAAACTGTGGTCTGTAAGACCATGGAAATTCAGCCAGTAAAGGGGGGGGGAAGAGGGTTGTAGCTTCTCCATGATTACCCACAGCTGCCTGCTCTGTTGAGCTATGCCAGCCGAGTCTCCAGTAAAGTGGGCTCCCATCCCTGTTGGCACCATCTTCAGCTTGTGTTGGCAGGTGAGCTGGGAGGAAAATTGAAGCTTGACAAAGCTCTGTTATTCCAAAAAGTCCAGGAACTGGTGCACATCTCCAATAACTATAGTTTTTCTCCTCAGACTTTCTTTGCTCTCTTTCCAGTTTGATATCTAACCTAACATCTGTCGCTAAGGAAATAGATAATAAAATCCATCACAGCAGAACCTAAATAATGCCCACACTTGCTGTCTGTGCTGTGGGGTGTCTGCAGCATGTCAAGAAAGAAACCTATATAACCTTCGAGTTTGTCACTGAAACACAAATCATGGCTACAGTTTTGGCTGCTGGCGAAAATGAAAGAATTTGGAAGCCGGGAACTCAAGTTTGTGGTTGTGATTTTCACTAGTCCCAGTGCAAATCAGAAATAACTCCAGCAAGGGGCTGCCAGCACAGACCTGGTGCAACAGGCCAGCCAGGATCCCTGTGTCTGCAGCATTGGAGGGCTTGCTTGCAGGACATTAAGTGAACAAAATGTTGTTTCTCTAAACAGATTTCCACCAGGAAAAATGGATCTACGTTCACAAGGGAAGCACCAAAGAAGTGAGTATCCCTTTTTTCCCAAATTGATAAATTGTGACTTACTATTTAATGACCAAATCCACAGCTGGTGTAAATCTCTGTAGCTCCACTGAAATTTAAAGGAACTGTGCTGACTCGCCGTAGCATTTGCATCGTAGTAAAGACCCTAATCAGGGGTCCATTGTACTAAGGGCAACAATGGGTGTTTTTAGACAAGCACTTCCCCACCCATGAATCATCCATCATGCATGTTGCAAGGCTGCAGCCCTTACATGATGGGTCAGGGAAGTGCTTGTCTGAACCCCACCTAATCTGTAGTGGGGTGGCTGGCTGGCTGAGCCCAGAGTACAATTTGCACTCCTGCTGCGGTTGTTCTTCTGGCTGTTCCTGTGGGCATTTTTAGACAAGCCTAGTTTCTCCCAGACTTCAGAGTCCCGGAGAAACAAACTTGCTGGGGGATGTGGGGGTTAGACATTCACCCCTGCTACCGGAAGCCTCAATACTGGGGTTTTGTAAGTCCACGTCTCCAAGCATGTGCAAGTTCCCCAACATCTGCTGTTTTCAATGGCGTCTGACCCAATTTCCAGTAGCAGGGGTGAATGTCTAACACACACACACACACACAGAGCCAGCTTGTTTCTCCCAGACTCGGAAGTCCAGGAGAAATGAGGGCTCATGTAAAAACACCCTCTGACCTGGGGGTGGGTGGGTTCTGTTCTACTTCTATCCAGCCTTGTCCAAATCTCCATGGGCCGTTGCCCCTGGTCTGAAAGCACAACACTCCACAGCCTCCTTCTGGAGGAGAAGCCCTAAAGATCTTTCTGACTGACTCTTGGGCTTCTCCTTCACTGCAGTGTCAACCTGCCTATCTCCCCTGCTGGTTTGCTGTTCCATGCCCCCTCCATAGCAGGGGTCAGCCCCTTCCACAAGAGAACCCCCCGCTTTTGCTCCCTGAATGCCTTACTCCTGACGGCTGGTCTTACCAAGGGCTACTTACCTGCCCTTGGTGGCTAGCTGATAAGCAGAGCTAGCATTCCCTGGAGATCCCTCACTACCCTGCTGCCTCCATGGCAGTCTCTTGCTGAGTGGGTTTCCTTTCCCTAGCTTTGATCACATGAGCAGTCCCGCTTTCAGTCACCTGATCCCATTATCTTGAAGTCCTTACCTGGGCTTATTAGCGCTCCCTTGGCCAATTTGCACGTAGCTGTCTGGGCCCCAGGTGCTCTGCGGCAGGGTGTTAACTAGCTATGGGTGCTAGGAGTCAGGTCTTATAAGAGCTCACTCCGAGTACTTTGCCACAATGTCATTGCCTACCATTCTGTATTAGCAGTAGGGTTGCCACCTAGGTAAATGTTTAGGTGCCAATGCAGGGCCTGAAACATGTATTTTTCATAAACGTTCCTTACAAATTTGCCTAGGTGGCAACCCTAGGCAGACTAAGAAGCAGTACTCTTCAGTCTTTTATCCATTAAGTTCTAGCACTGAGGAGCTTTGCAGTTCAGTTGTGTGCACTGAGACAAGCTAGTAGCAGGCAGCCCACGCCCCTTAGGCTACATGAAACACCTCTCTGGGAGCCAACCAGTGCCTCCTATACGTTGGAGTGGGGAGTTAGGGATGCAGCTTTAGCTGCCACTAGGGGCGCTACAGAGCATCAAAAAAGTAGCATACAATTGACCACTATTTGATGATCATAGCCAGGTGCACCATGGGTAATTTCAGACGTACCTAGCCGCTAGGCCCACCACACTGAACCACGGACTGGGACGTGGCGGCCTGATTCCTACAGGGACTTGGGGAGGGGCCGCACGTTGCGGCCGCACAGGCCCCCCCCCCCCGTACTCCTCCGGCCACCCTTCCTCCGGGAGACGGGCAGGCGCAGCAGCCAATCCGACCGCTGTGCCCAATCCCGTCCTATGGTCGGGACCACAATCCGGCTGGAGCCAAACATAACAGATGTTACTTTTGGCCCATCCCGGATCGTGGCCAATCCAACCACGGTTGGGGCCCGATACCACCATGATTCTGGACCTCTGGGCGGCTGGAGGTCCAGAATCATGGCCATTGTGATTCCCGCCAGAGATTCACTGGGGTGAACATCTGGCGGGAACCACAACAGACGTAATGGGACCAACGGCCACCACAGGGGATTCGCTGTGGGTGACGGTGGTGTCATTACGTCTGAAATTACCCCATGTGACCTACAGAATGTTGGACTCCTGCCCCAGCGGCAGAGCTTCCAGTAGACCAGTGGTCACATGAACTTGGGGTGATACAACTTCCTCAGTCCCCTCCCAGAGCAGTCATAATATTGAGAGCTACTCCCTCTGTAAGCGCTAGGCTTATGCTGACCGGCATAGCAGCAAAAAGCATTTTTCTAGGTCTGTGTTTGGCTGGCGACTATGGTAAAAAGGGCCCAGCAGGCCTTGCAAGTACTTGAGGCCCAGCCTGTGGTTCTTTGATTGGCTAAAGTTGGCCACCACTGTGCTAGAGGGAAGCACTTCAGCCTCCATGTTGAGTCCTAGAAATGTGGCTTACCCTGACTTGTGAAATACTTGAGCGAAATCAAGTTGCGCTATTTGGAGGTCATGGGTAGGTGCCAGTTCTCTTATGTGAGCCAGAGGCATAATTCCCATTGGGCCACATCCTGTGGTGGTGTAACTGGGCACCATTCCATTGATGTGACTGGAGCTACACCTGCTTTACACCAGCAGTGGATCCACCTCACAGTGTGTATCCATAAGTATGTTATCTTGGCCCAGCCCGTGTATTCCTAGGCTGGCCAGAATATTGTGCAACGGAGCATGACATAGCTTTTCTTCTCACCCCCTCTCCCCAGCGTCATGGCTACTGCACCTTAGGAGAAGCTTTCAACAGGCTGGACTTCTCAAGTGCCATTCTCGATTCCAGGCGGTTCAACTATGTTGTTAGGGTGAGTATGAGGAAAAGATCTGCTTCGCTGTAACATCAAACACAGTACCAGGATCTTGAAAAACTTAACTGAGAAGAGGCCAAGGAAAGGCGAACTTCCCCCATGTGCCTCAGGAATGGTGAGGTGGGGCCCCTACTGCTGCCTCTCCTGAGGAGCCCCAGGAGCCTCTTCTCCCACCATTTCTGAAGGGCCTCCGCATCATGCGCTTCCAAAGCAGGGATGGAGCTTCCATCTCCAGATGCCCCTAAGGAGTGGCAGCATTGGGGGTTGGGGCTCCCAGGACCCCTCAAGAATGTCAGTGGCAGCAGGGTAGTTCCTGGGGCCCTCAGGAGTGACAGGGCTCTCAGGGAAGTGCTTTCTGTGGAGGCCCACACACGGTTGAGGACCCAGGACAGTTGGCCCCTTCCCTCCAAAGGTAAACCCAAGCATACCATTCTTTCTTGGTAGGGTTGCCACCTGTGTTGGTTTTTTACCCGACACACTCATAGGCCAAAATGGAAGGCTCAGGTAAAAAAACGACCGAAGGTGGCAACCCTATTTCTTAGTAGCCACTGGATTGTCTAGACTGCCTGGACTTTATATAGCTGTGGGTAGCCAATCAAGAGGGCAGGCTGACTAGCGAATCAGGATCCATAGGTCATGTGTCACTAGGGCTGCAAGGCCTGAGTTGTGCATAGGTAGCAGTGTGGGTTAGACAACTGCCCCAGACCTCCTGGGTTTGAGGCTGGTACGGTCTCCCAGTAGGATTCTTTATGCTGTCCATGTTGGTCTCTCTTGTTCTGACTTGGTTCCAAAGAACAAGACATGCCATATAAGTCTCCATCTTCTTAGCCCTAGTGCAAATGCTGTTTAAATGAATGGGACTTGCAGTGGTGTTATGGGCCTGTGCTGGCACTAAACAGCCAGAGGATTACACTGTTAATCTCAAAAGGAGTGTGGCCATAGGGCTATGGGTGGTCTCCCATGATATTGTGTTGAGTGGGGAATATGTTTGGGTGCCTGTTATAATTTCAGAATCCTTTATCGAGGCTCGGTGTTTATTGCACACTTGAAAACAAAAAAGGCATCCAGCAAATTTGTTATAAAGTCAAGGCTGTTTATAAACAGCTCACTTTCACATTTCATCAGCAGTTAATCACTGGGTGGGCACCAGCTGCTTAGGTTTTAGGTTCTGGAAGAAAGATTTTGCTGGCATGTTCTAGCCAGCAAGTCAGATGTTTCAAAGGAGGCAGCCAAAAAGATGATCTGCTGGCTCTGGGTCCCTCACCTGTTGTCTAGACAAATGTAGGTCAGGCATTCCAATCAACACCTCTCTACCCCTGGTCCAATCCTGATTCCGTTGAAGCCAGGGGTTAAACTCCCACTGACTTCGCTCCCTCTTTAGGATTAAGGTATCCTTTATTGCTCAAAATTCCTTGCAATTAACCACTTGCTGCCTGGCCGAGGCTGCGATGACTGTACGAGACTTGATTTTACAGCAGGCATGGGAAACATTTTCTCTCCCACGGGCCACTTTGGAAATTAGTCCAAGCTTCTCATTGGAAATGATGGCAGGGATGCTTAAGAAGTGCATGCCCAGGATGAGAGGGGAAAGGTCCAGATCATGGACCTATGCCATGGATCCACCTCTTAGCCTTGAGTGCATGCCCGTCTCGCCACTCCTTTCCCCTTAGCTCACTCTTTCAGTGTTTGAGAGCAGGGATTGGATCTACGGGCCAGATCCAGGCCTTAGACAGAGATCAAGTGTAAAAAAGCAGCCATAGGCCCAGATTTGTCCCATAGGCCAGACTCTGTTTCACCACCTTTGGTTTACAGTCTGATCCTCGGAGTATTTAGCATTAGCATAAGAACATAAGAAGTGCCATACTGGGTCAGACCAATGGTCCATCTAGCCCAGCATCCTGTCTCCGACAGTGGTAAATCACGGTGGCTTGGGAGAAGCACCCAACAGGTCACAATGGGGGAATCCATTCCCTGTTGTTTTCCCCCAGCTCCCGTCATGTTCCCTGATCCTGTCTGGTTAATAGCTGCTAATGGACCTATCTTCCAGAAACTTGTCCAAACCTCTTTTAAACTCAGCTATAGTTCTGGCCCTTACCACAGCCTCTGGCAGTAGATTCCACAACCCAATTATATGCTGAGTGAAAAAATATTTTCTTTGATTTGTTTTCAACTTGCCACTCATGAGTTTCATGGAGTGTCCCCTAGTTCTAGTACTAGCTGAGAGGGTAAATAACCGCTCCTTGTTTATTAGTTACAAACCACTCATGATTTTATAGACCTCTATCATATCTCCTCTCAGTCGTCTCTTCTGCAAGCTGAAGAGCCCCAACCTACCAAGCCTCTCCACATACAGGAGCCCTTCCATGCCCTTGATCCTTTTCTAGTTCAGCTATGTCTTTTTTGAGATAGGGCGACCAGAACTGCACACAATATTCGAGGTGCAGTCACACCATTGATTTGTATAGAGGCATTATGACATCCTCAGTTTTATTGTCTATCCCCTTCCGAATAATTCCTAACATTGTGTTTGCTTTTTTGACTGCTGCTGCGTACTGCACTGTGGATTTCATTGTATTGTCCACAATCACCCCCAGATCCTTTTCCTGAGTGGTAACTCCTAGTTTAGTACCCAGCATTATGTGCTCTGGGTTTGGATTATTTTTCCCTACGTGCATCACTTTGCACTTGTCCACTTTAAATCTCATTTGCCATTTAGATGCCCAGGCACCCAGTCTTGTAAGATTCCGTTGCAGTTCCTTACAGTCTGCTCATGTTTTAACTACCTTGAATAACTTGGTGTCGTCTGCAAAATTGATTCCCTCACTCTTAACACAAGCACTTGGCACCAGTGCGAACTACACTGAAATGCATGTGACTCATGCTGGGGCTAACTACCCTGAGGATTAAGCTCTTAGACCCTGTGTGTATCCCGATCAGCTCCGTTATACCCTCGAAATGCTGCCATGCAACCAGCTGCCGCAATAATGAAAGACTTAAGTGGGGTTGCTTTTTTTTATTTTTCAAACACTTGTTTTGGCACTAGCTAAGCTGTGCCAAAGTCGCAGCCTCTAGACTCATTGGCAGAGACCTACACAAGTGTTGTGCCCTTTACAGTCTCTGGGTCTTTTTAGACAAGACCCATCACCCACTCATCATGCATGTTGCAGGGTGGCATTGGCGCCCTATGCAGCCCTGCAACACGCATGATGTGTGGGGAGGCACTTGTCTAAAAACATCCTGTGCCTATATTTTTCTTTCCTGTATGTTGGGCCAGATACTACTTCGGGGTGTTTTTGGTTTTCCGATTTTAAACCAGGACATTCTAATACGGGGTGAAGAACCTTTTCCCTCCAAGGGACACATTGAAAATAAGCATAAGCCCCATGGGCTGCGTAGAAGTGCGGGGATGTGCTCAGGGAAGAGGGTCCAGATCGTGGATCTGTGCCATGGATCTGTCTCCTGTCCTTGTGTGTACGCCCTCCTCTTGTCTAGCTTAACCTGAGCTCAGTTTTTCAGTGCTTTGGTATAGGAACTAGATCCAGGGGCCAGATTCAGGAACTTGAAAGAAGCTAAATAAGAGCCACTTGCCCATGTTACTGGGGCCGGCAATTCTCCTGGTGGGGAATCTTCCCCCCCTGGGAAACTTACACTGAGCTCTGCACGTGTCCAGTGGCTTTTTTTTCCCCTTTGAATGTCAGGGCTTGAAATTCTGAGGAAAAAAGCCGCCAGACGCAGTTGATGAATCGCCCCCACATGCTCAGCTCGGCATAAGTTTCCCAGTGAGGAAATTCCCCACTGGGAGAATCGCTTGCCCCGGTAATGTGGGCAAGTGGCCACTGATTATTATTTACTTAATCAGATTATTTAAGCAGTCGCTTCACAGAAGTGCATAACCGGGGGTCAGGGGGGAGTGTATTTGTCCCCCGGACCTGAGGTTCCCCACCCCTGTTCTAATATTTTCTGGAGTTAGAGGTAAGGGGTAGGGGTCATCATGACCTTTTTTTTCATTGACACGCCTGCTTGTCCAGTTCTGAGTTTCCACTGAAAGTTCATAACTTTCTACACGAGTGAAAACCTGCCTTCCTTCTGACATCCCATGCAAACTTGTACTCTTTGATTAAAAGTAGGGAATATTTGCTGGGTAATAAATCCATGACCTGAACAAAAAGGTGCATGAGTGTTTGGCACCAGCACAAAGACACTGAAATGTATGAGACTCGTGCTAGTGCTAACTACCATGAGGATTAAGGCTTTTAGACCCCTGGGTGTATCCCAGTCTCCAGGGCAGTTCCAGGACCAGTTTCCAGGACCGTTTTGCCCCCATCAGAATTTTTGTACACTAAGAAAATCTGCAGATTGATCATCTAGCAAGCACTCTGGACATGATTTGCTGAGCACCTGCATCTGCTCCTGACTTTAGCTGGGTTTGTAGATGCTTGGCACTTGTAAAAACCAACCCCGATAGGCCAGATTCAAAATTTTTACGTACTGTATAAATCCTGTTGTCCAGCTTCTTTTCCACTGGCAGACCCGCTCAACTGAACCAGCAGTATTTCCAAACTGTTCTCCCCTCCCACTCTCAGACTTCCATGGAAGTTGCAGCATTGGGGAATTTAAAACCATGCTGTAAAAAACCAAACCAAACAAAAACAAAAAATTCTGAATTACTTTGCAATACAGTTTGGTTAAGTCTCTCAGCAATCTCGGAAGTAGAGCCCTGCTTTAAAGTATGAAACGCTCTAATTTAAGCTGACTGGTGGTTTGGCAGGAGGAAAAGAAATCTTAAATCTGGCACCATGGTTCAGATCTAAACCTGGTGTTTCAAATGAAGTGATTCTATCAGCCAAGTCTCTGGTGACTTGCATCATAAAACACCACATGCACTGTTAGGAAAGCTTTGCTTCTGCTTGAACAAAAAATTGTCTCTCTGGAGCCAGATTATAGCCTCTTTCGAGGCAGAAAGAACTTCTGGAGCATTCCGTTGCCTGGAACACATCTCGAATGATCCCTTGTCCATGTATCTACTATGCTGACATCTTTACTGATCTGAGGGCTCTTTTTATAGAAGGGCAGTTGTGTTTGGAAGCTGAGGGAGAGTCACAGATGCCAAACCACAGAACGTAATCGTCTTGTTCACTTAGGCCTATGCTGGAGTACAGTGTCCAGTTTTGAGCCCCACTTGGAGACGTACTGGAGAAGATTCAGAGGAAACAAAGATGGGTTTTGAAAGCAGGACCTATGAAGAAAGGCTTGAAGGAGTGGGTATGGCTAGCTGACAGAAAGAAGATTAGGACAATATATGACTATCCAGAGTGCCATCCTGGGCAAGACCAATGATCCATCCAGTCCAGCATCCGATCTCTGACAGTGGCCCAATTCAGTTGCTTCACAGAAGTGCACAACTGCTCGTAATGGAACAAGCCATTCCCTGCTCTTCACTCCCAGTCCCTGTCACTCATAGGTCTCATTCCCTGACCAATTTGACTAATAGTCATGTCTGGACCTATCCACTAACAACTTAACTGGTCCTTTTCAGCATCCAGTGATACTATTGGTCATCACAGGGAGAATGGTATGATACCGGTTTTCAAATATTTAAAAGGCTGCCATAAAAAGATGGAGAACAGTGTCCTACTCTGAGTGGTAATGGAGAACAAGAGGCTTAAGCTAGGAAGAGAAGGAAGCGTCTCTTGGTATTCAACCCAAATCTAACCCCAGGAACATTTGGGGAATGGAAGTTGTGGAAATCTCCTTCATTGAAGATTTATCTAGTATCTCTTAAAAGCCTATCACCACGCAGGGGATTGGTCTAGGTGCCCCCTGATGAACTTCCCAGCCCTATGATCCTATGCCCACAGAAAAAAGAATGGGGAAGAAAATAGGGATAGGCCTGTGTTCACTATTGTGTACTAAACAAGTGACAAGCTACCTAAATACGTGGATCTTATAGCCCATTGAGCTTCCATAAGGAAGAAAGCCAACTCCTTGTGTGAATTTTTCTTCAGCTTTATTTGATCAAGTTCGCAGTTAAAGCCTATGGAAGCTTACGGTTCCATGCTTTCATCTGCTAGAAGGTTCGAAGAAAAGAATCCTGTTTTAGAAGGTCCCCATACTGCAGGTCCTGACCCTTCATTGATTTGTTCAGCTTGTAGGTCTCACAGGAATGTTAACAACTTGCTAATGTAAGGCTGAGTTGAGGTGGATTGAAAACACCACTCCCGACTGTAGAACTCTCAAGAAATTTGCCAAGTCTGTTCCTCAAGAAAATCCTATCGGCACCAGAGGCAGGTGATTGTGTTTTTTTTCCGAGGAGGGCTATTTGACCGTGACCTTTTCGCGACAGATTTGTTATTACATAATCATCTTGAAGAAAGAGGGGGTATGGGAGTAAAACAGGGAACAGATGACCACATTGTGACCTGCTGGGTACTTCTTCGAAGTGACTGAGATTCTCCATTGTCGGAGATGGGTGCTGGGCTTGATGGACCATTGCTAGAAGTGGTCCATCTAGCCACTTCTTGGTCTGACCCAGTATGGCACTACTTATGTTCTTACAATTTTACTGGGGTGGCTAAAGGGGGTGTGTCCCACTCCTGCTGGGCGGTCATGCCAGTTACTGTATGTCAGGGGCCAAGGGTACAGGCACACACTTCCCTGTCCCCCACTGGCCCTGCACTGACATCTCCTGGGAGCCCTGCTAATCTCCCTAGCACAGTCCCAGCCCCTTAGTCCCCAAAAGTCCATATCCTTGTGAACAGGGAGGAGGTTGGAAGAAAGAAGGGGTCCATTCTGCACCACGGACCTCTTCCCACTCACGGTTCCTCCTTCCTGCCACCAACAAGCCCTCCAACTTCTGCACCACTGTCCAAGTTGCTCCCCCCTTGTCTGCAGCCCCAAGCCCCTTTTAAACTGCTCCTCCGAGCACGCTTGGGCTGGGCGCCCTGTGATGACGTCTCACTTCTGGCCCATCCTGCTGCATTCTCGCGCCGCTCTTCTGCCTGTCTCGCCTCTTTCTTCACTCGTCTCTCTGGGGGTGTTGCTGCCAAATAGGCTGGTCCAGCTGACAGCCCCCCGTCATCCTCGTCACACACCCTGGCTGTCAAGATGGTGCCCCGGTGATCTATAGACAGCGGGGCATCATCTCCTTGCCGAGAGATGAAATCCACGTTACTGTGGAGTCACCTGGAACAGTGGCGGACGTTCAAGCCATAGGGCTGTAGTGCCATGTACCACCGCATTAACGGGTTTTGTGTTCTTCATTGATGTTCGCCACTGAAAAGGGGCATCCTGGATGACCAGTGTAAACCAGGCACCCAACAAATAAAATTGGGGCACATCAATGGCCCACCACACTGCCAAGGCCTCCTTCTCAATAGCAGCGTAGGTTCACTTCCGTTGGTCCTATTCCCTGTAAGTCTGAAGTGAGTTTGCCGATCTATGCCAGCATTCGAGGTGCCATTGGGCAGGAGAGCGCGGTATAAAAATAAATTTTAATTCCAGTTAATAGCCTGCATTTCACCCACATTAGATAAGTGCATATAGATTCTAGCAACATAGTGTTTGTGATCCACATGCAAATATTTTTAGACTCCAGTTAATAACAAGGACTTGTGCATTTCTTGGCAAGTTACATATACTTACTAGGGATGTGCGAACAGAACCGAGTTCAGAAATTCAGTTTGGTTCGGTTCAGTTCGAAAGTTCGGTTCAGCTGACCGAACTATTCGAGTTCAGTCAAATTCCGAACAGAGTTCGTACATTCAAAACTGGGTTTTTTGGCCTTCCGGACTGGTTCAGATTTGACCGAACAGTTCGGTCAAATTCAAGTTCAGTTCGAAAGTTTGGTTTGGTCGACTGAACTATTTGAGTTCGGTCCAAACTCCGAACTGCGTTCGCACATCCCTAATGCATACTAAGTAAGAAGCTTGGAGAACAATTTTAGACCCTATATTTTTAAGGAATGATCCTGCAGGCAAATTCTGTTGTCCATCTGAGGGCTGATTACCTTTTGCATAAATCGAAGGAAGGGGCAAGGACGTACCTCTTTATAGAATTATGCCTTGTTTGTAGGAAGATAGAATGGGTTTTTTAAAAACCACCAGCAAGAATTGAAAGACGTGTCTATGGCTACCGTGCTGCTAAAAACATTAAAGTCCAAAAAGGACATACCATACCTTGTAAATAAGTAAAATGAAATGAGACCTCCGGTGACTGTCATCCTTTAAAGCTGTTGCTCGCTCACTCGCTCTCTGAGGTGTTCTTTAATCCGATGACAGTGAGGTTTTGCAGACATGACTTGTTCCAGAAGGATTTATTATGTGATCATTTCCTAGCAGTATTTTGCAGGAGCTGCCTAGCTCTTAAGCTTATGCAGGGGGTGGGGAACCTGCAGCCAGGGGGGCAAATCTTGCCCATGGCTATTCAATATTTGACCCCTTTCCAATTCCTGGATTCTGACCCAGGGATCCAGTCTCTACTCTTGAGCACTGAAAGAGTGAGCTCGGGGGAAGAGTACAGAGATGAGAGGGCATGCACACAAGGATAGGGGATAGATCCATAATCTGGACCCTCCACTTCCTTCCTCCCCCCTCCCTCCCCCCCATTCTGACTACACTCCTTGCATCTCCTTGCCCTAACTCCTGTGTGGCCCAAAGAGCTTGTACTAATTTTCCAGAGTGGCCCATGGGAGGGAAAAGCTTCCCCATCCCTGCCTCACATCCTGAGCCTTATTTCTTCCACATGGATACAGGTCTTGTGTGATGCATGCACACAGCACTCTTAACCCTCTAACCTACACTCTTAGTTCTAAGTATCTTAAAAATCTTGTAGGACTTAATGTGGGGAGCCTTGGTTTTATGCTGCATCAGAGCAACACTAACAGATGCCGCTTGAGATATGGAGCTGTCCGGGCCTCTGTCGTCGTGAGCTTATAATTTATTTTGAAATCGCATTCACTCTTGGCTGAAAGTTGGAACGCTTGAGGGAATTTGGCCTGAGCAGGAGGACAGTGGGGATGGGTTGTTTTCATTGTGATAAATCTGTTTTATTGTGTTAGAAGCCTGATCTGTGACAGGAGGGGCGGGGTAGAAAATCTTTTAAATAAATCCTTGACTGGTGGAGATCAGTGCAGCTCTATTGAGATCAGTGGAGTTGTCCTGGTTTAACCCTATGAATCTGGTCCTAGGAACTTAAGTTTGCACTCCATCTTTTCTGGTTTGATGCTGTGGTGGGTGGGTTTTTTCACACTTCTGTAACTCAAAAAAGCTGCTCTTTAAGAACCAAGCAGTGCGTGAATGCTCGATTTAAATATGTGCTTTCAGTGACTCTAGGTTGCTTGCTGAGCAGTGCTGGAGAAAAGTTGGGAGGGGGTGGGGGGGGGAGTTTTCTAAAACACTAGATAAGGAGTGTTTAGAATACGGAGTCGGGACACATGAGTCTGCGCAGCAAACTAGGGCAGCTCCAAGAGAAACTGTTCTGCTTTCCCAGGTCAGCAGTTCATACAGCAGCCTGTGCTCTGGTACCGGGTTTGTAGCACGGCTATGGCAGGGACCTCTCCCCAAAACACACAAAGGCAGCAACACCAGAAGTCAGTCTGTCAGTCTCATAATAGACACATATTCAAGGAGGCAGGGTTTAGCACCTTCTGTCCCTGCATCTAGCAGGGGTAATTAGCCCCAGGTGATTGTACTGTTGACTCTCCCTTCATACTCTGCAAATAATCAGGTTGGTAAATCCTGGACCTCATCCTGCAAGTACTGGGGAGGATCCCATTATATGCATTCTTTATCCATGAACTGTTGGACTTGGATTCATATACTGGAAAAGAAGCCTAATTTTGCATAAATATTAGGAGGTATCTTTTTCAGCCTTGGCTGTTTAATTTTGATGCAGCACTTTGCAATGGAATCTAATCCCCCATTAGGTATTCACAACATAGTATTCATCTAGGCTTCAATCCTTTATTTATGAGTACTGGGAATAGTGATACACCATTGCCGTACTAATTTACTGGCTATGTGAAAACAGATCCTTTAAAGACATAGTAACAACAATAGGCAATTCTCTTGATTCTCTAATTTTAGAATTTAATTTCTTGTCGGCTTGAGGACAAAATCTTGGAGTCCTTGAAGTATCCAAGTTACAGTCTCTTTAATCGACTGCAGTTTCTTATTAATAAGATACTGTGTTGGTGGCAATTGCCACCTGTATAAAGAGAATCTCTAAAACAAATAGCTTTGCTTGGCCTGAATCTTGGGGTAACTGTCTGGATGACCGTTCTAGAACCCTGTAAACTGGGGGAGGAGGAAGAGCTCTATTATACGTTAGGAAATCGAAAGAGGCTGGCAAGCTGATTATTATTGAAGGTCACAAGGTTCAATTGTTAAGCCCTGGAACACTTACAGCAACTATTTTGAGGAAGTGATTTCTTTTGTTTCATGCTTAAGCATTTTTACAAGAGATGGTTGAAAGCTATTTTTCTGATTTCCTAACCCATTTAGGTAGCTTATCCTTTACAGCACATAATAATAATAATAATAATAATTAATTAATCATTTTATTTCTATAGCATCCCTTCTCCCCTGCCAAATCACACTCGACGTGCTTGACCACACGAAAATATGATGATCATATAAATATAAGCTAGGCCCTCTTTAGATAGCAGCTCCCATGGAATTTTGTTACAATCCGTGGCTTAAAGATTACTTGGGAACGCTCCAGTAATTCTCCATCTCCTCCCACCCCCCTTTCCTCCAAATGATGACTCATGATGATGAAAGACGGCTTTGCCCTTCACAGTAATGTTAACCTGTGCTGATATTTTCTCTTTTCCTTTCATCTTGCTTTTATACCTGCCTTGGGGTGGGCGAACTATTAATAGATCGTAAACTCCCAAAGCCATCTGTTGATGTTTCAAGTTGGCCTGGAAGAGCCGATCAGTCACCCTGGGCCACTGCTGTCTCTAGCTGACAATCACATGGCTCTGACAACACTGAGCAAAACGGGCAAATGGTTGCAACGATATCTTCTCATGAGCTCACAGTTTCTGGAGAGGGGCCAATAGCTCTGCAGATACATTCCCATCCTCCTTGTAGCCAGGCAAACAATTCAGCCCCAGGCTTATCAGCACTTGTTTGTCAGTAACCATCTTTGCTATTTTGACACAAGAAATTGCAGCTTCTCCGCACGCACCACATTGCTAGCAGGGGATATCATAGACACCAATGATAAAAGGATTAATAGGCTAGCCATGTGATAACACGTGGTAGTGACTGATTGGAACAGACGGGAGTTAGTTTGGTTTTATTTCAATCCCTTCCAAATTAGAAGGGAAGGGCATGACCATTGAAACACGTGGACAGTGTGTCATTTTATGTAACATGTGAAAAGGCCTAAAGGGACACTACTAGGCTAACATTTGACCTTCCAGTTTTCACAGAACCTAAAACTGGTAGGAAAGTTTCCATGATATTTTTATTTCCAATGGAAACCTTTTTTTTTTCTTTTCCTACGCAGAGGAACATTTGCTTTAGCAGTTTGTTACCTAGTGATTCATGGATACCGGTCTATAACTGATGATTATATAAATGACCCCCAGTCCCTTCCTCTTCAAAACATATCCACTCTTTTCCCTTGCTGCTCCCCATGCCTAGAACTCTCTCCCTGAATGCATTTGTTCTGCTCCCTCCCTGTCTTCAAATCCCACCTGAAAACTTGCCTCTTCCATCAGACTCTTCCTACCTCCTCATCCCCTTAGTTTCCATCCTAGTTTCCTTAGGTTCTTCTTCTTTCCTGTAACTAAACTAAGCATGTGCACCTGCAACGTTGCAACTTCTTGAATGTATTCCTTTCTCTCACTCTTTGCTCTCCCCTTTTCTCTCTTAGGTTGTAAGCCCGCTGGGGCAGGAACCTGTCTATAATTTTTGATTGTAAAGTGCCAGGTACATTGCTGGTGCTATATAAATATTTAATAATAATAATAATAATAAATAAATACCCAGATTCTGAAATTGACTACAAAGGGTGTTATCAAACGAGACAATAGCCCATTGGAGTCTTTGTTCAGTCCAAGCAGCCCTCAATCACATGTTAGCGCGTCCAGCCTAATAAACACGCAGCTCCCTGCCCATATTTCATGTGCTTACAGCAGCTTTCACCAGTGGTGCTAGCGATCTCCCTCCCTGTAGCGTCCTCTCAGCTGAGAGACAGGGAGGGAGACTGCAGGGGGGAGGGAGATCTCTAGTGCGCCTCTCAGCTGAGAGGTGGCCACAAGGAGACTTCTACCGTGCCTGCCTCTCAGTTGGTCGGGAGCACAAACGGGACTCTATGTGCTGGCAGACCTGGATGCCGGAGAGGCTGAAGGTGAGCCTAATTGGCAAGCTGCAAACATATGGGCACCCATTAGCCCTGATTGGCCAACATGGTGGGCCCACAGTGTCCCTTGACTCCACCATGAGTGGTGGCTCTGTGGTGAACACGTGGCGGACGCCTAATGGATAGGCACATGTGAACGTGCCTGGTGAAGGCTAATGTGGGCTATCGTCTCATTTGATTCCACCTAAATTCTCCTGAATCAAAAATGAAACTTACCAAACCGTGTCCATTGGCCCCTCAGAATGTAAACAAGCAGCATAAATAGTGAAGAACCAATCCAGCGCTTTCAGTTCTTTCAGGTTAGCAGCAACAGAGGGTATTTTTTAGACAAACGCCTCCCCACCCATCACCCGCCCATCACGCATGTTGCAGGGCCGCATTGATGCTCTATGCAGCGATGGGTGGGGAGGAGCTTGTCTAAAAACACCCAAAGAGGAGGGAACTTTTTCTTGGGAAAGGTGGTTGTGAAAAGGGTGGCCACCTCTTGCGATTTGATCCTGAGACTCGCATAGACCAAACTGGGAGTCTCGGGGTCAAACATGAGAAGTGGCCACCTTTCAATGTTTCCATCAGGTGCACAGTAAAAAATGCTTGTAAGCAAAGTGTGAAATGGATTTGTGTTACAGGAGAATTACAGGATCTTACTACTAATAGCATCTGAGCAGGAATGCTCCGTGCAGTGCTTGAGTACTAGCAAAAGACATTAGCAGACATGATCCTTTGTTCTTTTAGTCTGAAAAGTCGCTGTTGGTCTAAAAAGGGAGTTGTGGCTTTCCTACACCTTGGGATCATGAAGGTTCTATTTAAAGAAAGTCGCTTAAATGACAACAATCTCCCCCCCGTCAGTTCAATTACTTGACCTCTCCCATCCCCCCTCTTGCATCTGTCTCCTCTCTTTGCGGGTCTGCCTACCCTCTTCTGTTTGAGCAATAAACAAGTCTCTGAACTGTTCTGCTGTGTCATGTGACTGACGAGGAGTCGAGATTAGAAAACTATCTTTGTCCTGCAGAGGCTGGCAACTTGTATTTTTATCCACAGCTGTTGGAGCTGATAGCAAAGTCTCAGCTAACCTCATTGAGTGGAATCGCCCAGAAAAACTTCATGAATATCTTGGAGAAAGTGGTTCAGAAAGGTAAGAGAAACCTTTGTCCCCTGTTGAGATCCAAGCCTGGAATGATTGTCAGGCAAAGACTTTGTCCTGCACCAAAACCTTCATACGTTGGGCTATTTTCACTTCTTCCTGTGCTAAAGCCCATTGGACAAGACTCTCATGGGGAAGAAATATCAGCGATTCCCTTTGTGTACATTCTTTTTCAGCCTCTGTGCCTTGTCAGAGGAAGAGAGTAGGACCCTCCACCCTGGGTGTTACCACCAGTGATGGCAGACCGCCACTGCCACAACTCGATCAGGACTGGGAAGCTTCTTGCAACCCGGTCAGAATCCGGTCCGGCCACGGAACAAATGTTCATGTGGTTTGGGCAGAGAACCACACAAATGTGCGGCCAACCAGCCCCACCCCAGTGCTGCACCCAGCATCCCGTCCCCTGCCATGATGGGCAGTCATAGCAGCCTATGACAGCCATTATGGCAGCCCCGAACTGGGTATAGCGGGTTGTAACAAATATAACCAGCTCTGGTCCAATCAGGCAGACGGTAGCCCGGAGTGTGATCCTGGAGGTCTCGGGGTGAAAACAGACATGCACCTTAACCCCACCTTAACACACTGCTTTAAAAGGTGTTAATGCACGTTGCAGGGCTGCATAGGACACCAATACAGCCCTGCAACTTGCATCAGAAACGTTAAAGTGGTATTTAAGCAGAGTTGCGTGCATGTCTGTTTTCAGCTGCTGCCACACCCAGGAGAAATTCGGGGTATCTGGCGGCCTGCCATGGACCTAAGCGGGCTGACGTCCCATTTGTTGACACTCCCTGTCTGTAGAAAAGAGGAGATCCTGCCTCCAAACCTGCTGGATCTCCAAACCTGAGGGGAGCCAATAGTGACTGAGGAAATCCACATGGAGACTCAGTGTTCCCTTCCCGGCCTCGCCTCAAGCCATTCTGCCAACATGGAGAGGGAAGGAAGAGCTAGTGTAGGGGATTCAGTGAGCATCCTCCTCCTTGGCTTGCTACCTCTTTCCTGCAGGGATCTTCAGAGTGGCCCTTCCAAAGGGAAGACGCTCTAGAGCTGGCCAAGACTCCCCATCTCTCACCCGCCATGTAAAACGGGGCGTTGCATGTAGAGGTTTTGCTTAATGCACATACCTAAGGGAACCTATTTGAGGGAGCAGTATTCCTTCACTGGAAGTTAGATCTAGTGTCCCTTTTCAGCACCCAGTGGAGCAGCAGTGGGGAACCTTTCCTTCCCATGAGCCACTTACTAGTAAGGGCCCTCTGGGCCAAGAGGGCTTAAGGGGTGTGTTCAAGATGGAGGAATGGAGGGAAGGGTCCTGATCTTGGATCTGTGTGTCATGGATCCATCCCCTATCTTTGAGTGCATACCCTCGCCTCCGCTCCCTTCCTCTGAGCTCACTCTTTCAGAGGTTGATGGGAAGAGAATGAATCTAGAAGTTGGAAAGGAGCCAAATTAAAACCCAGTCTGTGGGCCAGATCAACCCACAAACTGGAATTTCCCCACCCCTGCAGGAAAGAGAATGAATTTTAGGAAAGATTTGTCATGGGAGACATCTCAATCTGATAACCCACCACCTCGATCAAGTATCACCGTTAGCTTCTGGTTAAGTGCCCAGCTTGGACACTGGGTTTCCTGAGATCACAAAAAAGCAGCTCAACTTTCAGGAGGCCTAGGGTTGCCGCCTATGCAAATGTTTAAGGAATACTTACGAAAAACACATGTTGTAGGCACCAATGCAGGGCCTGAAACATGTCTTTTTCATAAGTGGTTCTTAAACATTTGGTGGCTGCCCTAAGGAGGCCTTAAAACCAGTTTGCAGCCCGAAGCTTTATTTGGTCTCTTCCTCCCCCTCGACTTTTAAAATGTTTTCCCTCCTTGCTCCTGCAGTCCTTGAAGATCAGCAGAATATCCGGCTCCTAAAGGAATTGCTACAGACACTCTACACTTCGCTCTGCACTCTGGTCCAGAGCGTAGGCAAATCGGTTCTGGTTGGAAACATCAACATGTGGGTGCACCGAATGGAGACAATCCTTCATTGGCAGCAGCAACTGAACAACATCCAAATCACCAGGGTAAGCGGGACTCGTGGCCAGCACTCCGTGGCAAATGATACTTTGGCTCCTTCAGGCAACCTTATTGTGCAGCTCCCACTTGGACAATGGGACTGTTCTGAATGTTCCCAGACCGTGTGTTGCAAGCGCAACTGATGGAGAGAATGCAGATTGTTATCATTTCAATTCAGCCAGATTAGACAGGAGGTTTTAAGAAAAAATTTGATTCTAGCTTTGATCTGGAAAATGTGAGTTTATCAGAGTTGCTTGCCTAGGGCACCTGCATCGCTGAAAGTCCCTGGGGAAGAGAGCTTCACGAGTAGCCCAGAAAAGGAGTGGAAGCTACTATAGGAACAGTCCTGCAGGCAGTTGGCCACGTAGTGTAAGTGGGCTGGGTGTGTTTGGAAACAGCCACAACAGCTAAAACTTTAAAAAATATCTACTGAGCACACACTGTAGGGACTTGAATAAAAAAAAATAAAAAAACCCCAACCTTTCTTGACAAGATTTAACACTCTCGCCCAACATGTATTCTTTCTACTACTCCTTATCATTTCGATAGCGCTACAAGGCACACAGTCACTGATTTTTGGAGACAGGTCCCTGCCCAGTGGGCTTACAATCAAAGATGGACAAGGGAAACACACAGGGAAAGACAGACACACACATTCATTCCCATTTTACAGATGGAGAACTGAGGCTGAGAGATTGTGACTTGCCCAAGGCCACTAGTGAGTTCATGGGCTGGGTGAGATTTGAACCCTGGTCTCCCATGTTCATATTCAGCACTTCACCCCCTGTGCTACGCAGGCTCTCCAAACTCTCTCACACGATTTCTCCAAAAAAAAAAGAAGCAGTGTTTTTGAAATGTACTAGAGGGAAGAAAAAGCTTGTAGAAGATAACAGCCAAGCCCTTAAACTAGACATAACGTTCAGTGACTTAAATTAAATTAGTTCAGATGATCTTTCTTATTGGATCATCTGCTGGTCAGAATATGCACGCTCTCTGACCACACAAGGCCTTTCCTGTGGCAAGAAAACTAGCATCGGAACGAAAAGATATCGTCTCAACTATTTTGTTTCCATCTGTAGTTTTTTGTCCCAGCCCAGCAAGCCCACACGCACTTGCTCTACAGGAGATAGGGGGAACCTTTTCCCAGACAGGGGCAACGTTGAAAGTTAGTGGAAGTTCCGAGGTGCGCATAGAAGTTCAGGGTGGGTGAGCATAAGGGAAGCGTTCAGGAAGAGAAGGATCCAGACCGTGGAGTTGTGCCGTGGATCTGTCCCCTACCCTTGTACACGTGCCCTCCTCTCTGCTCCTTTTCTCTGAGCTCAGTGCTCGGGTGTAGGAACTGGATCCAGTGGCCAGACCCATGAACTGGAAAGGGCAAGGGGCCAAATAAAAACTCATCCTGGGCAGCATTTGGCTCCAGGCCTGAGGGTCCCCATTCCTGCTCGAGACTTAAATGAAACTGTATCATGTGCTTAATGCTTTGATGCTCCAGAGTAAATGATCCCAGTATGAAGTGGGACTAAACCCACTCTCCATTCTGGGGGTAGAGCTGTGTTGGCCTCATCTGAACAGGGCCCCGGATGCCTTCCTGAAGTATGGGAAACCTTCTCCAAGGGGCTCATCAAAACCTGCATAGACTAGACGTTTGAGTGGATCGGGAAAAGGGTAGATAAAGGAGACACTCAGGACTTGAACAGGTTACCTGGGAATAACCTTAAGAACATAAGCAGTGCTGTGCTGGGTCAGACCAATGCTCCATCAAGCCCAGCATCCTGTCTCTGACTGGCCAATCTCTGTCTCTTGGGAGAAGTACCCAACCGGTCACAATGGACAATCCATTCCCTGTTGTTCCAGCCCCCAACAGTAAGAGGTTATGTCCCCAAAACCTGCTTGGCTAATAGCCATTAATGGACCTATCCTCCAAGAACCTAACCCTTTTTAAAACTAGCTGTGTGGGAGAGCTACCTTTTTGGAGCAGTGTAAAATCATGTTCATTGTCCTGCAGGGCAGAGTCCCCCTGGGTTTGTGGGGAATCTGGCCTCCGAGACACTTATGTCCTGCTCCACCCAGGTGGGGATGTGCACAGAGTGTGTGCAGTGCACACACTATGCTTGTGCATTGCACTTATGCAGTGCTTGCATGCACGCCTTAGATTGGGGCCTTAGTGGGAAGGTTTAATTCCTGGAAACAATGGCTCAGCAACACGAATGTATTGCAAGGTCTCCTAGGGAAGCTGATCTCTTTTCCCCAGGTGGTGATCATCCTGTCTCGCTCCCTCCCATGTATATAAAATATTTAACAAGCTAGATACACTGACAAGGACAATTCAGAATGTCTTCCAGCTATTCCGGCTCATTTTTTTGCTCACTCTCTCTCTTTTCTCCAGCCTGCTTATAAAGGACTGACCTTGACAGACCTGCCCTTATGTTTACAATTGAACATCATGCAGCGGCTAAGTGATGGGAGAGACCTCGTCAGTCTGGGCCAAGTGACGGCTGATCTTCAAGTGCTAAGCGAGGACCGGCTGCTGTGGAAAAAGCTCTGCCATTACCATTTTACAGACCGACAGGTAAGGGGAATGGAGATGAATCCTGATTAGTCTCTTGCTGTGATCAGAGCTGACCACGGACTCCATTGGGATGAGGTCCGTGAAGCCATGGCCCCAGAGTCCTTAGTGCCTCATGGTCAGCGCCTGGCCTTGGTGGCACGTGACCTCTCTGGGGCAGAGGCAGTGGGACCCTCAGGAGTGGTAGAACAGAAGGTGCTTCCCGTGAGTCCTAATCCCGCGCCCCCCCCCCCCCAGGTAAGCCCTGCCGTGCTCTCCCCGCCTAGTGTTTCTCTCTTCTCACTGACCTTGGGGCCCATGAATTCTCAGACTGGCCCAAGTCGTGACCCGGGCTAGACAGTACATGTTGGAAGGGATGTGACATTCTTGTGTCAATTCACTCTCCTTGGACTCTTATTTCAGATTCGCAAGCGACTAATCCTGTCAGACAAGGGACACTTGGATTGGAAGAAGATGTATTTCAAACTTGTCAAGTGCTACCCCCGGAAAGAGCAGTACGGAGACACGCTGCAGCTCTGCAGACACTGCCACATCCTCTCCTGGAAGGTAAACCAAGACCTGGGTTTAGTTTTGTTGGTTGAAGGGTTTTTTTGGACGTTGTACTCAATTTGATAGTGGTCTTACAAGATCAGTTTGGGTCCTGTTGGACTTGGATGTAGTCTCAGGCCTCTGTCTTCAAGTAAAGCTGATCAAGAAATGGGATTTCCACCCCAGGAAATGCTTGTTTTCTCAGACAGATATTCTGCATATGTGAAAATGTCCTTAAAATCCCAATTTTCTTGCATTTAGTTTTAGATGAAAGCTTTTGCTTTGGGTACACTGCATGTATTATGTGTGTTTACAATGCATCATGGGAAACATGGACCAAGAGCACGCCTGGGTACACTACTACATTTCCCATGATGCACTGCACTACATTTCTGTTTTCTGGCCATCTGACTGAAAACATTTTTGCTGGGAAACGTCTTTGGAAATAAATTATTTGGGAGGGGGCAAAACGTTTTGTTAAAAAAAACGCCAACAACAAAAACCCAGCACTTTTCACTGGGGACGGGGAAATAGGTTTCACAGAAATTTCCCCAACCTCTTCTACCTTGTGTTGCGGTATAAAGCATCGGTCATCAAATGGGGCCATGGCCATCTGAAACCTAGCCAGCACTAAACTCGATGTTCTGGCCCCACAACAACATGGCTCTTTCTGGCCCCAAGTCCTTGCAGGACAAAGCCTCAGAGTCTGGCACATTTTTCTACTTTTAAATGCTTTATTTGCAATACTACTTGGGCCCCAGCCTTCTCCCCTTCCCCTTCTCAAGGTGTGATCTCCGTGGCTTTCTCTGCCCAGCTCATTGGCTTTGCCCTCCTAGCCAACCAGACACCCCAAAGCCCTGAGGAGAGATCCCAAACTCTTGTCTGCTTCTGCCTGAAGAACTCGGTGAAACTCTCACTTTTTCCTGGGGGCCCTTATCCCATTTTATCTAGCTGACTAGCAGCTTCCAGCCTGCTCCCGGCAGAGAATACTAGCCAGCCAAAAGGCTGGGTTGCAGTCTCTGCTCCACCCCACCCCAAAAGGCTAAACCCTGCCGGCACTTAGGGCTGCCCACGAACTGAGGTCCTCACTTTGAAGCATTAATAATAATAATCTTTATATAGTGCCCCCCTGCCATAGTACTCAGAGTGCTTTACACATAACAATTTAACACAACCTTTAATCCTAGCCACCACCCTGTGAGGTATGTCCGACTGAGACACTATTGTGACTGGCCCAAGGTCACTCAGTGAGTTTCTGGCTAAGGCAAGACTAGAACCAGGGTCCCCCTCTACCTCCTGGTTCAAGTACTGCAAACTTGGCCATTATACCACACTGGCTCCCAACAGTCCCTCTTTGGGTGCTGAATCCCACTGTCCCTCATTCAGGAGAGAATACCAAAAAATGGTATTCAAGCTTCAGGCACTACTTTCCGGATGGTTCTGTGAAACTTACCTTTTCCCGAGGGCCCTTATCCCATTTTATCTAGCTGACTAGCAGCTTCCAGCCTGCTCCCAGCAGAGAATACTTAGCCAGTCAAAAGACTGGGTTGCAAACCTGAGTTGCAGGAAAAGGGCTTGAGAGGACAATAGGGAGCTGGTGTAATGACAAGAAACTACGTGGAATGAGAAAGCAGAACATCTTTCCTCTTTGGGTGTTTTTAGACCGATGGGCTGCCGTGGTGCTGGTTGCACCAGCCTGCTTCATCTCCAGGTGGCCCGTCCGTGTAAAGGCGCCCTGCCAGATGTTAAAGCGGAGCAGGCACAGGCAGCCCCACCGGCGGTGCTCCGGAACATCTCAGAGTGCTGCCGGCAGAACGGGCCGGCCAAACCTGGGGCACTAGCCTGAAGCTGAGCAACTTTCCATCTGATAAGCAGACCCGTGCTGTTGCTCCCGGGCAACGTTTTAGAGTTGCGGGCGCCGGCGCCAGCATCAGGCAATCATCCACAACTCTGTGATGTGAGGGGGGGCGGGAGAGGCACAGGTGGACTGTGTGGGCCAGGGAACCTGTCGGATCCATCTGAACCCAACCCAGGTGGGGCTGGGAGTGGGCAAACATGGGGGTGCACCTCCAGAGCAGCTCATGGGGTGAGCAGCCCTGCATCCATCGGAAAATGCCCTTTATGCGCTTGGCATGTTGGAAGAGTTGTGTGTGCATGTCTGAGGGGGACAGAGCTTATTGGCCAAGGGGGAAGAGCTTGTCCCTCCTTGGCCGCTCGAAATGTTGGGTGATATGCTGAAGGCAGCTCTGTGTACCTCACGATAGGCACCCAAAGTCCCAATTCTGTAGCCTCCCTAAACCAAATGTTCTTTTTCTTCCAGGGCACTGAGCATCCTTGTACAGCCAACAACCCCGAAAGTTGTTCCACTTTTCTCTCGCCCCAGGACTTTATCAACTTGTTCAGATTCTAAACCCTGAGTCATTTCACTGCATAACTGATGCTTACTGGACACTTTATACCACTGAGCTTGGACACGCGGCCTGTAAATAGCATAAATGTTATTGTGGGAAGCTCTCGACTCAAGAGGATCTTAAGCAATGAGAAGGGTGGCTTTACTCTTTGACTCTTTTTTTTTTTTTTTAACGCTTAAGAAATATGGACTTCTAACAAGACTGGCTGCATTGTAAATACCCCCCTTTTTACAAAGCACAAGCTACAAGGCAGAAACATCATTGTGTCTTCAAAGTTAACCCAGTATTTGCCCTCTATCCAAAAAGATATATCTATATCTTTGGTTTCCAAGAATTGAGAATTGAGGTATGATGACTAGGCTAAGACTGTTGAATTCCTCCTCAAACTGGGTTTGTTTACAATAGGTCTATTTATAAATATGAATTTTTAATTTTTTTTAAAAAAATTGTATTTATCCACAAATATCCCTGTGAAAAGTTTTTAATAAGACTTTTAGTGAAAAAAGGATTGGACACGTTCTGAAATACACCTGGCTTGTAGGATTCTATCCTGATTTTATTTTATTTTTTAAATAAGAACAAATCGCACGTTGTGCCATTTTCTACCTCGGAGAAGCTCGTCCAACCAGTCCAGTTTGCAATGTGAACTTTTGTACCTTGCGCAAAGATTCTGAAAGGGAAATTTTTTTGGTGACAGTAAGCAAATTTCTTTCCCTTGCTTTTAATGCTTACTTCTTAACAAGTCTTCTTGCTTTACACAGCACTTGAACGCCCCGTCCATTGACATGATAGAAAGGCCTATCCATTTCTTTGTTATTTTGTTAAAAAGATAACGTCTTTTGTTGTTGTTTTTTAAAAAAAATACTAAGAAACAGAAATGAGACCTTTATTTAATGACCGTGTGTGGTGGTTGGATAATAGGCCAGAACCTGATCTTTCATCAGTGTAAATTTTGGACAGTTATAACGGTTGCTGTGCAAGTTATCTGAAATCAGAGTCTGATCTCCTGGGCCAGACACTGCTCTCTTGGCGCACATTCTGGCCCCCACTGAAGTTAAGGAATGATTTCCTGTTGATTCAAACACCTCCTGGCTTTGGCTTCCAAGGGTGAAATCTTGTTTCCATTGGAATTTATGGCCAAACTCTCATAGACATCAGTGAAGCCAGAGTCACTACAGTCGCTTATCATGCAAAACTCCTGAAATTTACCAATTTGAGTCCAGCAGATTCCAGTCCACGTGGAAAGAAATTTGCAGAAAATTGCGCACGTACACACACACAAAGTCCTTGCACCTGTTGCCCAACAAAGTTCACAGCAAACACTCTCTCACTATTGTAAACGAGGTCCTCGGCAAGGCCAGCATTATTAGGTGGTGGGGAAGCCGAAGACTCTCCAGACAAATCAGGAAGAACTACTTAAGTTAATTACTGTTAAATATATACTTTTGTAAAGCTTTTCTTTATAAGCTAGAACAATTTATTGCAGCGCTCTTTGGCAGGATTTGCATTGTTCTAAACTCAATTGATTTGCGTGCTCTTGGAGTGTAATCAGATTGAGTACCGTGGATGGGATTTGGAACCTATTGTAAGGGGACAAAGGATAATCCAGGAAAATGTTTGGATAGTACCTAACCATTGGCTGCATTCCCAAGGCCCAACATCCTGCTTAGAGCTAAACCAAGTATCCTCTGCTATCCAGTATCGGGCCGGGTATCTGCTCAAATACTGAATAGTATCCAGTTGGCTATCTGCCATCTATCTGGTTAACTGGATTGCCGAATTACCACTTACCGCATTACTGTTTACTTCATTACCATTTGCTACGTTACCGTCTAATTACCATTTGACTTTTTTACTCCCTCTATCTGGACTGGTTTGGTTATGCAGTAGTACGGTAAATGGTAATATCTGGTCTTGCGTCTTGGCAGTTAACCACTGCAGTTATGGATAGTTACCAAATAACTGCCAAACTATCCAGAATACCAAATATTAACTGTGGTTAATTTTTTCTTTTTTCCCCCTATCTGTTTTAGCTGTAGTGCTGCACTTCCACAAATCTCAGACAGGCGGAGCAAAAAATGATCACAGCAGAGAAGGTCTAGGTCAGAGAGTCTCAAACTACGGTTAAGGACCGGAAGCAGCTGACACCATCTGTGGATAGGGTCCCAGTCCCCAGTGATACACTTTGTACACTGGGGTTGCGAGATTCTATTTAACTCTCCAAATGGAGCCATGCAGGCGAAAAGTTTGAGAACCACTGGCTTAGGTTTTCTCTCTTCTCTGGAGAATACCGTCTAGGGCCACATTCCGTCAAACAGTTAATTCGTAGTTGGCCCTTCTGTTTTACTCCTGAAGTGTTCATGCAAACCGAATGCTAAACCAATTCTATTCAGGAGTAGGAAGAGGAGTATGTACTCTTAAAAAAATCAAGAGTACATGCTCCTTTTTGTGTTTTGAATTAACTGTTCATATGAACGCTTACCGGTGAGTTCAGTTCAGTGATCATTACATCTCAGCTAGTGGGGAAATCGACATACTACTACTATGGTTTACACTGTTCAGCCAAGTACTACCTAAAGGGTTACTTTGATTTCAGATAAATCAAAGTTGTTACTTTGTTTTACGCCGTTTGTCTGAACAGTACCAAAGTGGAGTAGTTGTCTTGATCTTATTAAACTGAAGCAGTTACTTTAGTTTCCTTCTGTTTGTAAGAACGTGGCTAAAGCCAAGTGATCCTCCCTCCATCAGTTGTCCTTTCAAACACTGATGAGGAGAGTCCATTCGAGTTCTGTTAATGTTGACGAAGAGCGATTCAGAGTTCATTATCCTGGAGAACTGCAATTCTAGTTGTGAGGGTTTGTGTCGTGAGTATGGGGGCCCATTTCTGCCTTCATTCATACGCGTGTAAGTGAGATGCAGTCTGGTTACATACTCACGAGGCCAGACCTTAGCTGAGTTAGGAGATGGGGAAACTCGGAAGTGGATGAAATGTTACGCTTTCTCTAGCAGTTCAAGCTTCCCTTGCTGAGCTCTTTCCCAAGCAAATATTACTCTAGTCCAACCTCCCTACTCTCTGCTTAGAGGGCTGATTTTTTTTTTTTTTTCCCCCCCCCCCCCCCCCCCCCCCGTTGAGTCACCTTGAATGGAAGTTGTCCCCAAAGAAGGACTCTTGATCAGCTTTAAGTGTAGAAGTCTGTAAGGAATCTTGTTCTAGGATATATTTATTGGGCCAAATTCATCCTCTGTATAACTTTACTTTCCCATTACATTTACCATTCTATACTTGAAGTAAAATCATCAAGATAATGATTTAGAAGGAAGCTGAAGTTGAAAGACCGGTTCTGATCTACATAGACTTTGTCCTGTGACTAATGAGTAACAAACACGTACTGTGATATGGGATGTTTTAAGACAGACTCTGTCTAATAGGATGCACTGGAGGCAGAATCCCAAATGTAATACAAACCGTTCAGATGTGCAACCTAGGAAACTGCTAGAGAAAGAAACCCAAACTTGCCTGTGACAATGTTTAGTGGTTGCTGGTTTAAAGAAAGAGACATTAAACTCTGTGATCGTGATCCACCAGCTGCTGGGTTTCAGTGGGATTACTCCCAGGGGTGCAGCTGCCCTCCCCATGAGCCTGGAGGGCCCACATGCATGTAGAGTGCATATGTACACGGGAGTAGAGGGCCCATTCCCACCTAACTACGCCCCTGATTATTACCAAGTAAGGGGTTGAGAGATGAGACTTTCCTAGTTCTAGACGGGTATATTGCAATTTAAAATGCTTCTTTTGAATGATTGCAATGGTTTACAACATAATTCCTTAGTCTGAGAACATATGAAATCAGCAATGAATTCCAGTAGGTCTTTCACATTGCTAATACAGGGATGTGACTTGGGAAGCCAGGACAATTAGCAGTATTGTGCTAACTCTGACTGTGAAGCAGATTGGGGCAAAGCTGCCCTTAAGGAGAAGAACCTCGTTATTGTCAGGATGATTCTGGCATTGGCAAAATTATTGTAAACAAAACACAAGAGTTTTGAATCTGTTTGGACGACAGTACAGTACTGGTAAATGCTATTTCCAAGCAAGACTATTTCACCATTAACTGAATGATTCCTGCTAAGAATTAATTGGTTTCAATGCAGAGGGCACAATCCTGTCATTTAAAGTCCATGGGAAAACTCTCATGGACCTTAATGGTGGAGGATTGTCCTGTGAAACAAATCCTGGCCTCTGTGAATGCTATTGAAGCCCAGTGGCATTCATTGGCTAAAGCAGAATATGACCCTCTGACTATTAAAAATAGCTTTGCACTGCAGAGTGGTGCATCTAAAGGAAGCAAGGAAAACTTAGCATTTCAGTTTGCTGGGAGCGGCAAGCATCTGAGTTTATGGCCATCGCAGGTCAAGCTGCAGAATTTTAGTTGTATATAACTTCAGCATATTATACTAGCTCTGGTATGGCATTTTAATGTTTGATTATAAATTGTGTGCACATTTTCTTATGCATTGTGTTTTGGTTTTTTTAAAATGTGGTTTTGGATACTTCGATTTTGTAAATCCTTTAGGAAAATACATATCCTTCTGCAGACACAGCTCTTATGTAATCAGTTGTTTGCACCAGGCCACTTTCTGTATATGGGTACTTTGCCCCCATTTTGAACTCCTGCAATGACAAATGCTCATGTTCCCATTTTCTGTTTGGTGTTTAACTCCCTTGCAAAACCACCTCATATCTGGAACTGTCTGATGCAGGCAGTAAACAAGCTTTTCCTGCCTGGCAAATTCCTTGGCCCTTAGTAGATTCAACTGAAATAGACCAGGAAAGTTTCAAAATACTACAAACTAAGTAACTAATAAATCTGCCACAATGTCCTGTGCTTAAATCTTGGTTCCCTACAATAACCCATCATTGTACATCAGGTGGGAGGGGGGCAGTCCTTAGTAACCTGTTGCACTGTTCTTTTTTCACTGTTCCTTGCCAAAAAATGTTTTAAATTGAAATGCTCCTCTTGCTAGCTGACTTGTTGGCAAAACCACTCCTGCTGGAGCTATGGTGGCTAATTGCTGCAAAGGTGTCTTTCTTACAAGGCTTGGCACTCTGGAGTTCTGCCCAACCTAGAGAAGCTGATATGGAGAAACGTAATGTCTTGTAAAGCCCCATTTCTTCTGACTATAAGAAGTCAGCTGGCTGTCAGACTATTCAGTATTTGGCTGGCAGTTCCTTATTTTCCCTGGATGGGACTTGATCTTATATACTCAGCACCACCTCCTCATTGCTGAGTCCTATCTATTCTCACTGCCTTCTTTGTCAGTGCGGGTGCTTAGCATCACTTGGGAGGTGTGCAGCAGTCCAAAAGAATATATCTGTCTTCCCCTTGGTACATGCAGTTTCCACTGCATCGATAGCTTGGAAACCAAAATAGGTTTCCTGTATTAGTGTAGGGGAGGAGCCAGTGTGGTCCAATGGGTGGACTCTAAACTGAGAGTCCTGAATTCAAATTCCGGTTTCACTGGGAAAGAGGGCTTAAACCAGCTGTGTTATCCAAATCTGCCAAGGAGTCCTAGTCAAATATTTGGGAAGACCACTGTAAGTACATGAATGCCTTCTATTGCCCCATTGTTGCCACTGGGCTGATGGACAGGATTCATGTCTTAGACTGGGGGATTACTAAGCTACTGTGGTAATAGGGGTCCTAGAGATTCTCCCATTTCCATAGGCCGAGTACTGCTTTTTCATCCATGCAGTCACCTGAAAAGAATATGGTCATCACTTGCTCTAGTCAGTGCCAACAGGTCAGCTCCAGAGTCACTTTTATTTTATTCTTCAGCAGCAAATGTACTTATTTTTAGGAGCTGATTCCAAGTAATAATAAATACCTGCTTGTGTATCAAGAGGAAGCTTTTTTTAAAAAAAAAAAAAAAAAAGTTGTGGTTAGTCAAGGGGTCCATCTGTGGGAAAGCATACCTTGCTGTGTATGAAGCCGCCTGTTTAATATTACTGTGTGATTTAAAGTCCTTCCATATCACTTATTTGCACATTCTCTCCTTGCATGTTCAACTCTTCAATTTTTACAACCGTTTGGTACAGGCAGTGATGTATTTTATTTTTTGTAAAATGTTTTTGACACTGAATTGCAATAAAAGTCCAAACTATGCGACTCTCGGTGTTGATTGTTATGGCTGTTGTTTGCAGGGGGCATCGCACAGATTTAACTAAAAGACCCCTTGGCAAATCCATCCAGGATTGATGCGGGTGCAGCCACAGGAGCTGCGGAGAGCCTGAGCCCCACGTGGCCCCATGGTGGGCAATTGCAGCCGCCACACTGCGGGGCCAGCATGAGGCGCTGGGCAGATGGTTGCCCCCGCCCCCACCCTGTGGGGCAGCTCGCACGCGGGTCACTGTCAGGTTTGCCGTACAGCCGAGGTGCCGGCTACACGAGCTGGCACCCAGCCCTGCCCCGCCTTCCTCCCCAACCTGACCAATATCCCGCCCCCAGCTGTGACATGGCCACACGTGATGTCACCCGCCACTTAAAGCCCTGCAGTGGACCTTGCTGTGCAGCAGAACAGGTGGGGCCCGGGAACACAGGCTATCGTGCCCCATTTTGAGTAAGGCTTCTATGCACTGTATCCTCAGACTTTTTCTGAACAGCCAGCTGCCCGTCCTGTTCGGGGGGGACATCTGCCAGGCACACGCTGCATTGCATCACATAGTAAGCCTGCCCCGAGTGTGGGAAGGCTGCCCAAGGCTTGGTATGTGCATTGTGTGGCTGCATGCAATGTCATGGTAGAATTGCACGAGAAGGAATGGGCTTAAATTGCTGCAAGCTAGATTTTAGTTAAATATTAGGCATGCGTTCTTCACTGTAAGAGCAGTCGGGCAATAGAATAGGCTGCCGAAGGAGGTTGTGGAATTTCCTTCCCTGGATGTTTTTTAAGAATCGGCTCTGTACAAGCATCTCCCTGTGACATTGTCGGGTTAAGGCATCCTGTCTTGGAGCAGGGGACTGGACTAAACAATCATGGAAAGCGCCACCATTTTTTAGTCTGAAGGGGGGGGGGGGAAGTCTGGGCACAGGCTGGGTGTGCACTACTTATCTGTAATTAAGGGGTTATTTTCCCCCTAACTAAATAGACTGTCCCATGTAATCAACTGTTTCCAAGCAACCCTGTTTCCCAGGGGTTGTGAGGCCATGTACGAAGTCTTGGTGCGGGGCCTAAGTTGCATAATTAGGCACCACCTAATTATGCAAATGTGTAAATTTACATAAAATGTACTCCCTGTGCACAGGAAGGATTTCCATTCTCCACCCCCCCGAGCAGCCACGGAGAAGCATGGCCTCCCCATGCTTCTCCCCCTCCCCCCCACTCCTCCGGTTTGGCACCCCTTGGCTGCCTTACCTGGCGCTCAGCCGAGTGGCCATAGACAAGCATGACCTCCCAATGCCCATCTCCCCAGCCGAGCGTCTACCACCACTCCCCAAGAGTGGTGCCACTGCAGGGGCAGCCGGGCGGACAGTGAGGCAGGCACGGAGGAACTAGCTGCGTCTGCTGCCTTACTGGGGGAGAGGGGTGAGCTTAGGCAGCCGGGCCTCCAGGGCCTGCTGCTTCTTGCTGCCGGTGCCGCCTGTGCCTTGTGCACGCACATGGTGTGACCGCTCCAGAGATGCTGCTATCAAACACACAAGACACCCAAAATGTAGCTCGCCTATTAAGTGCATTATGCCATGAAAAGAGGCACATATATATATATATATAAAACCAGTTCAGTTGTGCCCCCATAATCAATTCACGTTGCCCCCACCCCTTTTTATCATTTTAAATGTTAATATTTTATGTGTGTTTTTATTGTTTATGCATTTTGTAAGCCACCCCGAGCTGCTTTGTGAGCAGGAGGCAGGGTAGGAAAATAGTTAAATAAAATATGGGGGGCACAAATGAACTGGTTATGGGGGGGGGGGGTTAAAGGCAGTATTCCTGTTAGCAATAACTTTATTGCTATTGAAGAGTTAGTGAAATAGCAGCCATAATAATCTCAGAACCATATTTGCAGATTTTCCAAGATAGAATAGATATTGCTTTACAGCCTAAATTCCTACCTAAGATAGTATAAGGAAGACAGTTGTGAGAATGTGGCCCTTTTTACACAGGCCGCTCCCACCCATGAACACACAGATTTCTGCATGTTCATGCGTGGGAGAACCCCGTCTGAATTAGACAGCACACAGGGGGTGCATGCACGCACCCACCTAACACGCATCCCCACTCGCCCCACGCACAGAGCAACCGGGGAAAACGGTGGTTACTCTGTTGATGCAGATGAGTGGGGATGCATGTGCGGCTGTGTGTACTCCTCGCCCACACAGCAGTGTGCCCACGGACACCCCCAACCTGGCAGAGCCATGTAAAAACGGCCTGTGAGGAGCTACTCGAAGAACAGAAGGTTTCTGTCTTGTAAACAAGGTTCTTCAAGATGGCTGTAAACATTCTCACCACACCCACCCTTCCAGCCCCACATGGAATTTTCTTATATTCCTAGGAAGGGTGGGAAGAAGTGTCATTCTGAGATGGAGAGTGCTTTTTATACTAGAGGAGCTCGAGACCATCACATGGTCTATTACTGATTGTTGTACGTCGCCCCGAGCTACTATTTTGCAGGAGGGTGCGGAATAAAAATATCTCTAAATAAATAATTTGAATAAGGTGAGCATGCACAACCCAGTTGTGAAAATGTTTGACACTATCTCGAAGAACCTTCTTTACAAGGTAACAACCTTCTGATCACTCACATGGGCAGGAGTTGTAAACAAACAGCTTTATCTCCCAGTCCAATCATGTCCCAGTGTCCCTCTGCTGCTGCTGCTGCTGCTGCTGTGCTGCTAGCAGACAGAGGCAGGTGAGGGATGGGGACCAGGGTAGGGAGGCAGAAGAACTTATTGGGGGAGAAGCTGGCTACAGCTTGCCGCCCAGCCAGGGAAGCACGGGGCTCCAGCTGGCTGTGGGGCCATGTGCGACCGCGCATGTGACATATGCCTGGGGATGACCCTGTCAAGCAATGTGGAACTCCACAATCTATTACAGAACTTCCATCCCCTGGAGGTTCACCAAAGCCTGTGTCTGCTCCTCTTCTACAGGCAATGTAAAACCAATGGTCCATCTAGCCCAGCATCCTGTCTCCAATGGGCCAGCCTAGATTGCTTCAGAAAAGTGCCCAACAGGTCATGTCAAGTGATCTATTTTCTGCTCTTCACTTCCTGACAGTCAAAGGTCTCATTCCCTGACCAGCTTGACTAAGAGCCATTTATGGACCTATCCTCTAAGAATTGATCAATCCATGTTTGAACCCAGCTATGCTATTGGCCTTCACATCACAACATCCTCTAGCAACCAGTTCCAGAAGTTAATTGTGCAATGAGTAAAAAAGTACTTCCTTTTCTTTGTTTGAAATTAACTGCCAGTTAGTTTCATAGAGTGTTCCCTACCTCTAGTACTAACTCGCTCCGCAACACTCATGGGTTTTTTATGCTTTTATCATATTTCCCCTTAGCTGTCTCTTGCCTAAGCTGAAGATCGCTAAGCTATTGAGCCGTTCCTCATATGGAAGCTGTTCAGGATCTTGGGGTGTTTTTACACACACATTTCTCCTGCATGTTTGCTGTTACACCCTGAACTTTCTGTGTGTTTAAATCACTTACCCAGATCTTAAACATCTGGCTCTTTGAACTTCTGCATAGAACTTCTCCCAGAACTTCTTCTTTTGTATGTAAAAAGTTCTCCTGGTAAACTGCTTTGCTCCAGGCAGCTGTGGTCACTTGGTTTCCATGGCAGCCCCACGTCTACAGCTGCAGCTACTTTAGGTTGCCTCAGGGCCGTGTTTGTGTGAAGAATGCGTCCAGGAAGTGCCTCAGGGCAGTGTGTGTGTGTGTGAGAGAGAGAGAGAGAAGAATGCATCTGGAACTTACTTGTGGACTTGTAAACCCAGAAGATTGAAAGACCAGCACTTTAAGGTGTGTGTAAAAATGCCCTTTGATAACCTTTCCTGCTCTTACCCGTACGTTTTCCCGTTCTACTGTGCCCTTTGTGAGATGGTGTAATCAGAACTGCACACAATATTCAAGGAGTGAGCACACCTTACAGATCTATAGTGGTATTATATTCTCTGGCTTATTTTCTATCTCTTCCTTTTTTTCTTTTAACTCAGTGCTATTACCCACTGAGCTGATGTTCTACAGGGGGTGTTTTCTGATGGATGTGGGGCTGTTCACCTCCAGCACTGCTCCAGGGGTGCACCCCTGCATCTGCCCACTCCCAGCCCCACCTAGGTTAGGATCAGATGGACGCAGCAAGTTCCCCAGCCCACCTGCACAGCACACACACACCCACACACACACACCATAGAGTTGCGAGCTAGAGCATCTGCAATGCTACGGTGTTGCCCAGGGCAACAGTCGGCTGGAAGCAGAGTAGTAACGTGGGTCCACGCATTGGATGGGCCACTGCTCTACTTCGGGCGAGTGCCCCAGGCTTGGCCAGCCCGCTCTGCCAGTTGATGTTTTGGAACACCACCAGCAGGGCTGCCCCGAAGCAGGCACAGCTGTTCCAATTCAACATCTGGCAGGCTGGCTTTAGACTGACAGGCCACCTGGGGTGAAGCAGGGTGGTGTGACCAACACAGGGGCAGCCCGTCCATCTAAAAACATCCAATGATTCCAGATCTTTTTCCTGAGTGTTAACACCTAATTTGGAGCCCAACGTTATGTATTCATAGCTAGGGTTATTTTTTTCCTAAGTGTATCATTTTGGGGGCTTGTCCCACTGTAACCCTAAGCACTGAAGCCTGAGAGCAAAATCCTCAAACCACTTACTCCAAGGTAGTCCTACTGAAGTCAATGGGACTCATCCAGAGTAAGTGGTTTGAGGATTGCAGCCTAAGAGAGCCCTGCATTTACCAGCCTTAGGATTCTAAAGTCAATTGGAGAAGTTCCCCCCCTCCCCCATCAGGAATGGAACTCGGGTCCCTGATCAGATGACAATCTCCTTGGCATTGTATTCCAGGAAGCTAAGTGAGTGAGCAAGCAGCTATTAATAATATGGATATAATGAGATGTTAGCATGGCCCTTCGGAGGGGAGTTTTTTATAAAGAGGATGCTTGGCTGGGTCTCCCTCTATTTTTTGGTGTTTGTTATTCAATTGGGGAGCATTCTATTTATAGGTAGCAGACTTCTGTTGCCTTGTTTTGATTTTACTGCTACTATGGGTGAAAACAGACATGACGCTAACCACCCTTGGTGGTTATTTATGCATGTTGCAGGGCTGTATTGGTGCCCTATGGAGCCCTGCAGCATGCATAAATAACCACCAAGGGTGGTTTAAGGGTTAGCGTCATGGCTGTTTTCACCCTATATATCTATGTGTTTGTATCCAACTTTAGATGCCCTACAACCAACTTTGGGCAGACTGAAGCCTTCCGTTGGAGACTCCAGTATTCAGGCAATAATTGCTGCAATGTAGCTAAAACTCCCGACGGCAGGGGTGTAGCTAGGCTAGAATGGGCCCTGGTGCAGAAGATGGAATGGGTCTCCCCAGTGGCAGAAGATGCAGGTGCATCAGGGAGCATAGGATGCCCAGTCTCACGGGCCCCGGTGTAAATGCACCGCCTGTTTCTACTGTAGTCGCACCCTGAAAATCCAAAGGCCAGTCTTCGGGTAAAAGATTTCTAAACTGCAGGGGAGACATGTACGTGACACCCAGTTCTTCAGTGGTTCCAGAGTGGTTCTCTCTGGTTCCTGACTGGGAGAACCCAGAGTGGTGATGGGCAGCGGCTCATCATCCCCTCAGGAACTCCCTTCTCTTCGGTGTGTCTCTGAGGCTCCTGGGTGAGATCGTTAGGAGATTGGGAGTGAGGTGCCATTATTACGCTGATGACACTCAACTCTTTCATCTGACCCAGGTCCTGCAGTCTCAGTGTTAACCGGGTGCCCGGCTGCCGTTGGAGACTGGCTGTAGGCGAGCCGAGTGAAGCTGAATTGAGATAAGACCAAGATGATGATGGTTGGCTGACCATGTGACCTAGGGAGCCCTCTTATTGATGCGGTTCGGCCTCCTTTGCTCACTCAGGTTTGCAGCCTTGGGGAGCTTTTGGATCCATTGCTGCACGTAGATGGCCGGGTTGTGGCAGTGTCCAGGAGTGCTTTTCACCAACTTCGTCTGGTGAGAAGGCTGCGACCTTTTTTGTCAGACTCCGACTTGGTCACCATCATCCATACCTTCGTAACCTTAAGGCTAGACTATTGCAACACACCCTGTGTGTGGCTGCCCTTCATGGCTGTTCGGAAGCTGCACTTGGTGCAGAATGGGAAGCCCGCCTTGTGTTGGGGGTGGGTTGCCAGAAGCACATTACCTCAGTGCTCAAGATTCTGCACTGGCTGCCACTGGCTTTCCATGCACATTTCAAGGTGCTGCTTTTGACCTATAAAGCCCTAAACAGCTTGGGAACCAGGTATCTGAAAGCCTGTCTCCTCCCTTATGTTCCATCATGGCCTCTGAGGTTGACCGAGGATGCCTTTTTGCAAGTAGCAATTGCCCGTGAGGTTCGTACAACGAGGGCACGAAGAGAGTTGTTCTTGGTGGCTGTTTCATATTTACTGAACCCTCTCCCCCTGGAGATCTGCCTAAAAGCCCAAGCCTGCTTGCCTTTCGGAAGAGATGTAAGACCTTTTTGTTTGACTGGGCATTTGGCAGGCTGGGATTGGGTTGGGTGAGATGGGGTAGAGGGGTTAGGGAGAAGGTTGGAGGATGGGATTTAGGGTTTGTTTTTAATTGTTTATAGATGTAGATATATGATGCCTTTATACATATATATACAATATACAAAATATATACTTTATATATTTATAAATATTAAAATATATATATATTCTGTAAGTCACCCTGAGGCACTGAGGGAAGGGCAGGATAAGATGATAAATAAATACATACATTCAGGGTAACTCTTAAACATAAACTCTGCTTCTATTAATGCCAATTGGAGATAAGTATGCACCAAAGTACTTCACTGAATTGTGACGTTGGGTGTTACCAGATGTAATGTTAGCCACTTGTTTGGGCATTAAACACACATTCACCCATTATGTCTGGTTTTGCAAACATGTTTAACATGAGCTGGGACCCCAGACAGCAACCAGTTGCCACTTGCACTGTTGCATATCAATAAGCCCACTCCTCCACTTCTTACCTGTGGCTGCCGAGATACCCTAGGGATTGCTTGCTTTGGGACAGCTTCCAGCCAACTGTTGTGGGGAGGAGACTGCCAGGCAGCCCCCAAAACACACAGCAACATAAATGTCTATAAACACATCCATGCAGCCGGGGCGATGCCAGTGAGTTCAATGAATCATGGGTTTTCTCAGATTTTGCATTTGTCTAGTAACACCTGTTAGCTAGGAACTTTATGCTCAATAGTCTGTTTTCTCTAGTCCTCTGCAGTAAAAAAGAAAAGAAATCCTTCCAGTGTTTTATCCATCACACTTAGAACCTTTGAGCCTACTGTGTGTAGTGTGTACTACTTCATTGTGTATCAAAAACATAAGATTAAAAATTCTTTGAACACCCTTTGCAGCAAATAGATACACCCCACAGGCTTAAATCCCTTCTTTTAGCAGGAGAGCAAGACTTTCCTTCATCTTGCTTCTGTGCTATTTTCCTAATAAACAGGATCTAATGGCTTTTCAATATGTTTTGCTTGGATCGTTTCCATTGTGGTCAGAACTGGCCTTGAACTTGCAGCAGGCGTGGGAGATGGAAGTGGGGCAGCAAGGATTCTGCAATGCCAATGGAATGTCCAGTTCCCATGTTGTTACGTACCAAAGGCTCCTGCGGCCTTCAGCAGAATTTGGCTTTCCTTTCTTTCTTTCTTTCTTTTTCTTTCTTTCAGTTTTGTTTATAGAGTTTTCATAAAGAAACCTTAAACAGTAGTGAGGATTTTATGAATATAGGTGCAAACAATTCAGAAACAGGTAAACCGTAGGTAGGTTCAGAAGTTAAACAAAACACAAACACAAAGGGGGGGGGGAGGAAAGGGGGGGTATACCACATGCACACAGGGGAAGAGGATAAGTAATCACAGAAATGATACATACATTTTCACAGTCTAGATATTTCCCACACATAGTAAACCACAATAATATACGTAAGTAACAGAGTCTACTGGATAGTGCACCTATGATGAAGAAAGGGTCTCCACATCTTATTAAAGGTTTCCATTTTCCCCAATAATGTGTATGTCCATCTTTCCATTTCCACAATTTGCCATATATATTTTAGCCATTCCACAAATGATGGTGGGTCGTGCTTCTTCCAGTTCCTAAGAAGAATATGCTTGCCCGCAAGGAAAAGTAGTTTGATAAGCTTCTGGGTGTTGGCATTCTTGACCTGGGCATTTGATATTCCCAAGATTATTTCACGTGGTGTGAATAATAGTTCTCTATTGTCAAAAATATTCTGCACCAGTTTGATAATTCTGTCCCAGAAGGGCTGAATTTTAATACAGAACCATAAAATACGTTCAATGTACCCCTTTGCTGAGCAGCTTCTCTAACACAAGTTATTAGGGGCATAGTCCACGGACCAAAGCTTGCGGGGTGTGTAGTGAAATCTATATACTATTTTATACTGTGATTCCATTAGGTTACAAGCAGTAGCACTATTCCTAGCGTATGATGTAATATCATCCCAAATTTCTGTGTCTATAACAATATCTAAAGTCCTGGACCACTTATCAATAAATTTAAGATTAAGGGTCTTTTGGATAGGGCTAAGAGCTGTGTACATTTCCCAGTAATTTCCTCCTGAAACAACAGGTGTTCTTAAATGGTTGTTTCATGCATAAGGAGGACTTCATTTTCCCTCTTTGGCACAAAGCTCCCAATTTGAAGATATAATTAAAAATGGAAGTTCTTGAGACCATGTCTGTCTCTAATCTCAGCAAATGTCTGAAAAGTCCCCCTTGCTTGAAAAAAAATCACTACAAAATTTTTAAACGTGAATCTCGCAAGTCTGGGCTTCCAGTGAGAGGGGCCCTCTGGAGAGAAGGAAGACAGGGACATAATTGGCATTACCAGGGTAAGTATGTCTGTCATTTAATTAAATTAATTAATTAAATAAATCAAATTTTTATGCCGTCTCCTCCTGCTTCCGCATCTTGGGGTGGCTCACAACAGCATAAAAAATACAAAATATAAAACCAAGACATAAACATTATACTAACAATATAAGAACATGAAAATAACCCAAGCAAAGCAATAAAAAATCCAATCCCAATCCCAATCCAATCTTCCACCCATCACCCGTCTCCCTCACCAAAGCCCCGGCTGAACAGCTTAGGTCTGTCTACAGAAAGAGCAAAGAGGGGAGGTCTAAGGACAGGCGACCTCCGGCGGGAGTGAGTTCCACAGCTGTGGTGAGGCCACCAAAACCGCCCTCCTCATAGTCGACACTCGGGAGACTCAGGGGACCTCAAGGAGGACGCCCCCAGTCGACCACAGAGCTTTCGTTTTTCTTTTAATTTCTTCCCATATTTCCAGTGTATTTTGTACCACAGAGTGTATCATTGTTTTGTGAGAGGGGAGCCATGGAATGTATCGGGCGTGACGGGCTTGTATCATATCACACTCCATCTTTACACAGTGGGTACTCTGTTCTGCAACCAGGCAATGCGGTTTCTGAGGTTACCAGCCTAATAGCAGTGCAGGGAGTTAGGGAAGCCAAGGCCTACCTTTTCAGGGGGGAGCTGTAGATTTTTTGCTCTTATTCTGGTGTTTTTAAAGGCCCATAGAAAGTCAGTTACAGTTTTCTGAAGGAATTTAAAGAAACCTTTGTGTATTCTTATGGACAGCATATAAAACAAAAAAAACACTTGTGGGAGCCAGTTCATCTCGATAGTATTTTTCCTGCCAAGTCAATTTATATATAATTTATTCCATGAATATGCCTCGTCCTTCAGTTTGCTTAGTAATGGAGGGAACTAAATTAGCATTGTATAGGGAGTCAAAGGTATCGGTTATATAGATACCTAGGGTCTTCATATTTTTTTGTGGCCCATGTAATAGCACACATTTTTTTATCTCCAATATGGTTTGGGGCTTCAGGAGTATAGAAAGAATTTCTGTTTTATTCATGTTGACCCTCAAGAGTTCATGATCTATCTTCTAAGGGTATTTCCAGATGTGATGGTCCACTGAGCCCACCACACTGAATCACAGACCGGGATAGTTCCCTGATTCCGGTCGGTGATGAGGCCGGCCATCCTTCAGACGTGCCGGCTGCATCACTGATGGGAATGAGGGAGGGGGTGGAGTCTGGTCAGGGCTAAGCGGTGCACCGTGAGGCCGCGTGGCCCCACCCCCCCGCGCTTTCACAGTCGCCCGCCCTCAGGGAGACGGGCGAGCGCAGCAGCCAATGAGGCCACTGTGCTCAACCGCTCCTGGTGCCCAGGACCATGATCTGGAATGGGCTAAGGTAATAGGCGTTACTTGTGGCCCATTCCTGATGGTGGTCAATCTAACCACGATTTCAGCTCTGCGGCCAGCTACAGGGCCAGAACCATGGTTAGCATTGATCCCCACCAGATATTCATTGTGGTGAACATCTGGCAGGGATCAATCAGATGTTACGTCGGTCACGGCCACTCCATGGTGTTCATGTTCACTGTAGTTCACCGTGGTCTGCCGTGGCCACGTAACATCTGGAAATACCCTAAGTCTCCTAACTTGTCCCGTATATTATTATAGTCCAGATCCAGTTGATTCACTCTGTCGATGCATTCTAAACATGTTTCCAGCCCACTAACTTTATTTTCAATTTCTGTCACCTTTTCTTGAAATCCCTCAATGGTTACCTCAATGTCCTTTACTACTGACATTTGCAGTGTTAACTGTGATATGCTCCTTTGTATGGAGACCATCTGTTTGACTAATTGAGTAAAATTCTTTTGTATCTCCATCATCATAGCCTCCACGTTAAAACTCACAGTGTGAGCACTTTATTCTATGTTTTTCTGAAAAGTGTTAACCAGAATCTTACAAAGTCTCTCCTAATGTGGGTGTACATGAGGGGAAGTGGTAGGGCTTGTAACCAGTGTATTGGTTTAGGGGTATGTGAACAGTTCTTTAGAGAGCTAGTGTGGTATATTTTATTCTATTTATTTATTTATTTAAAAATTTAATATTCCACCCCTCCTGCCACAGGCAGCTCGGGGCAGCTTACAACGTTCATCAACAATAAAATATAAGACTATAAAAACATATCATGCCTCCCACCCCATCACCCATCTCCCCCACCGAACGCCTGATGGAACAGCCAAGTCTTACAACTTTTACAAAAGGAGGGGAGATCCGGGGCCAGCTGAGCCCCCACCAGAAGCGAGTTCCACAGACGTGGTGTGGCCACTGAGAATGCCCTCCCCTGCATGGCCCCCCGGAAGACTTGGGGCACCACAAGCAGGGCACCCCCGGATGACCGCAGGGGTTGATCCAGCACCCGGGGGGTGAGGCGGTCCGGCAGATCAGCAGGGCCCAGACTGTTTAGGGCTTTATAGGTTAACACCAACACCTTGAATCAGGCTCGGAAGACTATCGGCAGCCAGTGCAGAGAATGGAGCACTGGTGTAATGTGCTCCCGGTGGCCCAGTCCTACCAAAAGACGGGCTGCCGCATTCTGCACCAGCTGCAGCTTCTGAGCTGTCACCATGAGTAGCCCAATCAGAGCGCGTTACCATAGTCCAGTCTAGAGGTGATGAAAGCATGGATGACGGTGGCCAGGTCAGAATCTGAAACATATGGCCGAAGCCAACATACCAGATGTAACCGACGAAAGGCACTCCTTGCCACAGCCTCCACCTGAGCATCCAGGCGGAGCTGAGCGTCGAGGAGTACCCCCAAATTCCACATCTGATGGGGGCCGTCAACTCCATTACCTTACCCACCAACATCACCTCCGGCTTGTCGGGATTCAGCTTCAGTTGATTAACCCTCATCCAATCCCCCACCGCCGTCAAACACCGAGTAAGCACCGAGGCGGGTCTGGGTCTGTTGAAAAAGAGAGGTACAGCTGGGTGTCATCAGCATATTGATGGCACCGTACGCTGAACCTCCTAATCACCTCGCTGAGAGGCTGCATGTTGAACAGGAGGGTGGGCAACACTGAACCCTGCGGGACACCGCACACAAGGTCTCGGTATGATGAAAAGCACTCCCCGAGCACCACTCACTGGGTTCTTCCAGTCAGGAATCAGCTGAACTATTCAAGAACAGTCCCGCCCACCCCTGTACAGTCCCGCAGTCGCGCCACCAACATCTCGTGATCAACCGTATCAAAGCAGCCGACAGATCTAGTAGAACCAACAGGGTCAAACGACCCTGGTTTATTTCCCAGGGCAGATCATCCACCAAGGCCACAAGTGCAGTCTCTGTGCCATAACCTGGACAAAATCCCGACTGAAAGGGATCAAGAAAACAGATGCGGTCAAGATGCCCCTGTAACTGCTGAGCCACCACCCACTCAATAAGCTTCCCTAAAAGGGAAGGTTAGAGACAGTCGGATAGCTGGTGAAGGAGTCAATGTCAAGCGATGGTTTCTTGAGCAGAGGCTGCACCACGGCCTCCTTGAGACAGCCCAGCACTCTGCCCTCCTAAAGGGATTCATTGACCACCCCCGCCAGCAATGGCCCCATTGTCTCCTTGCAAGATTTAATTAGGCAAGACAGGCATGGATCTAATTAACAAGAAGTGGCTCTAACAGCCCCAAGGGTCCTGACCGCAGCAGCGGGTGTCACCAACTGAAATTGATCCCATAAAACCGGACAAGGCATGACTTCCATAATCTCTGGCTCCCCATGTGTATTAAGTGCAGCGTTGAAATTGTGGTGAATATGAGTGATTTTATCCACAAAATAATCCACAAACTTATCACAGTGTGCTATAGATGATTCTACTCCAAGGTGGAGGGAGGCTGGACTGACCAACCCCCGCACCACCCAGAATAGCTCCGTTGGGCGGGATTTTGCAGATGCTATTGGGGCAGCAAAAAACTCTCTTTTTTTGCTGCCCTCATAGCCACAGCATATGCCTGTAAACTGGCTCTATGCCGCAATCTGTCGGCTTCAGCACGATAGCGACGCCACCGTCACTCCAACTGCCCTTCTCGCTTCAGGACTCACAGCTCCCCGAAAACCACGGGGGCCTGCAGTGCTGTCACCTGGGCAGCAGACATCTAGGAGCTGAGTCCGATCAATGACTTCAGTCAACAGAGTATTCCATAGTGCAACAAGGTCATCGATGAGGCAGCCGTCAAGTTCAGAGGGTACCTCTCTGAGAGCCAATCGGAACCGCTCTGGTTCCATTAGCCTCCGGGGGCGAACCATTCAAATTGGCTCCACACCTTTCCGGGGGCAGACATATGCTAAGAGAGAGGTCTGTAGGCGGTAATGATCCAACCATGACAAGGGCACTGCTGATATCTTCCCCAATAATGGAACACCCGCCTCAAGGCCAGTGCAAAACATAAGATCAAGAGTATGTCCTCCCTGATGCGTCGGGACACTAACCATTTGGGACAGGCCCATGGTTTCCATGGCGGCCATGAACTCAGTGGATAAGGTGTAGTATAGTGGATAAGGTGCTGAAGGCCTGGGAAGCCAGCGTTCAAATTTTGTCCTATACTAGCATAACTCACTGGGTGGCCTTGGGCAAGTAACAACCTCTCAGCCTCAGTTCCCCATCTGTAAAATGTGCGAGTGTGTGTGTGTTCCCCTCATTGTTGTCCATCTTAGATTGTAAGCCCACTGGGCTGGGACCTGTCTGTGACTGTAAAGCACTGCCTATGTCTAGCAGTCTAGAAATGATAAATAGTAGTAGAATCTGTGAACTGGAGGCAGGATTTGTTGCTAATATATAAAAAATCAATCTTCTTACTATTCTTTTTATTTGCTTTGCCTCCTGTTCTAGTAGTATTACCAGGTTTGCCTCCCATGCCATATACTGCAGGGAGAGAGGTCTAGGGGTACAGCACCCCCAGCAATAGAGCTAGATGCTGGTGTTAAGCAAGGATAGTAGTAGCATGAGGTATTTTCTAGACTGGGCAGCGCCCCCTCAGTGACCTCTTCCCTCTGGTCTCTCCTCTCTCCACTCCCTCCTCCACAACTAGGTGCTGGGTTGCCAAATGGCCCCGAAAATGTATATCAGCAGAAGGAGGAGAGGGGAGGAGGAGGGGCAGCAAGATACCAGGTCTTTTTTGCTCTGCTGTTTATCCATTTTGTTAAGTGGCTCAGGCTGCCATGTCTTGTCTTGTCTTGTCATGTTTAAACTGACATTTCTGCTGGTCTGGGAACTCCCGAGGGCCTCAATACCTTGCTGAGTATTCGTGAGGAATCTTCTTATCTCCTCAAGTCAGCAGCACAGTGAGTCAGGCTGCTCCAACAGCTGCAGGCCCTCCAACCTCAGGGCCCGGCCCTGTCTCGGGCAGTAGTAGCAGAGATCTTTTTGCAGGTCATTTATGGGAAGTGGAGCTGGCTTTTAGACAAGCGGCCAGACGTAGCGTGTTGAAAAACGTGCTTTGAGAAACGTCGCATGGGGGAGGGGGGGCTTTTAGACAAGCCGGAAGTCATTAGCCATCATTGGAATCACGGCTCGCACATTCCAATTGTCTTTCAAATGCACTTTTAAAAAGAACGCGCGAGCCACAATTCCAATGGCGGCCAACGACCTCTGGCTCGTCTAAAAGCTCCGCGTACAAGTTTTCTCAAAGTGCATTTTTCAATGCACGAGATCCGGCCGCTCGTCTAAAAGCATCCTAAGCTGCCACCATCTTGGGTCATGTGATTCCCCCCCCCCCCCAAAACCCAAACACAAAAAAACAAAGTCCACATCATAACATTAAAACCACCACCTTGGTTCAGGCTATTGTCTTGTTTGTTTTTACCCTTCGTGGTGCCTGCAAATTTGGCCACTTCACTCTTCTCTCCTGCCGCCCCCCCCCCAATTCTCCATTGTTCTCTTTGCTGACTTAGAAGGAATCAAGATGAAAACAAATGTGTCGAATGAAATGGAAACTGAACGGATTTAAAAACCCACTTGCAAATGCAGACTGGGCCATGCTATGTAGAGACAGAGGATTAGATGGTAGCACATTATATGAAATTCAGCAAGTTTAACTCTCAAGTTGTGGAAGCCCAGTAGATCGAATCCCATTTATTTCATGAGGGAGTGCAGCGTGAATTTAAATTTGGCTTCACAAACTCCTCAAACTGTTTAGAACTTATACTAGCCCTTAACACCGATAGGATGCCCATTTGCTTCAGTGAGACTTGCGCTGGTACCGATGGCTAGCCCCAGTGCTGAGCAGTGCGAGGATTCTGCTGATGAGTTGCATTCCTGCAGGGTTAGAGTTGGTCAAAAGGGCCACATTCATGATGATTATTCCAAACTGTCTGATAACTAACTGGATATATGCATGGGCCTGAGGAGCTGGCACTAGTGCTGACATCAATAGTGGATTTGGTATTTGTGGATATGATTCACATGTTTGGCTAGCCCTCCAAATATCGGCAATGGAAATGAATATTCACACATTTAGGTTGGGGTTTTTTTGTGTGTGTTTTGGTTTGGTTTTCAGCTGTTTAGTTGTCCAGCTACTTCATTTCAGCTACTACACATGTGCAAATAGCTGAAATGAAATCACCAAATATCCAAAACAACTAGAAATCTTGACCCGAACAACAAGAACAGATCTCCAATGAAGATGGGCCTGAACAACCAGTTGTTATCCATTTCAGGGGATATGGTTCAGATCAGGCAAAACCATCAGAGACAAAATTCACTGTAGATATTTGTTCCATGCTCTCCTCAACTTCCTCCCCTCTCTTCTGCCTCTCTCTCCTGCTGCCCTGTATATAGCCTGAGAATGACATAAGCTATATCTGCCCCCCTCCTTCTCCACACCTTTATTCCTCCTCCTCCTCCCTCCCACTCAGGTGAGGGATTTTGAGATTGTGACATGGTCGCCAATCCCTTCCTGTTGCTGCACTCTGCAATGTTGTTGGCTGAACGTCTGGGAGGTGAGCTGACAGACAGATGGCGATTGCTAATATACTAAGACTCACTTACCTTTAATGAACTAGAACAAGCTGCCTTGACAGGTGAGCGGAATGACATGCAGTAATCCTACTTACTCCTAAAAAACTAATTCTATATTAGATTTGTACTGACTGGAAGCTTCCAGCAAAGCCTGAGTTTATTTTAGGGAGTTTCGTTCTTTCTTCTTCAGCCCAGAATAAATGGTATTTTAACTCTTTTCTATAATAAAACTCATGTTACTAAATTTAATCTCTTACTTTGGGACGGATAAGCACTCACATTCTTTTTAAACAGCATTCACAGGCCCCCCTAGGAACTATGAGATCCAGTGCAGGCTGATAAATTCAGCGACCCAGGCACGGTCTCTCCATATGGGGGAGTTCCGCCACCGCGTCTGAAGTCAGTGGGCGATCAGGCTTTTGCTGCGGCGGGCCCCTCGGTGTGGAACTCGCTTCCCCTGGATGTTCAGCTCAGTTCCTCCCTCCATACCTTTAAAACGCACCTGAGAACGTATTTGTTTTCTGTGGTTTTAGGATCTACTGCTGGTCCCCTTAATGTATTTTGTCCTCCCTTTTCCCATCCCAAATCTTACAGTTTTAATATCCTTTTAATTACTCGTTTTAAATGGTTTATACTGTGCTTTTATGTAAAATGTGAAGTGCTCCGGGCACCATGCAGGCGGTGGGAGGAGGTGCTATACAAATAAAATAATAATCATTATTATTATTTAAATTATTATATGTGAGGGGAAGGTGGTAGGGCTTGTAACCAGTGTATCAGTTGACAGGGCAGAGTCCGGATGAGTTGCTGGGCTGCCCCTTTAAGAGGGAGCTAGCAATGGCAGAGTTGCAGGTGCTAGCGGGGTTGTAGGTGCTGCCGGAACCAGTGGATAGCGCCTAAACTGAGGCAGCTGTGTTTCGAGCGTGGCAGAGCCAGCAGAGCTCAGAGGTGGGAGAAGGCAGTAGCGCTGACAGGGGCTGAGAGGGAGCTCTGGCCAAAGAGAACAGGCTCAGAGGGTGGCACCTGAGCCAGAAGGTAATGAGACTTTGGTGAAGCCAGAGGGTTGTTGCCTGGCTAAAGGGCCTTTTGTAGAGTGGAGACTTAATTCAGAGATTGGCACGAAAATAAAAACGTAGCTAATTTCCAGAGTGAGAGAGTGGCTGTTTGGGGCCCTAATCCTGTAAAGACTCACCTCAGGCTGTCACTGCCACAGGGTAGGGACTGAGAAAAGAAGGAGCAAACAAGCAAGTGTGGGTCCCACACTCTCCCTGCAAATTGTATACATGGGCCAATACAGTGGGTATTTATGGGCAGAGATTCAGTGGTGTAGCAACTTGGCTCTGGTAAACCTGGGCCTATGTCCCAGTTATGGGCCCCCCTAAGGGAAGGGAGTGGGGTTTCCATGTTGGAGGACAGGGCTCGCCTATGAAGGCAGCACTGCCTCATTTCCCAGTTCCCCCCCTCCCTGCCACCCAGAGCAGTAGGGATGGGACTCTGGGCCAAATTTTGGTTTCGGTCAATTTCGGTTTCGGTTCTCATGTATTTCGGTTCTTTTTAGGTTTCGGTACTATCGGATCTCTTGCATTGATTTTTGTACTGGATCGCAGTAGCCCTGCCAGAAAGGAAACTTTAGAAGTGGGCAGGGGTCGGGCCTTCTTAGATCCTTTTGAGAATTTTCCAGAGGTTTCAGGCTACTTGTAGAGTGCTCCGCCCTCCCCCCCCCCCCCGCCCCATCCGTGCGCGGGGTAGTGTGCTGTCAGCTCTCTCTCTCCCCCCCCTACTGGACATTTCCTAGCAGCGCTCACATGACTTACAAAGAGCCCCCCCTTGGAGACCAGGACATGGGCTCAGTTGAACCGTCTCACTTTATGGTAGCTAGCTACACCCCCTGCAGAATCTGATCCATCGTTTTCAATGCTGAGGTTACCTCTGCAATTCTTTTCTTTCATCCTCTGCCCACGTCTTGCTTACCACGTTGAATTATTCAGTTATTTCCAAAGGAAGAGTGAAATTCCAATCCAGATGGATACTGCTCTTGTAAAGAGCCTGGACTTTCCGCACGACAGCTCATCAGAGCTTGTTTTGTATGGAGGAAAACGGCGAGGTTCAAATAGCAGCTGTGTTTGTTTCCTTTTCTTGCTTGTAGGCAATTAAATGGTTCTCTTCTAAAATAACTGGCTGGTGAAGTTAGGTAGCAACCTACAATCTTTCTTTAACCATGTACTTTTTATATCTAAACCCTCTGTTTTTAACCCAATGGTGGGATTCGGGGTTAATGCTTGTGAGATCCATGTCTAGACAGCTGTGACAAAACAGGAAATGAATTACATTGTCCTACGTTGGGAGAATTTAACCTGTTCTCTACTAGCTACGGCATGGGGATGCTTGGAAAAACGGAGGGGTTTTTAGAAATGTTTGAGAAAACACGGAATGACATAAATGTGGTGCTCCCACAAGGCTTAAAGGGAATTATTGCACAGCTATGTGGAGCTAAATTCCACCCATGTGCTATTTTCCTTGCTTTAGTCCCCATGGGGAAATCGGCATTTTTATCATTCTCTGCTTACAAAAACATCCAAGCAAAACAGTTTTTCAAACCCAACTCATGCCATAGCACAGGAGAAAAGATTTTCTTTGCCCTATTGAAATGTTGCCCTCCTGAAGACAGTAGGAGTTTTTGCGTTGACTTCAGTGAAGCCAAGATTTCGCTGTAGGTTTGATTCCCCATCGCCTTGGAGCACGAGCGGTATAGATTGGGTTTGAAATGGTACCCTCTCCTGACGTGGTTGCATTTATTCATGGGTGGGAAACCCGCAGCCTGTGGGCCAAGTTGGGTCTGCAGCTGGTTTGTATTAGGACCCTTTCCAATTCCTGCATTTGGCCCATGGATTCGATTCCTACCCTCAAGCAATGAAAGGCCCTTTTCACGCAGACACTCTAACACTGATAAAATGGGTGTTATATTTTATTATACAGGTTGCAGGGCTTCAGGTGTGCACGATGGGTGCCCTGCAACATGTATAATAAAATGTAACACCCATTTTATCAGTGTTAGAGTGTCTGTGTGAAAAGAGCCAATGGAGGAGGTGGGTGGAGATGGGTGTGTGTCCGTGGGAAAGGACACACATCCACCTCCACTCACCATGGGTGCACACCCATTCCCCCACCCACAGCTGCCCATGTTAAAAGGGCCCTAGAAAGGCACTCTTCACACAGACACTCTAACACTGATAAAAATGACTTCACTTCCAGTAGATGCCAACCAAAGTTCTGGAGGGAAGCTATAATAAAGTACCATATAATTTGAGATTTTGCCCCTGTGCAAACATGCAAATAGAAGATCTTCCTCATTACATATTTGATTGCCCAGTTACTGGTAAAGCAAGACAGAAATATCTTGCATCTTCGCTGGAGGGTAGATCCCATTGGGACATAATCCATAAATTATTGTACGTGATGGCCAATACACAAGATCACATTATTCGTGTAATGGCCAATTTTGCTCATGCTTCAATGACAGCGAGGTAAAAAAAGGGGCTAAAGCCCTGGAGGTCAGTTGTTGCAAAAAGGGAAGTTAGATAGATATTCTATTGGGTCCTTTATTCTGATCCTATAGGCCTGGTGCCTTTAGTGATCTAGATTCCAGGTATGATATAAGAATTGTATAATCTAGGTTATAAATTGTTTTAAACCAGTGAGAAACTGGGAAATTTGTTTTATTTATTTTATATTGATTCAAATGTATTGTGAAATTTGTCAAAACCTACGGTTCTGACAAAATAAAGTTGATGATGAAAATGGGTGTTACATTTTATTATACATGTTGCAGGGTACCCATAGTGCACACCTGCAACATGTATAATAAAATGTAACACCCATTTTATTAGCTTAGAGTGTTTGCGTGAAAAGGGCCATAGACTAAGCGCAAGAGAAGCGATCCAAGATGACGAGGGCATGCACTTGAGACAGAGGATGGATTCATGGCATAGATCCATGGTCTGGATTTTTTTCCCATCCTGACACACCCATTAAGACCCCAATTCCTATCCATCCCGCAGAGCTTGTACTGATTTTCGAAGGGTGTTTTTAGACAAGTGCCTCCCCACCCATCATGCATGTTGCAGGGCCGCATAGGGCGCCAATGCCATCCTGCAACATGCATGATGGGCAGGTGATGGGTGTGGAGGCGCTTGTCTAAAAACACCCAAAGTGGCCCACCAGAGGGGAAAGGGTCCCCACCCCTGATTTAATTCACTCTGTACTACTACTCCACAAGGGCAAAAGTGAATCAGAACCCCTGTCTCTACTGACTAGATCAGGGGTGTAGCTAGGTGGGAATGGGAATGTCCCTTCACACTAGTGTGCATATATAGTCTACATGCGTGTGACCCACCCAGGCTTTATTTTATTTTATTTTATTTATTTAATGAATTTATTTATTTTATAATGCAACTTAATATCCCGCCCCATCCCGCCTAACGGTGGCTCAGGGTGGCTCACAGTAAAATAGATAAAACACAATAAAACATACAAAATATCAATAAAATCAAACAGATAAAACAGGTATCTCATAGGATAACCCCACCTTACCCTACCCACACCCATCCACTCCCTCTCCCTTGCCAAATGCCTGGTGGAACAGCCAGGACTTTCACCGTCTTCGGAAGAAGGGGAGATCCGGGGACAGGCAAATCTCCACTGGGCGGGAGTTCCACAGTCTTGGAGCAGCCACCGAGAATGCCCATTGTCCCCACCCGACGAACTTGGGGGACCTGAAGAGGGGCACTCCCCCATAACCACAGGGGCCAATCCAGAACCCGAGGGATGAGGCGGTCCCGCTGATAGGTGGGACCCAGATCGTTTAGGGCTTTATAGGTCAAAACCAACATCTTGAATCAGGCCCAAAAGACTATAGGCAGCCAGTGCAGCGACTGGAGCACCAGTGTTATATGCTCATGGCAATCCATCCCATAAGGAGGCAGGCCACTGCATTCTTCACCAGTTGCGGTCTCCAGACCATCGCCAAGGGTGGCCCAACGTAGAGTGCGTTACAGTAGTCTAATCTTGAGGTGATGAAGGCATGGATGATGGTGGCAAGGTCGGAGCCTGAGATATACAGCCAAAGCCGCTGTACAGGATGTAACTGGCAGAAAGCCTGAGCAAGTTTGATATTATTTGTGTCCAGGAGTCCTGTTTAGTGGATGCCTCTCTTCTTTCTCTTTCGGGCTTTCAGATCTGGAGCCTCCCGGTCTCCAAGGAGGCTAGGTTTGGTCGGGCTTCAGGCGGCTTGTTGATTTTGCTCAATTCCTCTTTTCCCATTCGGGGGAATTTATTGCTCAGATCTCCCCCAAATACTCTTACTATGGCATTCTGTACTGATATTGGTGGTAAATTTATAAATCTGAATTTGTACTTGCCTTCTCGCTGGCCCAATGCCGGGGCCTTTTGGCTGCATGTTGAGGAATATATTGCCAACCTGGAGGAGGACTTCCCGAGATGCCCAATAATTTTGGCAGGTGATTTTAACTCCAGGATTGGTATGGACTGCTCCAGACAAGCTGCGCTGCTGGGCATAGAGACTACTGATGTGTTTTTTGACCCCCCTGTTTTTCTAGGGACGGGGAGCTGAATCCCTTTGGAGCCCAGTTCCTTAAATTCTTATATGTTGGGTGTTGGAAAGTTCTTAATGGGAGGACCTGCTCAGATAGGTCGGGTCAGTATACATTTGCTTCCCACGTCGGTAAAAGTGTCATTGACTATTTTTGCATTCAGGATGCCTATTTTGACTGCTGCCTGGATTTTTCTGTACTGGTGGAGGGGTTTAGCGATCACCTCCCTATTGCCCTAGTTTTTGCCCCCCCTTTGGGCACTAGCTTAGCTGAGGATCGGTCCCGCCCTTCTTTGGGCAGTGGATCATTCAATATAGCTCCCCGGTTACGATGGTCCAATAAGACCGGCAGGACTTGTTCAGGGCTCTATATTCAGGATAATTTTGCCCAGTTGAAACACCTCCTGTTAGATCCCCAGCAGCCATCATTCTCTTCATACTATATGCTCTTTTCTAATCTACTGGAGCAGTTTGGGGTCCATCTGGCTGCTGGGAATTGGCTATCTCCGCCAGTTGCTGTTTCCTCCGGCGTCCCTAAATGGTTTGACAAGCAATGCCTAGGGCATGGGTCCCGCCTTAGACAGAGTGCTAGAGCTTTTAGGGTAGATCCTTCTACAACTGCAGCCGCCCATTATGTTACTGAAAAGCAGGAGTATAAAAAACTTCTTAGAGATAAGAAGAAAGCCTTCCAGCTGGGGGCTTGGAAGGCATTATTCACTGCAGTCCATGACCGCAACCAGGCCTGCTTTTGGGCTCTGGTTAAAAAAGGCTGCAAATCCCCTTTTGTGCAGGGTCTTCTGGACTGGGGTGCTTGGCAATCCTATTTTATGGGAATTTTTTCTAGGATGTCTGACACCGCCATTCTTAACCGGGAGTTGCTTTCAACTCTTCCTCTCTGGCCTCCCGTTGACCCTGAGGGAGTGTGCTTCTTGCTCTCCAAGTTCAAGTCCAAACGTGCTCCCGGGATCGATGGTATCCCGGCTGATCTATTTAAGCACAATTTGGACTGGTGGGCTCCTATTCTTGCCAAGCTATTTATTATCATTAGCAACTGCGGGGTGATCCCGGCCGGCTGGAATATCAGCATAGTGATACCCATCTATAAGAAAGGGGATAGGAATCTTCCCCAAAATTACCTCCCCATCAGTTTGCTTTGTGTGGTGGCCAAGGCCTATGCACGGTTTTTGCTAACCAAACTGGAAGATTGGGCTGTGGTGGCAGATTTCTTCCCTGAGGAGCAGGCTGGTTTCCATGCTGGCCACTCGACCATGGACCACTCCTTCACTCTATGGCATCTGATAGAGAAGTATGTGAGAATTAGATCTGGCCGATTGATCATGGCCTTTTTGGATTTGCGATCGGCCTTCGATCTAGTTAACAGGAATATTTTGTGGCCCAGATTATATAGTACAAACATGGACCAGAGGTTGATCTTGGTCCATGCGCTGTACTCTCAGACTATCCTTAGGATTAGATTGGTGGGGGGTGCCATGTCTCCGATCCAGTGCTTGTGACTAACGGGGTTAAGCAGGGTTGTGTTTTGGCCCCCTTCCTATTTAATTTCTTCATTAACGGGATCGTGGCCCTGCTTAAAACAGACTCCCTCTTGCCAGCTAGGGTTGGGGGTCGTTCAGTTTCCATCTTATTGTATGCCGATGACATGGTGCTTCTTTCTCCCTCGGTGTTGGGAATGGGCAGGATGTTGGGGGTTGGGAGTCAATTCTGTAGGGACTCCCAACTGTCCATAAACTCCGATAAAACCAAGGTGGTGGGGCGCCAGGTTCAGAATCACTCTTGGCTGCTCGATGCAGAAAGACTTGAACAAGTTCTGTCTTATAGGTATTTGGGGTTGATTGTTAATAGAAAGGTATCCTGGCTGCCTCATGTTAGGGCTGCTTGCCTTAAATTGAAACAAGCTATTGGGGGCCTTCTGAGGTTCTGGCGGAGCCATGGGGGGAAGTTTATTCCCCCTGCTTATTGAACCTAAAGTATAGAGTGGGTACCTTGTTTGGGGCTGAAATATGGGCCCCCTTCTCAGCTGGCAATCTGGAGTCCCTCCAGAATCTTTTGCTTAGTGCTTTATTGGGAGTCCCACGCTCTACCCCGGCTTGCTTATTACGCCTTGAGACGGGGTCCCAGCCCCTAGGAGTGGAGTTGCTTCTCCGCCCCTTGAGCTACTGGGTCAAGGTTATTGATATGGCAGAGGACCGACTGCTCCGCCTATGTCTGGAGGAGTCATGCTCGTGGTCTATCCCCGGGCTTTGGTGGGGCAGGGTCTCCAAGCAACTGTCCAACCTGGGTCTATCGCCCGCACTGTTGCTGGGGATTCCTTCCGCTGAAAGGCGTAGGATAGTTAAAAAGCAGCTGGTGGATCAAGCTGTTCAGTCTGATTTGGGGGCTATTCAATCGTTAAAATGTGCCCTGTTTTATTGCTTGTTTAAGCATGACTTCACCTGCGAGCCGTATTTGGAGGTAATTGAAGTCCCCAACTTACGTAGGGCCCTGAAACTCCTCCGTTTTGATCTCCTCCTCACTATGGTACTTATGGGGAGACGGAATGGCATTCCATACGGAGACAGGGTTTGTACTTGCAATCTCGGGCATGTCGGGGACCTTCCCCATATGTTGTTTTTCTACCATCTCACTGCTTATTGGCGCGAGCTATATTTGCCAGCCTGGATTCACAGTCGGCTGTACCTGTCTCCGGCACATCTGTTCCAATTATGTCTGAAATCAAACTCCCCTGAAGTCCTACGTGGCTTAGCTAAGCTGGTATTTCAGCTGGGGAAATGCTGACTCCATGGGGGTTCGCGGTTTCCCCCTATTTATTTGTTAGCTGTTTTCCTACTCTGCCTCAGTTTAGATGACTTTTGGTTAACCGCCTTCTCCTTTTTGTGTTCTTGCATTTCAATGCTGCAGTATGTATCATATAATTTATATATTTTAGTTTTGGATTTTTTGTATGAATTCTTTGTTGTTGATTTTATGCGTATGTTCGGCTTGCTGCATACCACCTGTTGTGCTGCTTATGGCACCTTCTGGCACTCTTGATGGATTCAGTGCTCTGAATTTTATTTGCTTTTTGCCTTTATTTGCTCTCGTTTTTATGATGTACTGTTCTGACGCTGTTATGGCCTGTGGCTAAACAGCTTTAATAAAAACAAGCAAACAAACAAACCAACAAACAAACTGGCAGAAAGTGCTCCTTGCCAAAGCCACCTGAGCATCCAGGCGGAGCTGTGAATCAAGGAGCACCCCAGGACTCTGAACCTGAGGGACCAAGGAGGGACAAACCACATCAATGATGGGGACCTCTCCCACCCCCAGCCCCCCCTACCAGCATCGCCTCCGTCTTGTTAGGATTCAGCTTCAGACGGCTCGCCATCATCTAGTCCCCCACAGCCGCCAAACGCTGGGTAAGCATCGAGACGGCCAGGCCTGGGTCAGATGAAAATGAGTGGTAAAGTTCGTTGTCGTCAGCATATTGATGACACTGAACCCCAAACCCCCTCATGACTTCTCCCAGTGGCTGCATCTACACGTTGAACGGGGGGGACACAATGGAACCTTGCAGAACTCCACACGTGAGATCCCGGGGAGATGAAGAATGGTCCCCCAGCAGCACTCGCTGAGTTCTTCCAGCCAGGAGAGAGCGGAACTATTTCCCAGCACGGTCCCGCAAGCGAGTCACCAACACCTCGTGGTCAAGGTCAGGCTTTCTATTTGAGCCCATGTAGGGCTCTAATGGGAGGAGACTTGGTTCTAGCTCATTTGAAACAGCCAGTGCCTGGGGAACATAGAATCATAGAACTGGAGGGCACCTCAAGGGTCATCTAGTCTAACCCCCTGCCCAGAAGCAGGACAACCTCTAACATAAGTGTCCCTGACAGATACCAAACCAAGAACGGGTACCGGAGTTCTTGCATCCTCATGAATGTTGCATCCCTTGTCTCTCCCTCTGTTCTCCCTTCCCTGTCTCCCCTCCCCCTGTCTATAGAAATGCTTATAATAATAATAATAATTAATAATTTTGGAAACTAGATGAAGCCCTGAAGACATGGGCACTGGCAGAAGTACATTCAGGGGGAACAGAGGGCGAGAGAGCGGCTTTCTCCCCATCCCTTTCTTTCATTAACACATCACTTTCCGAGTATTGTGACGTCACGGCACTCGGAAAAGGGGTGTGGTCATGTCAGGAAGGGATGGGGCGAAAGGGGTCCCCCTGCCGCTTTCTGGCATGAGCTTGCCTATTTTCTGAGTGTCATGACATCACAATGCTCAGACGGGTCAGGGCCAGGCAGAAGCCAGGGTGTATGGTTTTTTGCAGGCCAAAACCAGTGTGCGGGACAGGCGGGTAGGAAAGACAGGAAGAGGAAAAGGATGATCTTGATCATGGATTCTGCCCATGGATCCAGACTCCTCATCTCTCGTCCCTTCCCCCTGAGCATGCTCCTTTAGCACTTGAGGGGAAGCACTGACTCGACAGGTCAGATCCAGAAACTAAAAAGGGGCTGGATGAAACACAGTCCCTGGCCTTTCTCAGCCCACGTGTGGTCTAAGGATTCCCCACCTCTGGGCTAGAGCTTCCAGAGAGATCAGCGCACCAGGCAAACGTTCTGAGAATCCAGCCCCAGATGCAGAAAGCTAGTTGCTGGGGTGACAGTCAGGTTCTCTTTACTGAAATCTCATACATTTAACCTCTTGTTTCCCAAACTACATTGTCCCATGCAAATGATCTCTACCAGCCGGTGCCCCATTCCCAACCACATTCCTCCATTTGATTGATTTTCAAGCCAGTATCATGACTTTACAAACTTGACTCCTCTTTCCACACGTTTGGCAATACTGTTTCCATCTGTTCTACCACAGCCTCCTCTTTCTCCCTCCTTGCCTCCAATCTGCCAAGAACATAGACTCCTATCTCCTTCCACCTCCCTTGCAGCCCCTTTCCCCCTCCTTCCCTGCCCCCCTTTCTGCCATTGGCTGCCTGAAAACTCTCTGCTGTCAGTGGTGACTCTTCAGTCATGGCCTACCATGCTGCTACTGCAGCCAGTCTCCAGTCCCATGATCCGCCTGCAGGCAGGAGCCAAGACCACTGAGACAAAATGGGTGTTGGAAATACATTCCTTTGGTTGCATCCCCCCTAAGCACCTCATCCTGTTTGTTTGCTAGAAACAGCAGGAGTAGACAGACAGATCAGGGAACCCTTCCCCCATCCTATCTGTCCTACTCCTGTCAGGACCTGATTGGTCAATCT
>QEPC01008000.1:746797-758408 GCA_003113815.1 Sphenodon punctatus
TCTCTCTCTCTCTCTCACACACACACACACACACACACACGGAATATCTGTCTCTCTCTCACACACACACACACACACACACACACACACACACACACACACAGAGGGTGTCTTTGGACAGGCCACCCCCAGACCTGCTTCGAGGGTGGCCAGCCCCGCATCCCCCGCGCACCAATCGGACAGTGCCAGGTTTAAACTGAACTGGGTGGCTGCCATGGCCTGCAGTCCACCCATGTGACGCCCCCTCTCCCACACCTTAGAGCTGTGAGCAGATCGGCTGCCGCTCCAGGCTGCTGCCCATAGCTCTATGGCATTGCCAGGGTAACCCCCATCCTGAACCAGAGCTGCAGCTGCCTGTCCACCAAGTAGACGGACCGCTGCTCTGGGTTTGGGCAGCCCACTTTGCTTGCGGTGACTCAGGATGTTCCAGAGCACCTTAGGTAGAGCTGGCCTGGAGCAAGCGGTGCCTGCTCTGCCTCACACCCAGGCAGTGCGCCACTGCGCCTTTAAACAGACAGGCCACCTGGGGTGAAGTGGAGCCGAGGCGTAGCTACAGTCCATGTAGAAGCACCCCCAGAGTCTCTTCCTCACATGTTCGCGCACACACATACATCTCTCTCTCTCACTCACACACACGCTTGGTCTCTCTCTTGATGCAGTTGCATCAGGGGGCACATACAGAGCTTGTATCTCAGAAGGCCTGGCTAAAACAGTGGAAGCCTGAGGCCTGATTCTCACTGGGCCCAGCTCAGGCAGCAGTGGTTCAGTTGCAGCAGTGGCATGGGAGTAGTCCAACAGCAGCAGCAAAAGCTGCAATCCAACTGCCAGAAACCGCCTGCCGCTCACAAGCCACCCCTGATCTAAGGCATAGAAATTTTCAATGTTATTATTTACTGGAATAATAATTGACTTTATTCAACCTTTAGGGCCCCCCAAACAAACCGAGGATAGCCCAATAAAGCTCTACAGCAGTAATGTAGTTTGCATATAGTTCTCAGTATTTTTACTGCCTGTTTATCTCCCAGCAGAAATCTGGTCTCCAAGCACTTTTTTTTTTTAAAAAAAGAAGCTATTTGGAAAGTTTTATGAGAGAATTTAGCTCCAGTGGCAGCTCTGGAAGTTGTTGGACTGACAGTTCCAGATACAAAAACCTTTAATTTCTATTGCGATGTTGGGTTCCATTGGCAGAAGCACTGAGCCCAAGACACAGAAAGTAATGACACCCTTTCTCAGCACTTTTGGGGCCTCGACTGGAGTTCTGTGTCCGGTTATAGGCACGCCACTTTAAGAGAAACACAGACATTTTGGAGCCGATTCAGAGGAAGCAACAAAGATGATAAAGGATTTAGAATAGAGTTAGAAGGAAAAGTCTTAGGCCGTGTTTAGACGATCGCGGCCGCGCTTGTTTTGAAAAAATGCCGGGAGCCGGGATCAAACGATACACTCCTGGCAATCAAGCACCCAGAAGGGGGACGCGCATCTTTTCCAGCTGCGATTTGACCGGGTTGAAAAATCGAACCAGTCAAACGCGGCCGGAAAAGCATGCGCGTCCCCCTTCCAGGCGCGTGATTGTCGGGAGTGTATCGGCTGATCCCGGCTCCCGATTTTTTCAAAACAAGCGTGGACACGGCCGTGATCGTCTAAAAACGGCCTTAGTCAAGACTTAGACTCAGGCCACTTTCAGACATGCCCCACCCCCCAAGCATATTTGGGCTGCGGAGGGGAATGTGCAGCCCGAATATGCGCGGGGATCGGCCGGTCTGATAGTCCCCACCCGCGCGGTCTTGTCAGCAGAGACGTGCAGGGATACAGAGCAGGAAATCGAGCTCTGCATCCCTGCGTGTCTCTGCTGGCAAAGCCGCATTGGGCCGGGGGGGGTGGGATTTCAGACCGGCCGATCTCCATGGATATTCAGACTGCGCATTCCCTCCCCCCCGCAGTCCAAATATGTGCGAGGGGACCATGTCTGAAAGTGGCCTTAGTTAAGACTTGACTAAGTCCTAGAAAAGACTTAGTCAAGATTTAGAAGTAAAAGCTAAAAGAACTGGGCCAAAGCTGGACATTTAGCAAAGCTGTCCAAATATTTTTATTGCAATGGTGTGGATCTGTAGGAAGTATGGGTTTCTAGTTACCATGAGAAGAACAGATATGACTAAAAAATGCAGGAGAACCGCTTTTACACACCAGGCAGACAGGAACAATTATACAACTGGTGTAAGCTGATGAGATTCTGTTGACTTAATCAAGTTATACCTGCTTCCTCCAGGCTTGAAATTGGGCTGTAAATTCTGAAGCAGCCTGTGAATCATAGACAAAAGGCAAAAGTTCATTTTTTAAACTTTGCCTCATTCAACTGTGCCTATCTGATTATCGGTTTTGCATAAATATTCCTGCAAAAGCTTCATGTAGTCAACTGCTTATAGTCCAGTCATGAGTGCAGTGAGACAGATTAGTTTAGACATGAACATGTGTTGGAAAGTCCTTGTTTAGCTCCCACAAGCTAGAAATAATAGCAGCGTCTAGAGCTGCAGAAGCAATAGTTAACGGCCGAGTTGCTGCGACAGAACGTTTTCCTTGGATGGCCTCAAACTGGTGCACTGCCATTTAAACAACAGAGCGGAGATGATGGAAAAAGAGCCACCAAAATTACATATTAAAGAGAAGAGAAGAATGGGATAAGTACTGTGTAGGCCATGTAAAAAAACAGCAACACACACACATAAAAAACCCTAGCAGCATATGACAACTCCTGCCTTACTGCAGAGTTAAAGATTCCAGATATAGCCTCTTCCAGCTGCATTTACGGGAAGATTGGTAGGACACTGACCTAACCAGAATAAGGACATTTTTACATGAGCCTTGTTTCTCCTAGATTGCAGAGTCTGGGAGAAACAATCTTGTGCAGGGATGGGGGTAGACGTTGACCCCTGCTACTGGAAAGTCAGCCGGGCACCATTGGAAAGAGTGGGCACCGGGGAACTCATGAACTTGTAAAACCTTTATATCAGGGTTTTACAAGTCCGGGTCTCCAAGCAGGCATGTGTTCCCTGGCGAGTCTGGGAGAAACGAGACTCGTGTAAAAATGCCCTGAGTCTTTCCTGTCTTTAAATAGTATAATTCCAGAGGTCTGGCACAATAGTGGCACCCTCCACTTCCAACTTCCTGATTAGATCACACGTCAAGTAATTACACATTTTGGCTGCAATCCTGAACTCACTGAACTCCAAGGTAAAACTCCCACTGACTTTCATGGCTGAGGATTGCACCCTTAGGCTGCAGTCCTCAAACTACTTTACTGTGGAGTGGTGCCCCTGAAGCCAATGGGACTATTTAACAAAAAAATGGTTTGAGGATAATGGGAACCCTTGCTCAGTTGAGTAGTCCTGCCTGATTTCAACCGGACTTTGCTTTGTGAGTTGGGGCTACTTATATGAGTAAGGGCTTAGGCTAGGTCCATAGTTGATGATTTTATATATATATATATATATATATATATACAACTTTTTACATCTCTCCATTGTGAAAACAGACCATATAACTATTGCTAGTTATATAGTTATAGTGCTATACTATAGTTATATACAGGGGTGCAGAATCTGTTGCCCACGAGCCAAATCCAGCCCATGGTGGGTTTTTTAAAATTGGGCTTCTTTAAATTTCTGAACATGACCTGTGGATCCAGTCTCTACATTCAAGGACTGGAAGAGTAAGTTCAGGGAAGGGGGGGTATAGGGGAGGGTCTTCATTCAGTGGTAGAGGATTGATCCACGGCATAGATCCATGCCCTGGAATTTCCCCCATCCTATATATATATATATATATATAATGGGCTGTGAATGCCCCATCTGCAAAAACTTAGTTAATAGTGCCATACTGAGTCAGACCAATGGTCCATCAAGCCCAGCATCCTGTCCTCCAACAGTGGCCAATCTCGATTGCATGGGAGAAGAACCAACAGTCACAATGGGCAATCCATTCCCTGTTGTTCACTCCCAGCTCCCAACAGTAAGACGATCATCCCGTAAGCTACTTGGTTAATAGCCATTAATGGACCTACTCTCCAAGAATTTATCCAGTCTTTTTTTAAACCCAGCTATACTACTGGTCTTGACAACATCCTCTGGCAACAAATTTCTTAAGTTAATTATGCACTGAGTGAAAAAGTACTTCCTTTTATTTGTTTTAAATCTGCCGGCAGCTAGTTTTACGGAGTGTCCCCTAGTTCTAGTACTATTTAAGAGGGTAAATAACCGTTCCCTATTGACTCATTCCATACCATTCAAGATTTTATAAACCTTTATCATGTCTATTCTTCTCTAAGCTGAAGAGACCCAGCTTGTCAAGTCTCTCTTGGTACGGAAGCCGTTCCATACCCTTTCTCATTCTCGTTGCCCTTCTCTGTACCTTTTCTAGTTCAGCTATGTCTTTTTTGAGATAGGGTGACGAGAACTGCACACAATATTCCAGGTGCGGTTGCACCATTGATTTGTATAGAGGCATTATGACATCCTCAGTTTTATTCTCTATCCCTTTGCAAATAACTCCTAACATTCTGTTTGCTTTTTTGACTGCTGCTGCACATTGGGCTGAGGATTTCAGTGTATTATCCACAATCACTCCCAGATCCTTTTCCTGAGTGGTAACTCCTAGCTTAGTACCCAGCATTGTGTACTCATAGTTTAGGTTGTTTTTCCCTATGTGCATTGTGGCGTAACGGAGCCCACTGGGGTTCACCCCAGCCTCCCGGCACCCCGTTATCCACTTACTCTCTGGTATCTTTCTGCTGCTCCCACCCAGAATATTTACTTAGACTGCAAGTCCCATCCCTCTGGGGAGAATGAGACCTCTATCCTTTTCTTTAAACAGCCAGGCTCGCAAGCCAAGATAAAACAGTTCCCAATTTCTGCCGCCTGAGCGTACAGAGGCGTATTCGCTCACACACACACACACAAATGGATCTTTTAGATTAGAAAAAAGAATATTACTTTAATGGTATTTTAAACACAGAATCACAGGCAACAGCCATGTGAGGTACTTTTAATCCTTGAGCAAAAGCAATTGATCAGACACAGTTGGGCTCGAGGGCCCTTTTAGTAGCATCTAGCCTAAACTGGCCCCTCAGATGTAACATTCAATTACTCACAGCATTAGGTGTGCCTTTGCCTTGCAGCAAAGGTGTTCAGTCCTTAGGTTCAGTTTAGTCCAAACAGGCCAGGAGCCATTCCCAAGATGGAAGACTCCTCCTGAGAGGTGTGTCTTTCTTTTTAAAAGCCCACTACCCCTCATTTGTGATTGGTCCTTGGGGGTTACCTGGCTGTACCTAGTCCAATCAGGGAATGACCCCTCTAGCCATGCTGGCTGTAGGTCCCTTCCCCTAGTATTGCAAAATCCTGCCATGCAGCTGGTTGCAAAATCAGGCCTAGTCAACCTGGAAGCCAGAGTGTCAGTGAAGGTCACATGGAAAGGGCAGGGATGCTCCTGGCAGCTTCTGCCACATGCATCACTTTGCACTTGTCCACATTAAATCTCATCTGCCATTTAGATGCCCAGGCACCCAGTCTCGTAAGATCCCATTGGAGTTCTTCACAGTCTGCTCCTGTTTTAACTACCTTGAATAACTTGGTGTCACCTGCAAATTTGATCACCTCATTTTTAACACCCTTTTCCAAATAATTAACGAATACATTAAACAGCACCGGTCCCAGAACAGATCCCTGGGGCACACCACTTTTTACATCTCTCCATTGTGAAAACGGACCATATAACTATTGCTTGTTATATAGTTATAGTGCTATACTATAGTTATATACAGGGGTGCAGAATCTGTTGCCCACGAGCCAAATCCAGCCCATGGTGTTTTTTTGTTTTGTTTTTTTAAATTGGGCTTCTTTCAATTTCTGAACATGACCTGTGGATCCAGTCTCTACATTCAAGGACTGGAAGAGTAAGTTCAGGGAAGGGGGGGCATAGGGGAGGGTCTTCATTCAGTGGCAGAGGATTGATCCACGGCATAGATCCATGCCCTGGAATTTCCCCCATCCTGTGCACACTCTACTGGTCCATAGCCCTCATACTAATTTTCACAGACAGGAAAAGTCCCCACCCCTGCTATAAATGATCCTCATGAATGTTTCATCCCTTGTCTCTCCCTCTGTTTCCCCCTTCCCTGTCTCCCCTCCCCGTCTTTAGATTGTAAGCTCTCAAGCAGGGACCATGTCTATCTTATTTTTTGTAAGCGCCAGGTACATTGCTTGCGCTATATAAATGCTAATAATAATAATAATTAATAATAAATAATTTAGCTAACGTCCGTATTTGCAGTACCCAAGTGATTACCTAAGTAGAATTGATTCCCCCTCCACACCCAAACCACCACTTTTGTCCCTGTCTCTCTTCTCTTTCCTCTTAAATATGGAATACAACATTGCTACTAGATAGCTTGCCTGAAAGGCTGTGTTTAAATGCGGGAGTCCTTTGTCAACTTCATGATAGACTATACGAAAATCGTCACTCTCAGCTAAACTCCATGCTAAAAAGTAATGTGATCTCAATGAAAAGATGTAGAAGATATTTCAAGGATTCGATGCTGCGCTTGCTGGATGTGGCTTTCTGAACTACCACTGTGCTTTGGCCAAGCTCCCCTTCTCTCTCGGAGAAACTTGCAGGAGTGGGTCTCAGGGGAAGAAGGTTCACCTTGCAGAAGTTCTTGCATGCAGTCCGGGAAAGGATGTGTACTGAAGAGGAGGCAAGGCCTTCCAGTCCTTCAGGGTTCTTGAAAGAGCACCCCTATGCCCATGGAGGCAGGAATCATCTCGAGAACAATGATAGTGATCCATGATTGATGTTCCATTAACTACTCCCAGCAGCAGCAGGGTCCATTTAGGTCTCTGGCTGAGCCTCCATGCCAGGTGCAGAAGGTACCCAGAGGATGTTAATATAGTTGTCACCTGGAATAACAAAACTGATTATTATTAATCCCCATCCCTCTATTATTATTTATATAAACACCCGTAATGTACCTGGCACAGATCAATCATTTATTAGAGACCAATAAGGAGCTCACAGGGGCTCACAGTCTAGGAGAGACAAGGGAGAGGAGAGACAGGGAGCCGTTCACAGAGCTGAGAAATTGCAGGTGCACGCGCTTAGCTTAGTTCCCGGAGTTGAAGGGAACCCTGAATGAAAAGACAGAAGAGGAAGCATCAGTGACCAGTCTGTGGGGAAGGGAAAGCCCTGACAGAAGAGTTAAGTTTTCAGGGGGGGTTGGTTATGAAGTTTGGAGGGAAGTAGGGTGCAGAATGCATGAGTTCAGGAAGGAAGGTCTAGGCAAATTTTAGAGGACACTGATGAGGAATACAGGTTGCAGGGCTGACCTGGAGCCAATGCAGCCTTGAAACCTATATTCCTCATAAAGGAATACATATTTTATGAGAAATAAATTTGCGTATCTGACTACCCGAAGGGGGCAGCCTGGGTGAAGGTGCAGGAGAGTTGGGAGGCAGAGAGGAAGGAAGGCAGGAGGGTGGTGACCAAGGAGCAACAAAGCTCCTGAGTGGGAAGGTAGCGGGAAACAAATGCAGAAAGGTAGCGGGGAGCAAGGCCATGAAGAGCCTTGAAGGAAAAGACAATGGGCCTTCATAAACAGACTTGACTGAATCTAGAGGGCCTATATAAATGGATGGGTGAGTCAATTCCTGACTAGGCAATGTTGTATTCCGTTCAGCCTGAAAGCAGCAGAAAAACAGAGGGAATCAAACACTAGTGATATGTTGTTAAGACACCACCCTCTCATGAGTCTTCCGCCCCTACTGCTCCGATTTGAAGGGCTGCAATAATAACGAAGTAGCGGCAGTCTGCTTCCTGAACAAATAAATACAACAGAGGGACAGCACAAGGTGGCAACACACAGCTGTTAATAAATAAATAAATCACAGAACCAGGAGGTTTGAAAGGAAAAAGTGGCAAATGGGTTCTGTTCAAGAAGCTGGCTATGAAAATGGCATTGGGGGGATTCCATATCTTTGTCCTTCAATTACTTCTAGGTCAAGCAGGAGTGGAGAGTGGATGCCCCATTGCTGGAGGCCTTTAAAATAGGTTAGACGGTAGGGTGGCCAGATATGCACATTTTAGAGGACACTTATGATAAATACTGGCTGCAGGGCTGCATTGGAGTCAATGCAGCCCTGCAACCTGTATTTATCATAAGTGTCCTCTAAAATGTGCATATCTGGCCACCCTATTAGACAGGCATTTCTTGGGAATGGATTAGGTAGTACAGATCTTGTATATCCTTTGAGTTCCTCCAGCTTTATGATTCTATAAGTTTCCTATGCAGACTATTTCAGATGGTAGCTTGGGTTTGCAGGGCTGGCTAGTAGAAAACTAGCAAGCTCAGCAAAAAATCTGATTCTGTGTATTAAATGTTAGTCTCTATATGGAAACCCTTCTTCTCCAGAACATTTTTTTCCCCAGGCAATGTCCAGACAGCAACTGCATTTTAAAGGGAGAGTGGAAGTTTTTACTGGACTGCAAATAGAATTACATAAAAAGAGAAGGTAATTTAGGTGAAATCTATCTCGTCTGAGCCTTATCCTACACTCTGATCTTAAATGCGATACCATACAGATCAGGTTGTAGGATCAGGGCCCTGGGTATCTAAGTTTAGCCACCTAAATCCACATTTGGACACGCAAGGACATTCCTCATTTTCAGAGATCACAAACATCCAGTTTTCATGATAGCTGCGGATGATCAACCTCTCTGAACACTAGCTAATTTACTTCGGTTCCAAACTATAGAGGCTTAAACTTTGCAGCTTTACGGCTCTCGATCTATATGAAGAACTCCCACTGATGTTAAGAGTTGTTTGAAGAGTACCCCATAGCAATTAATGACCTTATAAGAGACGCCACACACCAGTCCCGGAGCCAGAATGTAAACTATTTCCAACTCTGCTTCTGAAACAAATGAGGCAAAAATCCCTCTCTAATGTAGTGAAGTGTCTGAACATGCATGCTTATTTGTCAAATTCAGAATGCTAACTGCTCTCCCTGCTGGTCGGATGGAAAACAATTTACAAGATTGAATTCTCTTGCCTTTTGTAAACCCACAAAAAATGTAATGACAGAATCAAAAGAAAAGCACCATGAGCTCAGAACGGTTACAGTAAAAGCAATTACATAAATATAAACAAACATGCAATACTAATAATGACAGGAAGTGCAATACAGATGAGAAAAGGCTGGAAATGCTTTTTCTTTTTTAACAAGAACATTACACTGCAAGGCACTTTATTCCCTAAGTCAACAGTGTTTTCCTATCTGTCCCATGTGAATAAAAGCCAAAATAGGAGAAAACCCAGGTAAAAGTAGCAAAAACAACAGATTAGGGGTGAAGACAGACATGGTGCTAACTCTACTTTAACACCGCTTTAACATTTCTTATGCATGTCGCAGGGCTGTAGAGGGCACCAATACAGCCCTGCAACATGCATAAGAAACGTTAAAGTGGAGTTAGCACCATGTCTGGTTTCACCCAAGGTGGTGAGGAATCTTCTCTGTTAATAGAGGGTTAAAAGACTTGGCACTGCCTAAGATAGGGATGGGGAACCTTTTCCCTCCTAAATAGGGTTGCCACCTTTTGCGGCTTGACCCTGGGACTCCCATAGGCCAAAATGGGAGTCTCAGGGTCAGACTGCAAAAGGTGGCAGCCGTACTCCCAGGGGCCACTTTGAACATTAATACAAGCTCCAAGGGCTGCACAGAAGTTGGGGGAGTGGGGGTGTTTAAGGGGTGCGCTCAGGAAGAGGAGGGTCCAGATCATGGATCTGCGTAATGGATCTGTCTCCTCTCCTTTTTTTGCATGCCTTCCCCTCTGCTCCCTCCCTCTGAGCTCAGTCTTTCAGTGCTTGGGGGTAGGACGTGGATCCAGGAGCCAGATTCCAGAATGGGAAAGGGGCCAAATAAAAATTAGCCTTGGACCATATCTGGCCCCCGGGCCCGAGGTTCCCCACTCCTGGCTTAGGACCCAGTTCTTCCTTTCTTAGGGCGTTTTCAGACAAGACACTCTCCACCCACTATACATCTTACAGGGCACCCATAGAGCAGCCCTGCAACATGTATAATGGGTGAGTAGTGGGGGGAGAGTGTCTTGTCTGAAAATGCCCTTAATGACACCAAGTGGTTCCTACTCTAAGAGTAGTGTCACTGGCTTCCGTGGAACTACTTTCAGAGTGAGGCATTCAATGCGAGCAGAGACCCGTGTTTACCGCCTTTTCCCAATTGGCTGCAGTGGGAAGAACGCAGGCCCCTGCACATGAGCAGAGGTGACAGAGTCGGACTCTTCAGTTTTAATACAGAAACGGGGTCTCCATCGAAAAGCCTGTCACCTTGGGGGCTGAAACCCCTTAGCAACGACAGCAGCAGACAGGCATAGTGACATCCTGTGAAAATACCACCATCTCTTGCTGCTCCTCTTCCGTTGTCTCACTTTGAAACCAATGACATCGCTTTACCGATAGCCTAGATCAGAGGTGGGGAACCTTTTCCCTCCCAGGAGCCACTGGAAGTTAGTAGACTCCAAGGGCCACACAGAAGCGGAGAGTGGGGGTGCTTAAGGGGTGTGGCTCAGGAAGAAGAGGCTCCAGATCCTGGATTTGATCTCTAACCCTGAGTGCATGCCCTCCTCTCCGCTCCCTTACCCTGAGCTCCCTCTTTCAAGGTTAGGAACTTGGATCCAGGAGCCAGACCCAGGAACTGGAAAGAGACCAAATGAAAACTAGCTGTGGGTCACATTTAGCCCCCGGGCCCGAGGTTCCCCCTCCCCCTGCCTTAGACAGAAACATTGGGGATGGGAAAACAGGTTGAGGTTCAGGTTTGGTCGTTCGGTTCGGTCTGGTTCGGCCGTTCGATTCGTTCGTTGCGTTGGGTGGGTGGGTCCTGGGACGGTGGGTCCTGGGGCTAGAGTGGCAGCTTAAAGATATTGGCCACAGCCATCCCTGCCTGTAACTTGGCCCCAGAACCCTGGTGGCAGGTCCTGGGGCTGGAGTGGCTGTTTCTTGATGTTTTGTAAAAATTGATTCTCTGTGCGAGGAATGATGACCCCAGACCCATGACGGTGGGTCCTGGGGCTAGAAGAGTGGCAGCTTGTAGATATTGGCCACAGCCCTCCCTGCCTGTAACTTAGCCCCAGAAACCTGGCGGTGGGTCCTGGGGCTGGAGTGGCTGTTCCTTGATGCGATTGAAAGACTTCACCTCTGTGAAAGGAATGATGGCCCCGGATCCATGACGGTGGGTCCTGGGGCTAGAAGAGTGGCAGCTTGTAGATATTGGCTACAGCCCTCCCTGCCTGTAACTTGGCCCCAGAACCCTGGCAGAGGGTCCTGGGGCTGGAATGGCTGTTTCTTGAAGCGGTTGAAAGAGATCGCCTCTGTGTGAGGAATGATGCCCCCAGACCCATGACGGTGGGTCCTGGGGCTAGAAGAGTGGCAGCTTGTAGATATTGGACACAGCCCTCCCTGCCTGTAACTTTGCCCCAGAAACCTGACGGTGGGTCCTGGGGCTGGAGTGGCTGTTTCTTGATGCAGTGGAATGACACACCTCTGTGCGAGGAA
>QEPC01008000.1:769446-799877 GCA_003113815.1 Sphenodon punctatus
CCCCCCCCCCCACCCCCCCCTCCCCCCCCGCCAGCCCCACCCTCAACCCCCCTAACCCCCACCAGCCCCGATCTGCCCCCCCCAACTAAACTGCATTGTCTGTTATTTACATGTATACAAATTGTATACAGCTCATACAATGAATTTAAGAATGTGAGTGTAGACTACATTATACAATTCATTGTACAGAATGAAGATCTGTAGAAACAGATTTAATACACTCTGAAAAAACTCTTCCTTGTCGAATTATGATGATAAATTAAAGTTTAATAATGGAAAAATGTGAACATTTAGTTACTGATAAAAATGAATGAAAGTATGTATGGTAAAGAATTAAGTACATATATTACATGTATGTTGAGGAGGATAAAATATAAATATTGCTCAAATTCTGAAATAATTTCTATGTTTTCTGGCGTTTATGTTTTGTTGCAATGTATGGAGTGGAAGGTTTTTTGAATTGTAATTGTACTGAATTTGGTTGGGTTTTTTGTATTTTAAGAAAACTCCTGTGCATTTAAGGTTTTTTTAAACTGTTAATTTTTTTGTTTTTGTTAATCTGCATTGTTTTAAAAACATGGATTAAGTAAACCTATATCGAAGGATTAGGAAACAAACCATACTAAGATGAAATTGGTCAGGTTTGCAAATGCGTGGGGTTGCATCTACTGCATTCACATAAATCCAACGCAAGTAGGTTTAGGATCATAAAAGACAAGAATCCACAAAAGCAGGGATGCAGTTCTGTATGTATTCCAGTCCCTTCGCCAGTACTTCAGCTGTTTTATCAACTACAACCCTAAATTGAAGGCGTGATGGTTATTTCACCTATCTAATCTCAGATCCCATAACTCCTCCCTTGTCCTGCCCCCAAATCCCTATGTACAGGGAAAAGTAATCTGGAATAACTAAAGGTGTGAATTTAAATAGGATTAGTTAAACCCCAATAAAACACAATGTGGTCATTCTGAAATTGGATAACGAGTGGTTTATTTGGCTTTAAATTAACTGGATTAAGGACAGAATTGGTCAGAAACAGGCTCAACTAGTCTATCATTCAAATTAAAGGACGTACTCAGGTTTAACTTCACCAGTTTAAATTCACACCTGTACTTCATCCAGATTAATTTCCCCACATGAACAGTCTCTGGTGGAATCCCGTCTGCCCATTCGAAGCTTTCCCATTGGGCTTAGGCTGAGGAGGAAGAAAAAAAAATCAAAAAAAAAAAATAAATCGACCAATTATTGCCAAATATGATAGTCATTTTTGTGAAGTAGAGACAATGTGCGGTAAGAAAAAAGAGCAAAACCATAAGCTTACTTTTGCATTTCACAAACTCTAGTGGATAGTAGTGACTTTGGGCATTTTCAGACACGACGCTCCTTAATACATATTACAGGGCACCCACCCATAGGGCAACAGTGCAGCCCTGCAACATGTATAATGGGTAGAGAGTGTCTTGTCTGGAAATGCCCTTTGGGTCACTCCAAGCCTGGTCAAGCGGTGACTCAAATTTTCCTTTGCTAACTCTTCTGTCCTTACAGTTGTTTTTCTTTTAAAAGCCAGTTTATATTTCAAGTATTTTCAGGAGTTTTCTAAATTTAAAAAGCCACTCTTGCACAGCACAAACACAGTGGAATAGCATTTTGCCGACTTGGCGACTTGTTTTTGAAGGGTGGGAGAAAACATTTGGTAATGGAGGTAGAAGGAATGTAAAAAGTAATACAAAATAAAAATAATAAAGTGATCATAAATAAAGTATAAAATATATATCATGCAATATATATAAAAAAAAATATTATACATTATTATATTATATAATTATTTTATATATAAAAGTATAAAATAAAAATAAAGAAATAAGTAAAAATAAATGTAAAATGTAATAATGTAAAAAGATGCTTCCATAATAATGTTTGGAAGGGTCAGCTGCACAGCAGCATAACCTGCAATAAAGGGGGTGATTTAGCATGTGAGCCAAGACATCTTAACTAATACATGCTAAACGGTCATTCCTTGCTTGCACTGAAATGACTAGAAAGGGCTGTGTAAAAAAATCATTTATCAGTGACCAACACCATTTCATGGATCAGGCAGTAGGTGGCACTGCAACAGCACGCCTCCTGCTGGTGCAGGCTCCTTTTCAATAGTGTATTTGCAAGGCATGCTGCAGTGAAACCTTGTAAATGATCTTTTATTAATACACAAATCCTTCTGATTATAAAATTTCCTGTGATGCAGAATTACTCTTGTCCCATTGTTATTACAGCACAATATAAATGTTGCACAAACAAGAGTGCCTTGCATCTTTGAAAAACTGCTCAGCAAAAAAAAAACCACACCGATCCAGATTTCAGCAAAGTTAAGGTTCCTTTTTTAAAGGATCTAAGGTATGAAATGGAATAGAATCATTAGTTAACAATGAGGCATGTGTAGATGTTAGTTCAAAGTTTTCAAGAAGTAATTGTGAGGGGAGAAACTAGAAAGAATCTTAAAACTTAGCACAGCACAAAAATTAAACACTCAAAAGCAATAACATGCTGTTCTCAGGAGGGGCGGGGTAAAAATCTAGAAAATAAATAAAAATATAAATAAATTATATTCTGGGTCCAATCTCAGCTGGGGAGCACAGTCAGTCTCTAAACAAGGAAACTGCTGCAAAAGGCACTGACTGCATGAAACAGCTGTTTGTTTTACCTGGCTTCGCAGAGGCATAAACATACCCACACAGTAATACTGCTTTTTAATGGTACAGCACAGCAGTTTTCAAACTGGGAGGCAAACACTCCAGGAGGGGCACAAAAGGAGTAGCTATTTCCACTGTGAATAAGCTGGGGGTTGGGGATTTCCAAAATTATGGGCTACAAATGGGAATAGAGAATCAGAGAACAAGAGGGAAAGAGAGAAGCAACCGGAGGTGGGGAAGGGGAAGAGGGAGCAAGGTGTATGTATGAGTATGTGTTGGGGGGGAAAGGGCCTCAACTATCCCAGACAAGGAGAAAAGGATGTGTGGTTTAAAAAAGGTCAGAAATCATTGCTATAACATATCAGGCCCAAACAATGCTCTGGGTCTAATTTTAAGAGAACCACTTTAATATATACATACACAGCATGCTTAACCAAACCATAGTTCTTCTCTAGATCTGACTTGTTCCATGCCTGAGGAAGCGCCTCATGTGGCCCGAAAACCTGAATAACCTCACCAACATGGGTGGTCCAATAAGAAAGATCACCTGAACTACTTTGGGTGTTTTTAGAGGAAATCCCACCACGCATGGCCAACCAGGAGCTACGGAGCCCACTGCTCCATCTGAAGATCGAGCAGGGGATGTGCACTTCTGCAAGGCACTGTGGCAGTAAAAGTTTAGTAGGCCTTAAACTTAACTTTGGTCAAGTAAGTATGTCACAGATGGGTGAGAGAAATATGCTGAACTAAGGGAAAAATCCTTGAACTGAATCTTGCTGACAGACCACAGAATGCTTTTCATAAGTCTTGTCTTTTCTCTTTTGTGTAACTGATAAGGAATTGATGCAATTCAGGCTTTCGCAGAGTGCTGTAAACATGCCAAACTCTTGTGACCCGGAGAGACTTTTCTTTTCTTATGTCAGAGAGAATCTCTGCTGCTGAAAAGGTCTCTCCTATTGCAATAGCTATTGCTAAATAAATAAAGTGTTTTCTGACAGACAAACTCCCAAACAGACTGAAGACTTGTTTTCTTCCACAGCACAGAGCACCCACTCATGGAACACTTCATGGAAATTCAGAGTGCTCTGTGCAGGGTAAGCCAAATAGCTCTGTGGCAATGGGTAGCCACACATTCCTGGCCTGTATGAACTGGGGCGGCCAGCCACGCCAGCAGACAGGTCCTCCAGTCAGAGGCACTGTGGGTGGGGGGACACGGCCTTTGCAAGTCACAGGAACTGGTCAGGAGCTCTGGAGGTCCCAGGTTCCCCCGAGTTCACACCGGAGACATGTCAATTGCAAAGGCCAGCCCAGTGCGCTTCCCCCTCCCCCGTGGTCCAGGGCAGAGGGATTGCATGGCGGCTTTCCTCCATATCTGGGGTAGCTACGCTGGGAGCTGCCCGTTTGAATCCCTCCTCACGTACACCACTTGAGTGGGTAATCTGCCACAGTGTCACTCAGTGAATGGGAACCCACCCCTACCCCCCTTTGCCGTGCTCATTTAAAAACACCCTTAATCTCCATCGCTAACCAAACCAAGACGTTCTGGGACTCTTGGAGCTCCTTGTTTGCCGATCCCTGTGTTGTTGCTGTGAGCAGTGGCTGGTGTGTAATTTCCAAGTACAAGGCTGTGTACAGTGAGATGGAGTTAGGAACCAGTACAGCTCGAGTGCCTGCCCCTGTAATTCCTAGTTTGCAGTGGGTAAAACACCATGATAAGGGTGAAAACAGACATGACGCTAACTCCACTTTAATACCGCTTTAACATTTCTTATGCATGTTGCAGGGCTGCATAGCACACCAATACAGTCCTGCAACATGCATAAGAAATGTTAAAGGAGTGCTGAAGTGGAGTTAGCTTCATGTGTGTTTTCTTCCTAACACTAGGAAATGCCTGGGGAAAGGACCAGGTGCTGCATGTGTGCGCTAGCTGTTGTACATTGCTGAGAGCAAGGCAGTGTTTTTAAAAGTGAGGTAATGACATTTGGGGAGGAGCTGGGTGCTTAATTGTACATGCCACAGAAAATCTCATCTTTGGTCATTTTTATTTTGTGTGTGTGTGTGTAGTTAAAAGGAATCACAAACACCTTGACAGAGTTATTACTAACACTTTGCTGTGCTATAAACAGACCTCTAACCCCAACATGTCATTGTCTACAGTTTAAAAGGGACAAGCACTTCAAACCATTCTGTCCCCACTCTTGTTTAACATCTAATGCAGCCACTAGGGGAGATCGTGAGAGGGTTTCAGGGCATGCAGTGTCATCTGTATGCTGATGACACTCAGCTCTACCTCTCCTTTTCCATTGACCCAGGCCATGCAGTCTCCTTATTTTCCCAGTACCTGTCAGCTGTGGGGGCTTGGATGAGGTCGAACCATGTGCAATTGAATCCTGACGGAGGTGATGTTGGTGGGCGAGGGCTTGGGGGGGCNGGGGGGGGGGGTTCGCCCTCCCATGGTCTCTCAGGTACGGAGTCTGGGTGTGCTCCTCGATTCATGGCTCAGCCTGGAATCTCAGGTTGTGGCCGTGGTGGGGAGTGCATTTCAGCAGTTACATCTTGTCCGGTGGCTTCGGCCGTATCTCTCAGACTCCGACCTCACCACTGTCATCGATGCCTTCATCACCTCGAGGCTGGATTACTGCAACGCGCTCTACGTGGGGCTGCCCGAGAAGTTGGTCCAGAGGCTGCAGCTGGTGCAGAACGCCACGGTCGGTCTCCTTAAGGGGGGTGGGTCGCAGGGAGCACATGACACCAGTGCTCGGAGCTTCGCACTGGCTGCCTATAAAACACCGGGCCAGGTTCAAGGTGCTGGTTTTAACCTTTAAAGCCCTTCAAGGCCTGGGCCCTGCTTATCTGCGGGACCGCCTCACTCCCCATGTGCCCATGTGACTCTTGAGATCGTCTGTGGGAGCCTTTTTGGAGGTTCCCCGGGCGAGGTGGGTGGCCACCGATGTTAGATCTTTTTCGGTGGCCGCCCCGCTGCTGTGGAATTTGCTCCTGGAGGAGGCTCGGTTGGCTCCCACTCTCCTACTGTTTCGGCGTGTATGTAAGGCCTGGCTGTTCCGTCAGGCTTTTGGCGAGGGGTGGGGGTTTCCCCACATTGTATAGTATTTTTAAATTGTTTTTTAAAAGTTTTTTTACTGAGTGTTGTTCGCTGCCCCGGAATGCCCTGTGGGCAGGAGGGGTGGGATATAAATGTTAAATAAATAAATAAATAAAATAAAAACCAATATTAAGATACACATACACAAAAGCATTACAGGGAAGGAACTTTTGCAATACATTTTCACCTGGGGGAAACAGTGGGTTGCAAGGCTGGGGGGGAAAGAGAGGGAATTCCGTGGCCGCTGAGTGGCAACGAATGTGTGGGGAGGGATTCTCAGCAGCTGCTTCACACTCCCCGTGGCACAGACCTTGGCGGAGGGGGAAGCGCGCCAGCTGCCCTTTGAAATGGTCGCGTCCCGGCCATGAACCAGGCTCCCCAGCACTTGTGGCCTGTTCCTGTGACTTGTGAAGGACGTGTCTCCCACCCACAGTGCCTGTGAGCAGGAGACCTGTCTGCTGGCGTGGGTGGCCGTCCCACTTCATACGAGCGGGGGATGCGTGGGCGCTCACTGCAGCGCGCCCTGGATTTCTCAGCAGCGCACTGTGAGTGGCCACGAGTGGGCGCTGCATGGCTCACCGGAGCGCATATCCCCCCCTCCCCGCTCCACCTTCAGATCTGGCCTGTCGGATGCGTGGCTCCTGGGTGGCTACACATGGTAGCATCTCATTTAACACTAGGGCTGAAACTCAACTCAAGTTTTTTTCAATTAGTGTCAAGAATCACAGTTCTTGACTCATTTTAAGCACGAAACAGTAGAGAAAAATAGTGATTCTCGACATTTCTCGGTTGAGAAATTTCTCTTGAAATCCTGTTTTTCGTTTACTACAATTGACCATGTACCGTGTTCATCCCGGTAATGCACATGCGCAAAGTGGCATTTGGTGCATGTGCATTACTGGGATGAAGCCGGTACATGGTAAGTGGGTATGCAGTAAATGGAAAATTGCAGTAAATAGAAACGGTAAATGATAAACGGTATTTTGAGAAAAATGTCTTGACCGAAATCTCGATTTGTTATTGAGATTGTACCGAGATCTCGGTGCCAATTCTTGATTCTTGCAATATTTTCATGAGAAAAAACCCCAAAACAGTGCTTGTTTCAGCCCTAAAAAACACCCAGTAATGCAAAGGTGCAGCTTAGGGTGCAGGAGGAAAGGGTGTGGGAAGAAATGTAGGCCACAAAGAAGTAGCTTAGTGCTTGTACAGTGAGAAGCTTGACTTGTGCTCCGTGGAGATGAATAGAGAGGTTCGAGACAGGCAGGAGAAGGGACAGCAGTTACAGAAATTTTGTTACATTCCATCCGTTTCTGTAGTTTGCCAACATCAATATCACTATTCTTAAGCATGTCAAGTTGGAAGCTGCAGCATTCAGATTTAATTCAACAGATTGCACATAGGGCTTTTTACAGAGGCCTGGATATTCTGCCGCCAATCCATCTGCTTTTAATGTACAGTAGTAAAGTTATGAGATGAAGCTCTGAAGGGCTGAAAGCAAAACATTTTTAATGTTCTATACTGGGCTCCATTTTGTGCATCTTATCCTGTTTTGCTCTTTTCAAATCAATAGCAATGATCTTATTTTATTTGGCGGCTTTGTTCCCAAACAAGGAACAGGTGGCTTCAAAGAGTTTACAACTTGCCCATTTCCCCAACTGATGCTTTCTTGGGTGCGTTCACTAGGATTTCATTACCACCCCTGGGAGGCAATACAGTCAGGAAGCTGCAGACAGCTGCATGACCCAAGTCTAGTGACCTGCACGCCAAACAGACATGTCACATGCAAAGCCCTCTGGCAATTTGCTCAGCTGCTTTATCCTCTTATTTCAAAAACAACATGCACAATTTATGTTCAGCAAGGGACTCTAATGATGGCACATGATGCATTAATCTTACTGGCTTGCTATTGTACACCTGCAAAGGGTTGAAATTTGAACCATTTAATACTTAGCTGTTGGCGCCAGCACTAGGTAGCAAGGCCATCTGTTCCCAGTAACATTCTGAAACTACTTTTGAAAAAATACATTTTGCAAAATATCATAACTTATTGGCTTTTATCTCATCAGACTTCACAAGCCAGGTAGGATCAGACCAGTGCAGAACTGGGAGGGAACGACTAGAAAACTCTCCCCCCACTACCTTTTCTGTTACATGATATCTATAGCCACTGTACTTTGCTCAAATCTTCAGTTTTGACTCCTACTTGCGTGAGGAAGGGCCCTGTGAGGTCGGAAAGCTCGCACATTTCCACCAACAATAAGTTCAATAAGAGATATAATTTGAACTACTTTGTCTCCACCTCTGTCACTCGGGACCAACGTGACGACAACCACACTCTCTCTGGCTAAAAAACATAAGCCGTGCAGCTAATTTTGTAAGTATGTCTGTTGGTCACCCTTTTCCGAGTCAATGCTGAAGCAGCACTACTGAAGTGAAGCCACAGAGCAATTTAATCTTTCACAATCCTAATTAGGGAAGTAAAACTAAATACCATCGTTTACTGAAACTGCAGAGGGGGTTTACGTGACGGCAAAGGAACAAACACCTTACGTACTTGTTAATAAACACAAGTGGCCAGCCACCCATCCCCCGTTTTCAGTTTGATTGGAAATAAAATGCAGTTCAGTAACTCCGTGTCGAAATGTTACTCTGTCAATAACACCAAGGCTAAGATGCCAGATAGTAAATTACTGTAATGTGTTCAGTTTCCCAGCCAGGAACAAACTTTTATTTGCAACAAACCACACCAAATAATTAATAATATTGATAACTATGAGCTTAATCATAGACAGCTAAGGCCTGGAAACGTGGGCCCCTTCGGGGGACACCTAAAACATCCAGATGTTACATCGTGATCTGTAGGTGTGCTCTCTTGCACATCAGTGTGTCACGTTTGCACATCAAAAGGTGCACAGAGCAGCATTCTTGGTGGTTGATCCAGTTATGGAACTTCCTCCTGCTAGAGGGTCATCAGAGCGTGTTTTTAGACAAGTGCCTCCCTACCTATTATACACCAAACACCCACCTATCATGCATGTTGCAGGGCTGCATAGGGTGCCAATGCAGCCCTGCAACATGCATGGTGGGTGGGTGATGGGCGGGTAATAGGTAGGAAGGCACTTGTCTAAAAGCACTGCGTAAGACCTTATTTGGCCACGCTTTTAGCAGGAAGGGATAAGTATCTGGGGCTGGGTGGAAGGCTTTGGGTGGTTTAGGAGATTTTATGTTTGTATTTGTTTATATATACCTTCTATGTCTTTGTTGGTTTTGAATTTGTTGTTTGCCACCCTGAGCCTTCAGGGAAGGGTGGGTTATAAATTTAAATAAATAATTTTAGGGTGCCTTAACAGAAGCATTGTTTCCAAGTCATTGTAAGTAGTAATTCCATGCTATTCAGCACTTGTCAGACTGCACCTGGAGTATTGTGTCATTTTGGGTGCCCCATTTTAAGGACATTGACAAATTGGAGTGGGTTCAGAAGAGGGCAAAGATGATAAAGGGTCTGGAAAGCAAGTCTTATGAAGAAAGGTTAAAGGAACTGGGGATGTTTAGCCCAGCAAAGAGAAGATTAAGGGAAGACATGGTGCAGTCTTCAAATATCTAAAGGGCTGTCACCAGGAAGATGGCAAGGAACTGCTCTTCATTGCTACAAGTTACTGGAAGGTAGATTTCAGTTAAAATATCAGGAAAAACTTCCTAGCACTAAGAGCTGTGCGGCAATGGGATAAGTTGCTTAGAGAGGCTGTAGTCTCTCCATAGCTGGTTTTCTAAAAAGAGGCTGGACAGTCGTCTGTCGGGGATGTCTTGCATCAAAGCAGGGAGTATGACACGGTGATGACCATGGAGATCCCATCCAACTCTATGATTCTATAAGCAAATGCCAGCTCTCACTTTATGGGTCCCTCTTATTATTATGAATAATACACTATCTACCATTAAACAGAAAGCAAAAGAGCTTTGAAAGGTATATCATGAAGGCATGATGATAGCTTATATAAATCTAGCTTTATTTTACTTAATTAAGCAAGCTCCATAAGGAATGGGATTATATTTGGGAGAAATGCTACGAGAGTAATTTACCTGCAGTTTCAATGCACAGGTAGGGGGGAGGAGGTTTTCTCCAGTTCCCGCTGGCATCTCTCATATGGGATCGATCCGAAGCAAATGTCTTCAGGTACAAATCTGCTTGAATCACTCTGATTTTTCTAAAGACACACATAGTTTAAACCCCAAAGTACGGAAGATGCATAATACACATAACTTAAGCCTGAGTGTATAAACTGCATCACACAGCATTCAACATTATGGATTAAAGGTCTAATCCTGCATCCAATGAACACTTATTTAAATGAAAATCTTAAAATTCATAGAATGAACTATTGTGTTATGAGCATCATGCAGATGAACGACTAACAGGAAACTACACAAAAAAATTGAAGCTTTAGGGCAGAGATGGGGAACCCTTTCTGTCCTGGGGGCCACATTGAATATTAATATGCGCTCTGAGGGCCACATAGATGTTGGGGGCGGGATGCTTAATGGGTTTATTCAAGAAAAGGAGGGCCCAGATCATAGATCGGTGCTGTGGATCTGTCCCCTAACCTTGTGTGCATGCCCTCCTCTCTGCTCCATTAGCCTGAGCTCAGTTTTCCAGGACTTGGGGTAGAGAATGGATCTAAGGGTCAGAGCCAGGCACTGGAAAGGGGCTACATAAAAACTTGCTGAGGGCCGCATTTTGCCCCTGGGCCTGAGGTTCCTCAGCCCTGATTTAGTGGGTTGGATGGGTTAATGCAGAGATTTCTCAAGTGGGGGGGGGGGTCATATAATCTGATGGATACTTTATATCTTTTCTGAATGTCTTTGTTGCTTTCTCAGATCATAGAATTATATTTAAGACACAAAATGGGTTCACAAACACACACAAAATTTAGGAACCCATTGAGTTCATGATAGTGCCATTAAAGTCAGATTTCTTAGGACAGTGTGATCCCACCTCCTGTTCCATGTCCTGTAGAATAACAGATTATAAATGCTTGCATTCACCAAGAACTTCAGGTGCATTAACAATTTAGGTCTGGCTCTTCAGTTGTCTGCACAGGGGTTTTGTGTTTTATTTTCTCACCTTCGAAATTCTGGATATATAACATCATCTGATTTAAAGGCCTCTTCAGCATAAGTGTCAAAAGAACATGGAAATGGCAGCACCGTGTCAAGATCATAAATAAAGCTCTGGCCTCCACATGAAACATGGAGTAAAACAACATGGTAGTCCTAAAACAAGAGTAAAAGTATGTTTCAGATCACAGATAGATGTACCTCAGAGAAACTGAAAAACAGGTATCCCTTCAAAAGAGATCTGTAAAATGTAACACCTATTTGAACTGGGTAACATTTTGGTGTTTTCACATTAATCTCAGTTCTAATTGAATGTGGGCACAGAAAATAATGACAGATTCCCTCTTTGTGAAGAAATTACCAGGTAATTTTAATGCTGTTTTACTTGTCACATTACACAGTTAGATGAATCACAACTAATCATATTCAAGTAAAATGAATAGGAAATCGGTTTATGGAAAGAGCTTGAAGAGATTATTTTTTTTTGGACATTTTAACGTGCTAAACAAAGCTCTTAGCCACTGGGTAAAAATCAGATGTTTGGCCAGCAGTGACCCAACCTGGGTCAGGAAGCCGCCGCGGCCACGATCCGGACTGGGTCGGAGAGTCAAACAGGCATGCTCACGGCTGGGGCGCCGAGGGGCGTGCTGAACACGCAGCCAGCCCAGCGCCCCACTCCCTGCCAGGATGGACAGCTATGGCGGCCAATGAGAGCTAGCTATGGCAGCTGGCCATGGCGTACCTGACCCAGGCCGTGTCTAACAGACAGAATAGCCCACTATGGCCTGGTCAGTCAGGCCTTAGTCTGGACTGTGACTTTGGGGGTTTCCCAAAATCAGAGCCCGGGCTACCTGCCGACACGGCCTGGGGCAATCCTGAGCCAACCCCTGGTGGTGAGGTCCGCGTCGCAGTCACATGTTTTTACCCACATTATGGGTTAGAAACTGAAAAGACCCTAGGCAAAAACTTGGTTATTCATTATTCTTCAGTATTTATACAACGCCAGCAATATACCTGGTGTTTTACAATCATCAGCTAACCATCTAGGAGAGACAAGGGAGGGGAAATGAAGGGGAGGGGAACAGAAGGAGAGACAGGAATACATTCACGACGTTGAGAAGTCGCAGGTGCAGGCATTTACCTCAGTTACAGGGGAGAGGGGGAGCCTGAGTAAATCAGGGAGGATGAGGTGCTAGGGAAAACGTGGCAGAAGGTTTTATTTTGCAAGACCAACCCCATCTCTTGGAAGTGCAGCTATATTCAATAACAAAAGCTGAAAGGCTCTAGCTGGCATGAAGGGAATGGAAACCCAGATATGCATCCATACCAATGTGCATGACAAGTTGGACTGTCAATTGCAAACTTACAGTCAGTTCACTTTAATGGAAAATTCCATAAAATGAAGTGTTATGATCAGGGCTCTAGTTTCCTTTAAATGTTGGTCCACAGCAGGGGTGGGCAAAGTTCACTACTCCAAGAGCCATACACCAAGATCTTCATATGGCCAAGAGACACACATCTCCTGTCTAGCCTCCTGCGGGGGCACATGCATGCTCCCACACAGCCACACACACAGGCCCTTTCTGACATGGGCCGGGGCTCGGGGGGGGATGGGTGTGCATGCAGCAGTGCGGGCGGTGCTGGGGGTGGTGTACCAGGGCACACGCGGATCCCCCACGCATGAAGCAATTGCCATTTTGGCCAATTGCTCCGTGCATGGGCAATGGGTGGAGGGAGTGCGCAGGTGTGTTTTGCAGGAGTGCGCCCACCCACCGTGGCAGTCACACAGGCGGCACCCACTCATCACCACGCAGCGGTACCTGAGTGGGCGCGTCTCATGTAAAAAGGGCCGCAGTCTCAGAATCGGCCTGCCTTTCTCACACACACACACCAACACTCATATGCTTAGAATCAGTTGTAGAGCGCTCTCTCTCACACACACATGCACGCAATGAGGGCAGCGCAGCTTTCCTCCTTCCCCACCCCGCCAATCTCTGCACGGCTTCGGGGCCAGGACAGCACAGCACCTCCCTCCCTCCCAGGACAGCTAGACTTTCTGGATGGGGAAGCACATCTCCCCAGACCCCAGCTTGGCTATGTGTGGCGGAAGAAGAGGACCCAGTCATAGCCACATTAGCAACTTCTGCAACCGGCATGCTCGTGAGCTGCCATCTGCCCACCTCTGTCCTAGAACCGTGTCACTGCGTGGCTTTACTGTGGAAGCCAAAGTCTAATTCAGCGAGCAATAAACATAGAAAGAAAACATGTGAACCGCCTCACCCAAACTACAGGATCATCTCCGTGTCCACACCGCTGCTTCCAGAGAGGTATCTGCAAGTTACGAATATAAAGCTAATATTAAATAAGCTACGCAAACATCTAAAGAGTTCATGCTAAGACATGGTCGATTGTTCATCATCATTATTCACTTATAAAACCAGTCATGAATTAGAGACAGCTTCCTATCCTGAGGGGCTTACAATCTAGGATTAACATGGGAGGAGGGACTAGGGACTATAGGGAAAGACAGGGATATATTCATGTAGTTGAGAACTTGGGGATACACGTGCTTAGCTTCGTTACAAGGGAAGCAGGAGGACCATAATCAGTTTGTTTTATATTTATGATGCATTAATTCCCTTTTTTAACAATCCAGACTCGTTTAGTCTTTCAGGAGTGTTTAGTAGAGGTTCCGTTTCGAAACACGGATCCTATGTGGTCTTCTGAGATGATTGGCAGCACGACAGGGATACCTTCCCTCTTCCTTCCCCAACGTTATGCCCATTCAGACAACCGTTCCAAGATCCTCATTGCAATAAGTGGTCAGCCTTTTTGGCATCTTTGGGTGTTTTCAGACGTTACGGGGCCGCTTGGCCCCGTACTGAAAACAACCCATCCATCCCCCGCCGGGGTCACCCCGTCACGCCATATCAGACGTGCCGGGGGATCCCGGCGGGGAATCTGGGAGGGGGTGGGGCTGCGCGGCACAACGTGCGGCCGCACGGCCCCCCCAACAGACAGGTCCGCCGCTCATAGTTACAAGAACTGTCCGTGAGTGCCGGGGAGCCCGGGTTCCCCAGTGCTCATGCCCAGAGCATGCCAATTTCAAAGGCCAGCCCAGTGTGTCTCCACCTCCCCCATGGTCTGTGGCAGGGGGAGTGCATGGCTGCACTCTATCTGGATGGCCACCTTGGAAACTGCCTGTTTGAAGTGCTCCCTACTCACTCCTCCTGAGCGGGTGCTCCACAGCAGTGCCACTCCCCTCTGGGGAGACGGGCGGGCGGCGGGGCCAATGCGGCCGCAGCGGCCGGCCGAATTCGCCACGGCCAGACGTTATTTTTTTTTGGTCCCTGCTGGGGATCACTTTGACCACGCTTCCCGGGACATTCCCCCGACTAGCCCGGGAAGTGTGGTTCAAATTGACCCCATGCGCAGATTGACCATGGCGAACATCTGGCGACCGCCAAACAGACGTTCGAGACACAGTGACCACAGGTGGGTATTCACCGTGGTTCACTGTGATCTCGTAATGTCTGAAAACACCCTTTGTGTGTTTTTAAACAACCAAAGCTTGAGGGGGTGGCAGCGTCCATGGCTGCTGAGTGGCACTGCTGTGGAGCACCCGCTCAGGAGGAGTGAGTAGGGAGCACTTCAAACAGGCTGTTTCCAAGGTGGCCATCCAGATAGAGTGCAGCCATGCACTCCCCCTGCCACAGACCATGGGGGAGGTGGAAACACACTGGGCTGAGCCCTGGGGAACCCGGGCTCCCTGGCACTCACGGACAGTTCTTGTAACTATGAGCGGCGGACCTGTCTGTTGGGGTGGCTATCTGCCCAAGCTCATACGGGCAGGGGCTGCACGGCTGCCCATTGCCATGGACCTTTTTGGCTTGCCCTGGATGGAGCACTCCAGATTTCTCAGCAGTGCTCTGTGAGAGGCCATGAGTGGGTGCTCCGTGGCTCACAGGAGCACGCAACACCCCCACCCCCACTCCACCTTCAAACGGGCAATCAGAGGAGTGGCTCCTGGGTGGCCAGGCAGGGTAGCATCTTGTTTAAAAACACCCTTTGAGTATATATTTGAGAAATCGCTTCCCCAAAGGTTAAGCCTGTATGTTCCAGAAAGAGTGTTTAGCATTTTCATTTAGGCCAGGTTTTGGATGGGTTAGGGCATGAAAAAAAGAAAGCAAGAAATATCTTCTAATGTACGATGTATCTGCTTTTATACTATTGTAACCCATCCTGAGCCTGTTTTTTGTGAGACAGGTGGGATACTCCTCTCCTAGATTGTAAGCCCGCTGGGGCAGGGACCTGCTTAGAATTTACTACTGTAAAGCCGTATGTCATTCTCATCGTAACCAAGCCAAGTACGTGCACTTGAGACCTCGCATCTTCATGAATGTTAGACCCCTTGTCTCTCCCTCTGTTCCCCTTCCTAAGTCTCTCCCCCAGCTCCTGTCTCTCAGATTGTAAGCCCTAGGGGAGGGACCGTGTCTATTTTATTACTTTGTAAAGTGCCAGGTACACTGCTGGCGCTATATAAATGTTTGTTAATAATAATAATAATAATAATAACAACATAAAATAAATAAATCTCAACTATGGACTACTCATGTGTGTTTGCAGGATAGGGCCACAGTAAGCTACAGGACTTCAAAAAACATTGTGCAATAAATACATATACCAGGTTGATCGCTAGGGCATCTACCATTTAAGAGAGATGGATTTGCATGGTACGGTAGTCTAGCAAAAAATATCCCACTTTTATTTAGCCCTATATCTCTTGAGATTCCTTCACTTAACAAGGGGCATTCATTGTCCTGCCAGAAATTTCCAAACTGAAATAATAAATAATAATAATAATAAATTTATTTGTCACTGGCACAGGCAATGCGCTGTGGCCAAAATAAAATACTAAATCAAATGTAATAATACGGATACATATCAAAATCACACAATTGGGAAAAAAAACCGGCAACATTGTACAGAAAAAAAAGAAAAAGATTTTGAATCCAGAATAATTCATTGCTTACTGAGATCACGGGCCATACTGGCCACTTTCGGGATTATACCAGGAGCTTTAGATGTCATAAAAAATTTGAAGTAACTGCTGAGGGAAAGAATAAGGCTTTAGAGCCAATCCTCCACCTGGCCTGAATTACAAAGACACAGTCTATTTTCATATGGAATACCAGCCTGTCTCCCTGTGAGGACTTTAGTGGGCAGTAAATCAAATCTAAGGAGGGTCAACACACTTTGAAGCTTACAGTCCATCAGCAAGTCCAAATATTGCTCGACTCCTGAAGCAAATTTAAATACTTTGTAGAAAGGAGCACACCTGAGCTTCTGAATAGCTCCTAGGTCTGCAAGGATGAGCTGAAATAATTCCATGTTATTTTGTCCTAATCTAGCATTAAAGTCCCCTGCCAATAGAATATAGGCTCCTGGGCACCATTGCTCCAGAAACTTAACATAATTCAAAAGTTCCTCCCACATGATGTCATCGTAAGATTTCACTCCTGCTGGTGGAATATAAACATTCAAAATTAATAAAGTATATCTCAGAAGTGACATCTTAACACCACAAACAAAGGGAAGAAGATTAGGTAAGAGCATACATGAGGCCCCCAATTTCCCACTAATAAAGCAGGCGAGTCCTCCTCTGGGTCTACCTCTGCTTTCAGCTGGAATAGCATCAGTCCTAAAACCTTCATATCCTTTAAGCGTTAGTTCACCAATCATCCAGGATTCCTGGATTAAGATTAAATTGAAGTTACCAATGTATTTCATAAACTCCCTATCCAGTAACCTAGCTTGTCAGCCAGCCACATTCCAGGAAACTATTGCAATGTCATTTCTGGAAGATATTTTAGGTAGTCAATCAACAGACCCCCTCTGCTCATCCTCCCTATAAATAGATAAACCAAGTTCCTTCCCCTTGGGGCTACTTCCCAAAGTACCTAATCGCTCTGTCGCACAACAACCGTGAAAGGGTGATTGGCAAAAATCCTCATTTACCACATCTTCATTACAGAAGAAAACATTTCCTTGGGGACTCCTTACAGTACTGACCTAGATGTTGGTTTAGGGCCTTAGTAACAGATCTCCCTGGTGAGCTGACTTTCTCTTTGACGTTAGGAAATAGCACAATTGACTATATGGTCCTCTCCCTGAATTTAAAGACCTTTGTGTAGGATTTTTCTATAGGTGTACAGCCAGATAGTGATCATCTGCCTGTGCAATTAAGATTAGCACTCCCTCAAGATGCTCAGAAATTAGGGCAGGCCATGGCAATAATTTTGAAATAAAACCAAAAGGTGGACCTGTTAGGGGAAAAAAGGGAGAAGGAAACTGAGGAAGGATTGCAAGTGGCTTTGAGTTCAGAACAGGGGCTACAGTACAAAACGAATATGACAGATTGATCAACCTGAATTGGTCATAAGAAATTACGAAAGGATGGTGGAATGGTTGCTCCCCCTCCTAAGCAGGCAAGCGGATACCGTAGGAAAGAACCAACAGGTCAGGCAGATAGGGTGGTTCGATAAGGAACATAACACTAGAAGGAGGGAGCTTCAAGTCCTCCTACATATCTCTAGAAGATCGAACACTCTACAGGCTGTAATAAACTTTGTTAAGGCTAGAAGCTCTTACAGAGTATTGCTGATAAAAAAAGGATATCCGAGGGAAGGGTGGAATAGATTATTAAAGAGTGTAGTGGACCAGGACTCGGCTCTTTTTTGGAGTATGATTAAGAGTTCAAATCTATGGGGCAGGCTATATGTAACTCCCTTAGTCCCACGGATTAACTTGGAAGAGCATTTTTCAGCTCTTTATGCGGTAGCCGCACCCCTGAGCATATGACATCTTTTGTCGTAGATAAATCTAGCGAATGGCCACCGGTTGATGCGGATGAGATTGTGGATCTGATCTCGCATATTAAAAACAAAAAGGCTCCAGATGGAAATTTTATACCAGCAGAATTTCTGAAGTCTTTCAAAAATGGGTGGGTCCCAGTGTTGGCATCTTTATTTACAGCAATTAACGTCTCAGGGAGAGTTCCAGCTGAGTGGAATAGAGCTATAATGGTGGCCATACATAAGAAGGGAGATAGATCCACCCCAAATAACTTTCGGCCTATTAGCCTACTTAGTGTTGTAGGAAACTCTATGCTTGATATTTATATATTAAGCTAATATGATGGATTGAGGAGGGGAAGGTGATCCCAGAGGAACAAAACGGCTTTAGAGCTGGCCGGGCAACAGTAGACCATTGTATGATTATTTCCCACTTAATTACCAAATATGCACCTGTTAATAGGGGCCTTTTTGTTGCTTTTGTTCATCTTAGGTCCGCTTTTGATTTAATTCCAAGGGAAATACTATGGAATAGGCTTGCTGCTTTATCGATGGAACCAAGATTGTTAAATCTGATTCGTATGCTACATGAAAATTCTTCTCTTAGAGTGAGAATGGATCTAGAGGGTTCATTGTCAGATGAGGTCAGGACAGAAAGGGGTGTACAACAAGGATGTATTTTAGCCCCAATACTCTTTAATTTATTCCTGAGTGATCTTCCAGCTTTTCTCAGCTCGTCTGCTAACCACCCACCCAAAGTAGGGGGAACACCCTGTTGCGTGTCTGCTGTATGCAGATGACACAGCACTACTTTCTACTACACAAGTGGGGCTCCGCAGGCTGCTTAAGGCTTTCTCTGAGTATTGCCTTTTAAATCAGTTGGGCATAAATTATGACAAAACTCAGGTAGCGGTTTTTTCAGGACGCAGAAGAGTTTATCATTGGGAAATTGATGATCAAGATCTAAAGCAAGTCAAGTTTTATAAACATTTGGGAATCTTGTTTCAGTTGACCAGGTCTTGGTCGATGCAAGCTCAAGTGGCAAATGAGAAAGCTAATCAGTCGGCATCAGCTAAAACAAAAAAATTTAGATCTGGAGGGGGACATCTTGCGACACCGGCCCTGAGGGTATTTGAGGCTAAAACCATTGCCCAACTCGTATATGGGGCAGCAGCTTGGCCTATAGATAAGACCTCGGACTTTGAACCAGTCCAGTCCAAATTCCTTAGGAAGTTGCTTGCTGTGCCTTGCTGCATGGCTAACAATGTCTTAAGAATGGAACGTGGAATACCAACGGTGGCTGCCAGACTGATAATTGGAATTATTTCTTACTGGCTTAAATGCCTCTTTCAGATGACCCCTGCTCTGGTACAACTAGCCTTTTCAGAGAAGGGTGTTAACTTACGGAGAACCAAAGTGGAGTGGAAGGTTTGCAGGTTGGGATTTTCTGTGGAGGCTATCCTCCCTTTGGGATATAAGACAGCTAGGGGCCTGCTGAGACAAAAGATATTGGATGTTGAGTGCCAATCAGATATAGCAGGGATTACATTAGAGTACTACTTACGATTGGCAAATCAATTTCCTAGACCTATGCTTTATCTGGAGAATTTGAATGATAGGGATTAAAAGAGAGCATTGGTATATGCCCGGTTTAATGCCCTACCGTTGGCTCTACTGACAGGGTGTTTCGAGGGGGTGCCCTTGGAGCAGCATATATGTATTTGCAATAGTAATGAAATTGACTCAGTAATGCATATCTTATTGGAATGCAAACTGTACGAGTGTGCACGGAAGCAGTGGATATATCCTTTAATCTGTACCTTTTTAGGAAATACAAATGAGTCTTGTCTATCTTCATTACTGAATGATAAGCTTCCAAATACATCTAAAGTGGTGGCCAAATTCCTTAAGATCAGTATTAATAAAAGGCGGCTTTGTGATCAGGGACTGCCACAGATGTCTTGATATAACCCTGTGCAGACAGCTCTGAGGCCTAGAATAGAGGGATTTATGTATTGGCGACTGTATGAATGCGTATTTCACCTGATATATATTGGAGTAGGGTTCGAGTTGGATTCTGAATTCCATATTATGTGATTGCAGTTCAGGGGTCAAGGACTGCCCACCCACGCCCTGAGAAGGGCCAGGCATTTATATATTGGATTTTGAGTGCTGCAGGGGCCAAGAGTTGCCAGCACAAGCACCGAGAAGGGCAAGGCCTTTGCGCTTCTGATTTTGTGTTCTGTGATGGCTCCTTGGTCTCATAAATGGCAAACCACAATTTAGAGTTGACCCTCCTCAGGAAATGACTGTACTCTAGATGCCCGTTCATGGGCAAAAAAATTTCAGCTGCTCAAGTTTAGGGATAATGTTTTTTTATGTTTGTATTTTAAACCCAGTGATTTAATGATTTATGTAATGTTTTGTTTTGTGTTATGTACAATATATGTATGTGTTTTAATTTCAAAATGGCTATGGTGTAAGCTAATGCCTAAATAAACTTATTATTATTATAAATAAATACATATACACAGGATGAGACTCAACTATTGACTTCAGTGGAGTCTGAGTTGCACCCACCTCCACTTATACCTGGACTCAGCGTTCCTTTCCCAGCCCAGGATGCCTTTGCTTGCATTTGTGCCCCATAACCAGGGACCTATGTTCACGTCTGTGTTTCCCCCCATTGCCACCAACGGAGAAAACGCAGCGAACACAGGTTCCTGAAGCTATCCCACAACTTACCATCCTTCTGTCATTGGATATGAAGACAGCATAGAATTCTTCTAAAGGGTATTGATTGCGACTTCTGATGTATTCACAAAGTTTCCAAACATTTTCCTCACTGTAAAATATAATTTCAGTTCCTCTTTCACTTGCAGTGTATAATATTAAGAATAAGACCCCGATTTTTCCCCCTAGTCCCCTTCATGCAACTGTTTTAAATTTATTGATTAGGTCCAAACTTCTAAAAAAATTAAAATAAGGTTTCCATAGATGGTTAATAAACATTACTAAAGTTTGGGACTCAATCTTGCAAAGACTTTCCTGAGCACTTTATGTACTGCAAACAGTCCCATTGTTTTAAATGAAATGGGACTACGAATGGGATAAAATAAACCATGTGTGTCCATTCTTTCTAGGTTTGGTCCTAAGAGTCTGAAAGAGACAAAAAGGTAAAACTTTGGCTTGTTCTTTAATTAAAAAATAGATCAGCTGGTTGTCACATCTAGTAAGCACCAACCAGTTAGAGTACATCAAAACCAAACCTGTAACCATATGACACACATAATTGTATAAAAAGGGGGGGGGGGGACTTTTGTGGCACTTTAAAGACTAATGAAAATCTCTTTATTTTGGCATGAGCTCACCCACTATACATGTTGCAGGGCTGCAGTGTTACCCTGTAACATGTATAGTGGGTGGGAGGCAGGTGGGGAGTGTCTGGTCTGAAAACGCCCTTAGAGGAATGTCAGTGGGTAGATTATTAGTACATGCCCGAGAGAGTTAGATCTAAGAGCTGGAGTGAGTGGAAAACAAAGCCTGGGAAAACACAGGATATGAAGGTTTCAGGTGCTGTATAAGGGAAACATTATTTTATGCAACGTGTCCAAAAAAAGGTAGGTCCCGATTCAAACCCATGGAAACAGTATTAAATTTGGTGATGATGCGGCCTTCACAATCACTTAAAAGCTCAATTGTTTGTTTAAAGAAAAAAAAAAAAACCAGTCTGAAACTGTTATCACAGCTGTGTACGTACAAGCATTTTTTCTTGACATGACTCTAACAGATATGTAGGATTCTAAAGAAATTACAGCTGATATGCCTGCACAGGATACTCAAATGCTAATGTATCTGCAAATAACTTTTTGTGTGACACAGAAATACTGTAAAAATGATCCCACAGAAAAATGATACAGTACCAGAATCCTGAGCAGAACACATGATAAATAATACTCAAGTCAAATAAATTAGGGTGGCCAGATATGAAAATTTTAGAGGACACTTATAAGAACTACAGGTTGCAAGGCTGCATTGACTCCAGTGCAGCCCTGCAAACTGTACTTCTCATAAGCGTCCTCTAAAATTTGCATATCTAGCCACCCTAAAATAAATAATACTGTAACCTGAACATTTAAAAATTATAGATACATCAGCCAATAACGCTTGCATTTCATTCTTCCACTTCCCCTGCAGAAATGGGTGCAGGGTTTAGAGTAAGGCTCGGGATTATTAAAATTTACACCCAGTCCTTCCAGTAAGGGGCAGATCCCCGGCTGGCTTTGAGCAGTCACCCCTCGGTCAGTGCAGAAGGAAAGAGACGTACCCATCTGCACACTCCCCGTTGCCTACGCTCTGTGAGTTGCTCCTTACCAGAAGCAGCTGGTATATACGCAGGAATGCCGAGCAGGGACAGCCAGCTGATACCCCGAGGCAGCCTCCAGAGCCGGTCGGGCCATAGTGACCCGCGCTCAGCTGTGGGTGGTTAGGGGTTGGAGAGGATTTAAGATGCTCATAGCGCTGCTGCGTCGCTTTCCTCCCAGCCACATAAAGTAGAGGGGAGCGCAGGAAGTGTTTGTGCGGGGGGGCAGTGGTGAGTTACAAGCAATTCCTTCCCCGAGGAAACCCGGCTACTTGCAGGGCTGAGAGGGCAGGCTGCTGGCTCTTAAGCCGCGGGAGAACGACTGATGAGCCCGAAGGGAAGAGAAAGGGTTTCACAGAGAAAAGGGAAGGAGTAGGGCTAGAGGGGGATCTGAGCCAGGAGGGACTCTGTCTAGGAAACATGCCTGCAACGCTAGTGGCTTTCAGGCTCTTTGCTGGTGGGACCACCCCCTCCCCAGTGCTGTGCCTCTCTGCAGCGGCACAGACCTGCCAAGCGTGTATTGGTGGGGATTTGAACCCCATCTGCAGACTGCGCACCTCTGTTATAAATCCAATATCCAGACAGAAGCCGTTCAGATAATCGCTTTTCTTTGGGGAGACTATGTAAGCTTTTGGCACATGCCACCTTAGGCGTGTGGCACGGCGAATCAGAACTAGAAACTGAGCAAATGCAGGACAGGCGTATACGAGGCGGCATGGAGCGGGAGTGGCTAAGACCAACCAAAGTAACAAGGGGGGCTAGGGAGAAAAGAACAGCTGTGTGTGTATGTGGAGCGAGAGAGAGGTGTGTGTAGGTAGGCAGTGGAGTAAATGTGCACACACAGGATGAGGCTAAAGCAAACCTGGGTAAAGGAAGAGAAGGAAACCACTTATCAAGTAAAGGGACTTCACATAGGAAAGAAACTGGGTTCACAGCAGTTATGTACAGATTTGTATTATTTTTTAATTTATTTATATGGTGTCAGCAGCGTACCAGAGGGCTGTACAATCAATAGTTACAGAGGGGTCCCTACCCCAAGGGGCTTAGTCTGAAAAAGACAAGGATGAACATAGAGACAAGGATACATTCATGAAGTTGCAGTTGTGCGTGTGCTTGAAAAGCTTAGATCTTTTATCCAGATGGGAGAACTTGAGGCTAAACCAGAGGGACAAGGGAAGCAGATCCTGGAGGTGCAAAGACGGGGGCTGAGTTAGTTCACTGGTGTGTAAAGCATTCCATGAAAAGCGTCTCTCACATGCCTTTACTGAGCATAGTCAAATAGCGCCCTTCAAGCTAAACAGAGGGGCTTGTTCATGCAAACAATGGCAGCATGATCAGCTACTTATAGCAAGTAGCTAATAGGAGTGCCAGTCGTTTCAACGGGACGCATGCCTATGCTGACGGCTATTCCCACAGAGGATCTTGCCCTTCCTCTGAAGTAATTAATTTGTTTAAATGTTTGTCCCACCCTTCTGTCAAAAGGCTCAGGTTGATCTGCCCCTGGAGGCCGATGGATCCAATCAGTCTCCAGGATTCTCTGGGGTGTTTACCTACTGACCTTAGCAGCTACTCTGTCGATGGCCTTGTCACCTTGTGGAATGACATTTTGACCATGGCCATCGACCCAGTTGCATCCAGATGTCGGCTTCAACTGCTGTGGCAGCATAGGTCCCACTGGTTTATGGAGGAGCTAAGGCAGCTGAAGCAGGAGGGTAGGCAGTAAGAGTGTAGGTGGTGCTTGACTCATGCTGAAGCCAACATTGCAGTGTTACTTCCCCCAGTTCCCTGAGTGGTGGGAAGTTCCAGAGGCGGTCTTGCTGGGTTGGTGTCCCTTTGGCAGGAGAAATGGGAGACTTACTGTGTGGTATAATAGTCAACTTATTTACAAATTGACAGGAATAGCTGGGATCAGCTGCCAGCTTCTCCAGTCAGGTTCTGCTGAACCCTCCAGGTCCAGCACCACAGGGCCACGCCAAAAGACTGTCTCTCTGTAGCCTTCTGCCTCCAGCATGCAACCTCCAGCCAAGCTGCAAGTTCTCTACTCTCTGACACAGAGTGCAAGCCCACCCAGTGCTCAAAATTGCCCAGCCAGTACTTGGCCCCACCTGGCCAGAACCATTGTGATGAGACAAGAGGTTGGCAGGCGAACTCAGGTGTGGTTAATGGCCCTATACAATGAGTTGCCTTCCATGGGGAATGAATCCCAACAGGGAGTTACATTCCTAGGGGGTCCTCCAGATCCATAAAAGCAGCATAGATTGTTTTTAAAAGACCATGCCGTGACTGTGGTGGTGGTGAAGAGAGCTTTCTTAACATCTGCAAAGTCTTATCCGGTGGAGCTGTTCGAGGTGGTGAGGAGCCTGGTTAATCCAGTCTGCCCGGAATCCGCCCAGAAATGGAGTTGACCAATGCCCACTGTGACATTTTATTAACTACTTTGTAGACAAAATTGCTTATTTACCACAACTTGGGTGCTGTCATTTTATCTGCCGAATCAGAGCTTGGAGTTATGGAAGCTCTGTGGCTGTGTTCTCACCTGTGGTGGCGGCAGCGGGAGGGGTGAGGGAAGACCCGGCAGCACCGAGGAGCCAGCTGATGGGGAAAGAGCCGGTGCGAATGGGGATCTGCTGCGGCTTCTTTCGTGCATGTCAGGGCAGGATTTGGCGCCCTGACATGTCTTGTCCATCAGCTTGATAAGTTTCAGACTTATAAGTCTGGGGGTGCTCCTCAACTCTCCGCTCCGCCTGGAGTCTCAGGTGGCAGCTGTGGCGAGGAATGCCTTTCGCCAGTTACATCTGGTGCGACAGCTGCGGCCGTATGTTTCGGACTCTGACCTGGCCGCCACCATCCATGCTTTTATCACCTCTAGACTCGACTATTGCAATGCGCTCTATGTAGGGCTACCCTTGATGATGACCCAGAAACTGCAGCTGGTGCGGTCGGCTGGAGACGCCCGACTCGAGGTCCCCCCGGGTGGTTACGATGGGGAGGGAGTTCTTGGTAGTGGCTCCTAGGTTGTGGAACTCCCTCCTGTTGGAAGCCCGCCTGCCCCTGACCTTCTCTCTTTCCAAAGACCATGTAAGACCTGGCTGTTCTGCCTGGCCTTTGGTAAGGGAGTTGGGTTGGGGTGTGTGTGTGTTTTTGGGTTCACCTGTGTTTTGTCATTTTATGAGATTTTATATGTTTAACTTATTGTGAGCTGCTCTGAGTTGCCTGCAGACAAGTGCAGCAGGATAAAAATATAAGGAAATAAATAAATAAATAAATAAAAATAAGTTGATTGTTTTCAATCGGTATCACCCACCAATGTTGGGGAGGTGCTTGGGGCAGTGAGGGCAACCAGTTGTGAATTAGATCCTTGCCCATCCTGGCTCATCAAAGCCATCCAGGAGATGTTGGGGATGTTGCTGGCTAGGGTGGTTAACGCCTTCCTTCGGAAGGGTAGGGTGTCGGATGCTCTTAAAACTGTGGTTGTCTGGCCCCTGCTTAAGAAGCCATGTTTGGACGCTGACTCCCCAGCGAGCTATTGGCCTTCTCTAACTTTCCCTTTAAGGAAGGCTATTGGATTGGTGGCTGCCCAACAGCTCCAGGCTCATCTCGATACCATCAGACCTTGTTTGTCAGCTTTTGTTCTCTGTGCCATACCCAGACTGCACTTGTGTCCTTAGCTGATAACTGTGCCTGGAGATTAATGGGGGAATTCTACCCAGTTGATCTTGTTAGATCTTTCAGCGGCCTTTGATACAGTTGATCATGAGGTGGTGTTGACACAACTGCAGTATCTGGCAGGGGTGCATAGAACCACTCTTGAGTGGTTTTGCTCCTTCCTGTCAGGGAGGTCCCAGAAAGTGGTGATGGGCGACTGATCATTGTCCTCTTGGGACCTCCCCTGTGGAGTCCTACAAAGTTTTGTTCCTTCTCTCCTTTTATTCAACATGCGTATGAGGGTGCTGAGTGAGGCCCTTCGGAGGTTTGGGTGACGTGCCATCAGTATGTTGATGACACTCAGCTCTACCTCTCTTTTTCATCAGACCCAGGCCCTGCAGTCTTGGTGCTTACCTGATCCGTGGCTGCTGTCAAGGACTTGATGAAGATGAACCAATTGAATCTGAATCCAGATAAGACTGAGGTGATGATGGTTGGCCGATCTTGTGACCTGAAGGGGATTGGGACTCCTCTGGTCAATCAGGTTCACAGCCTTGGAGTACTCCTGAACCCCTTGCTGTGCCTGGATTGTTCCGGTTGTGGTGGTGAACAGGAGCATTTTTTACCAACTCCATCTGGTGAGGAGGCTGTGGCCTTTTCTTTCTGATTTGGGTCTGGCGACAGCAATCCATGCTTTCATCATCTTGAGGCTAGATTACTGCAACATGCTCTACGTGGGGCTGCCCTTGATGACTGTTCAGAAGCTGCAGCTGAATGCAGAATGTGGCAGCTCAGGCACCAGGAGCACATCACACCAGTGCTCCAAAGTGTGCACTGGCTCTCTATAGCTTTCTGGGCACAACTCAAGGTGCTGGTTTTGACCTTTAAAGCCCTAAATGGTCTGGGCCCCACATACCTGAAAGACCACCTGTCCTTTCATGCCCCACTGCGGCCCCTGAAATTGACCGGGAGCACCTCCCTGTAGGTACATCCGTTAGTCTTGTTCATACGACGGGCTTGCAGGGAAGCATTCCGGCTTCTGCCCCAGTGTTGTGGAACTCCCTTTCCCCAAAGGTTTGTTTGAGCCTGAGCATCTTCTAGAGGTGGTGTAAGACTTTTTTGTTTGAAAAGGCATTTGGTGGGCAGGGCAAAACTTAACTAAATTTTCTGTTTTTCTTTGGTGAATGGAGAAGGGGTTCACTCCTCATTCCACTGTTCACATGTTTAGTTACTGCCCGAGTAACCCTGTCCCCTGTTGTTCTCAGAAGCAAATACTTTGCAGTGATTAAGCCCTAAGTCACCTTTACTCCTGAATCATTCATGTCAGGTACTCTAAATGGAGTTATTCAGAAGAAGGAAGAGACTATGTACTCCTGAAGAGTGAGGAGTGTGTACTCTCCTTCACATCTTACTTTGATGTAAGGATTACATTATTTGTCATGACCGTTAGGGATGGCAAAGTAATAACACTTGTTTGCAGCTGCAGTGTGAATCGTACCCAAGTGGGCTTCAGTCTAATTAATCAAAATAGCTCAATTTCTCACTGTTTGTCAGAACATGGTCTTAGATTTACAGTGTTACCTGTATTGGGGCTGGACTTGTAATGCTGCTGGCATATTACTGCAATGGAAGACCCAAATGAACATGTTTTGTGGTATGCAGGCAGAGGTTTTATAACTGATATCCCAAGAGGAATATTTGATTGGACAATGTGGCAATTCAAAGCAAAGTGCTACCTAGCCGGAGTCAGTGGAACACTCCCACTGATTTCGCCCTAGATCTCTGCTTGATGTTATCCTTTTTCCATCACACTGGTAGGGTGGCCAGATAGGTGCCCAATTCAAGGTGTTGGTGTTGACCTTTAAGGCCCTAAACGGCTTGGGCCCCACCTACCTGCAGGACCGCCTGACCCTCCGGGTCCTGGATCGGCCCCTGCGGTCAGCTGGGGTCCCCTGGGTTTCCACCATGAGGGCATTCTCTGTGGCTGCGCCGCGGCTGTGGAACTCCCTCCCATTGGAGGTCTGCTTGATTACCGACCTCCCCATTTTCTGTGGACAGTGTAAGACCTGGCTGTTCCGCTGGACCTTTATCGAGGGAGATGGGGTGGGTGGGTGAGTATGGGCTTTTTAGGTTGTTTTAATTGTCTTTTCATTACTGTGTATTTTAATGTGTTCAATGTTTTTAAAATGTTGTTAGCCACCCCGAGATGCCTGAGGAGGGGGTGGCATATAAGTTTTAATATAAATAAATAAAAAATGCAAATTGTAGAGGACACTTAATGAGAAATACAGGTTGCGGGGCCAGATTGGTGCCAATCCGGCCCCGGAACCAGTGTCTTCTAAAATTTGCATATCTGGCCACCCTAGTAACACTTTATAAGTGCTTGATATGAAGTAATCTAACAAAAATAACCAGAGCTTTGTATTTCTTTTGCCAACAAAGTATTGCGGGGTGGAATAGGCCCCATTCAATAAAGTAAGATCAGACTGCAGAGAAACGCTTTGAAACGTCTTTGTAGTGTGATTGGATTTCGTCCGCTGCAGTTCCACATCACTGTTATATTGGCTGCAGCAGCCACGATGTTCACGGGAACAGAACTTACAAAAGCTTTTAAGGTCTGGGGATGTGTCCTGAGAATAGGTTAGATTAAAGCAGCTCCACTTATAGGTGTAGGCAGTAATACTGTGATGCGCTGTTGCTCATTTGCCTTCTGTACTTTTAACCAGCTTATTAATTTACTTATTTTATAGCTTGAGATGTTAACTTACATTTCTAGCATAATACCCTGCAATTTGGATAATGTAAAGTATATGTATTCCACGGGTGAACATGCTATTTTAGATTATATTTAGTATTTTTATTACTTGTATATGTTTGACTGTGAATGAATTTGAAATTCTTTGGTTGTTGTCGCTGTTGTTATGGCTATGTGGCTGACTAAACTTTATATATATATATATTACAAAAACTTTTAAAAAAATAAAAATGCAGGCCAAAGAAGTTTGCTAACAACTTGAATTAGGTCTTATTCACAAGATCACTTTCTCGGGGAGTAAGTGCATCAGCCTCTCCTTGAATACTTACGTAGATACAGGCTTTAAAGGAAGCGGGGATATTAATAATTTATATAGAACCAGCAATGCTATTGTTTATATTGCATTTTCTGGTTGTTTTGCCAGTGCATACTAACACTCACGGCATGCACTATGTTGTAAATATTAATAAATAGTTTGGTTCCTTGTTGAAATAGGAGAAAAGATGGGGCCTGCCTAAGCTGGTCATAGGCTCTTTAGTCCCTGGAGGCTGGACAGGCATCTGTCAGGGATGTTGCAGCTGTAGTCTCCCTGCATCTAAGCAGCGAATTGGGACAGATGACCCTTGGGGGTCCCCTTCCCCCTTGGAATTTGTATGACTCTATGAAAATGAAGCCCCCCCACCTTTTTTTTTTTACTAATTGCACATTCAGTGTAAGTGTATGGCTATGATGACTTGGTGTTAAAGAAATCTATTTAAAAGAGCCCCTTTCTGCTTTTCTAAGAGAGAAATGCTTGTGTCTTGCTTTGTGCTGCTGAGGTCCTAGCTTCAGTCCCACCTCATCCCCCAAAAGATACAGATTTTCAGTGGGGCAGTATATCAAGTTGTGTGGAAAACGTATGAAAACCGCACACGGATTTGGGGTCTGGCTAGTTTTTAATGCTCGACCTTAGCTGCACGTAACCTGTGCCAGCTGAAAACGGCTATGGTTTGAATCCTGCTATGCTGGAGATTGTAGGAAGTGTCTCTTTAAGAGATTTGCGTTCGAATCCTTCCCCTTGGCGGGAACCGCCAAGGGGCGAGCTGAGCGCCTTTTCCCCAGCCAATCGCAGCGTAGCAAAACATCCCACTCCAACTTGCGCGCGCCAAAAACTCCAAAAAACCTAATCGCCTCTGTGAGCTTCCGCAGCTTGTCCGGAACTAGCTGGGCAGCCGAAATAGTCCCTGAAGGGAAGCGTCTCGAAGCCGGCTCCCGTGCTCCCTAAGGAGGACTGAGGGTACGAGCCGCTGCTCCATAAGCCCGTTGCTCCCTAGTGGCCACGCCGGGTGGGTGTCTTAGTGAGGAGAGTGTTGAGGCGGAGGGATACGAAGGGCGGTTGGTGAGGCGGTCGCCCGCTGCCTGTGGCGCCAGAATTCGGAGCGGAGAAGCCGAGGACTTAGGGGCTCGGCGCGCGAGGAGGCGCCATGGTGATGCTCCGGAGCGGCGGGGGCGGCTCGAGCCGGGCTGGAATCCCAGTCGCAGCCCTCGGCAGCCCGCCGAGGTCCCTGTACGACCTGATGGAGTCGAGCTCCGAGTTCCTGTCGCTGGATTCCCCCGTTTCGGCGCGGAGCAGGCGCGCGGGGGCTCGCTCGGGGGCCGCCACCACCACAGGCGGGAGGACAACCGAGGCCGCGGCCGGGGTAAGAGCGGGAAACGGGGTGAAGGCGAGAGAGTGGTCACCTCAGAGGTCCGGGGGGGTGTGGGGGAGGGGAAGAGGCAGCCAAGCTCCGCCCCCCGTAAAAGCAAGCTCCGCCCCTTGGGTTGTGAGAGCCCCACAGCGCGGGGGGGGCAGAGGGGGGGTTGCCAGGTGTCATGTGGTGCGGGCCCATGGAGGCAAATACCAGCGCACTCCCCCCCCCCCCCCCCCCCC
>QEPC01008000.1:801245-811324 GCA_003113815.1 Sphenodon punctatus
AGATTAAAAAATCAATACAACCAGTTAAAACTCGCATCCAACTACCTAATCTTTGATACAGATAAAAGCTACTTCAGCTAGAAATTGAGGTGGGCATCTGTGTTTTCAAAGAGGAAATCTGTTTCCTCTTCCAGTACTAATTCTCTATAAAACTTTTATACAATTTTCTCAGTAGCATAAAAGAAGCACGTGTACTACAAATTAAGCTGCAATCTGGAAACTACTTTAGAGCTTGTTAACCTCATTGAAGGTTTTTCTCCTGGTGCTCTCCCATTCTAAATGTTCCCCAACCTCCTGTATTTATCTCTTAAAACCATTTGAGAGAGAGCAACATTTACTTTAGTACAGCGTAGTCTAAATGGAGTGGAAAATTTCTGCACTTTGAGTCTTTGGAAGGGGTCTGATGTTTGGGCCGGGACACCTTGCACTTCTCCTGATTTATTTGCTGTATCTCTGGGTGTTATTTTTATGTATATGATTGAACGTCTGATAATATTTTAAATTATTTTATAATGGAATTGTAAAGTTATGGACTTGGTTTTTACCTTCTGCCCTTTTATCTCTTGTTTTGTTCTGGAATATTGTATGCATGTTAAAAAAATTTCAGGTTTGCAAATACCTTTTGGTAAAGTTAAATAAATAATATCTAATATCTATCTAATATCACAGCAGTTCATCATTTGCATATCTGATGGTGTTTCACAAAAATATAAATTAGATATGCAATGCTGGACTATGGCTTTAACTGTACATTTCTCTTAGCTCTATATTATCCTGCGTTTATGGACGTATTCAGTATCATGTTTGGAGTTTATCCTACAAGAACGAACTTTTTATAGGTGTATATGGTTAAAAACAAGTTTTGATTGTGTCTTGTGAAAATCAAAGCATATCTATTGAGTTCCCAATAACTACAGCGAGGCAAGGATTTCATTCTAAGGCCCCGGTCTCTCGCATGAAACTATTCATGGAAGTTTCTGTTTGCGTATTGTGACCTAAGGTTTTAAATAATTAAATGTAGGTTTTTACATTTTGATCTCTTTCTTAGGATTTTTCTTCAGACAAAGAACGTTAACACTACACTGGCCGCTCATTAAGATCAATGAGGAAGAATAACCAGCACTACTCAGACTCTAGTTTTGATAAAAGTATGGAAATGTTACGGGAGGATAACGTGAATAGAATACACTTTACAAGGTAACTTTCCGTTTCTTAAATATCACTACCAATTTGAAATAGACATTTAAAGGAACAGGTAAAAGTGTCTCAGGTAGTGCTTGTGTCTCCCGATCAAATCTTGTTTTATACAACACAGATTTATTTATTATTTTTTTAAAAAAATCTTTTATTGCTGTATCAAAGATTTCCACATACAGGAAGTGGTGAAACTTAACTATTGTCAAACATAGTCTAAATGAACTATGGCCAGGGTGCGGGGGGGCATAACTCAAGTGGTAAGAGCGCATGCTTTGCATGTATAAGGTCCCAGGTTCAATCCCCGGCATCTCCACTTCAGGATCCCTGGTAGCACGCCTGTGGGAGGCCTCTGCTGGGGGCTTGGAGGGGTCTCAGGTAGCATGCCAGGATGGCCTCTGCCGGAGACCCTAGAAGAGCCAGATTTGGACCCAAACTTGAAACCCCTAAGATGGACCATTGGTCTGACTCAGTTAGGCAGTTTAGTTTAAACTGTGAAAACAGACTTCTTTTCTCTAGCTTTCCAGCTACAGTAATGCTAGATCTTAGAAGGTACTTCACAACTAGCATTTACAGACTCGAGTGGTATTTAGTAAGATAGTGGCTAAGGGTGTAACAAAGGTTCTGGATCAGATGGGAGTGAGAGGAAGCCATTATCTGATGACATAGGGTCTGACCTACCAAATGAGTGGTTTGCCAGTCTCCAGGAATTCTTGCTCTTCCCCTGCCTCCCCATTATTGACTTCTGTCACCTGCCCATTTGAGGTGCACATCCTGTACCATGGGTTTGTACTCCTTTGCTTCATTGCTGCCAGTGATGTGGGGTGGAAAAATTTCCACTACCAAATTTTTCTGTGGGAAATTTTCAAGGGCTTGGGGGAATTTCCCACTAATGTATTTTTTTGTGGAACACTTTCCATTTCTAAAAATGACTGCAAGTGAAAGCAAAACCAAAGCTGTGATTGCCTCAGATAGCTGGAAGTGAAACCAAAACTAAGCACACAAAGTAGTGTCCCATTTCTTTTCTTGAGCTGTGGAGGTTGGAATCAAAATCTGTTAGTTTTTGAGGGAATACTTTGTGCTTTTGGCTTGAGGTAGTCATGTATAATCTGAAAAAAGTTGTGTATGACAGCAGGTCAAATAAACATGCCCAAATAGGTCACAATCTATTTAGGGCATTAGAAACATTTCCAGAAAACTTGCATAGGATTTCTGATTCAAAATGTTCTTATGCAAATTTTATCTAAATTGTAATGCAAATAAGAGAGCTTGTATGGGAAAATTTTCAGATTTAAAATTTTCTGGAAAACCCACATCACTGATTGCTGCTTTGACCATGTCTGCCTCTCTCTGCTTTTCCCTTCTCTTCAAATCTCCTGAACAGCCTTCCTTCACTCTGATCCCCAGCCCCAACCAGGCGGCAGAAACATTCCAACAGAGCATGCGCCAGGGGGATCGGCCCTATTCTGCTCTATTTAGGTTTCTGCCTCTGACCACAGCAGGAGTGCACCCATGCAGCTTGAGCAAAGCAGCGTGGAGTTGCCAGCAGGGAATATAATTTGGGAGAGACAGAAAGCGACTTATTCCTCCTTCCTCCCATCCCAGGCAGAGCAGCCATGGGGGAACTGCCCTGGGCACTCTCCTCAAACATCTAAGGTCTGCTGATGACACCCCCGAGGGATTTGGAGTCCCCTGATTATGAGGAGGTGGAGAAAACCCAGACTAGGAAAACTCCACAGACGTTCAGCACGTGTGCCAACCTCGGCAAAGACAGCATAGTGTCTGGCAAGTTGCGGGCAGACGCTGAAAGCGCACAAAATGTGGAGCGGGACCCAGACTAAGATCTCCCTGGATTGTGTCTCTGAGGCCATCCATATACAGATACTAAATAAGATTTTAGTATCATGAGAGAATGAATAGGGGTGAGAGGGATCTAAAGGCAGGAAGAGAAAGTGGGTCCCCACAAGGGCAACACAGGCTTTAAGGGCTGGTCCAAGCATGTTGGAAAGGGCATGCAGCCAGCCCCTAAAAAGGGAGAGACCGCTATTAGAATTCCCTGACTCCTCTAAAGCCTCCCTTTCCCCCTCATATGAGGAAGAGGAGACACCTAAGATCATTAGGGAATTACTTCTCTCCTTGAACGAAGTCCCCTCTCCCACCTAATAAACTGAGGGAGAAATCAAGATCCTGCAAGAGGAGAACTCGGACCTGGTGGTGCCAGATGTTGATTTACTGGGGTCCCCACCTGACTCTGGGGAGGTTTCTGTGAGTTTCCTAGAAGAAGGGCAGATCCATCCCTGATAGAGGGAGTAAAGGAGCAGGATTGGGTGTTCCCTCTATAGTACGGGGACAAAATGTACAGACAAATACAAAAGGCCCTATCCGGGGAGGAGCAATCCATTGGAGGGAAAGCTTTAGGTATTTGCCGTAAGGTGGGCCACCGCAACCTCTGACAGTTGGATCACAAAAACAATTACTCCGGGTTATGCCATGGAGCTGTGCAGGCAACCCTTACCATTTTTTTGTCCCTTCCCCGGTATAAAAAAATAATCTGAAACACCGAGCTCTGGCATCAGAGATAGCACAGCTGTGTGAGATGTGAGCAATAGATCCTGTTACTGAAACAGAGGGGGACTGAGGCCTCTCTTCCATATTGTTTCTAGTCCTAAAAAAATCCAGAGAGTGGAGGGCTGTTCTAGATCTAAAGAGGTTAAATCATTCAGTAAAACCCAGAAAATGTTGTATGGAAATGATACACTTGGTATGCATGGCCACAAGGGGGACTGGCTGACCTCTTCGGAGCTGAAGTGTACCTCCACGTTCCAGTAAGACGAGCTCACTGCAAGTGGCTACGAGTTTTGTTCCAATAGACTACGCTGGCAGTATCGTGCATTGCCCTTCAAGTCTTGCCTCTTCACCAAGGACTCTTACCAAGGTAGTAGTAGCCTTTATAGCCAACCTTCAGATGGAGGGCATTAATGACCGTCCTTATCTTGATGACCTCATAAGGTCTCCGTCCATGGAGCAAACCCTCGGGCATTTGGACAGGACAGTGTTCTTTAACCAACATGGGTTCATGACAAATATCGGAAAGAGTCTGTTGATACCAGCTCAGAGGCTGGATCATTTGGGGGTAATAATAGATAGCAAGTGAACTCTGTTTACTCCTCCTCCAGAGACCACTTGAAATTTGGCACTTAATCAAACACATTGTTCAGATCACAGGTGGGACTGAAGTCCCTAGAAAGCCTACTGGGACTGCTAGTCTCATGCCTGCAGTATCTATCCTGGGCCAGATTTCATCACTTGCAACACTGTTGCGAGTATTCATCAGACTATTCCAGGTACGTCATAAACAGTTTAAATCCCTGGATAGATGGCGGCGGCGGCGGCTGAAGCAGGCAGGGCAGCAGACGCAGTAAGCCCCCCGCGTACCAGCCCCCCAGCCCAGGACCCTCATATGGAGGTCCTCAGGGAAATCCTTTCAGAACTGAAGCGAAAGATTCCTCCCCAAGGGCTGGTCCAAGGGGGCGGGCAAAGGAAAGCTGCCCTTACCCCAAAAGCCCCACAGGGTGCCTAAACCCCTAGACTCCCCAGCCTCCTTGGGGGAAGCCTTGGAGGAAGTCTGGTCCGTCCCCTGCTCTGATGAGGAGCAAACGTACAGGGGAAGAGGAAAGGAGAGGCAGGGGAGAAAGACCACCCTCGCGACAGCGAGTGAAGGGGAGGAGGAGAGAGGCCTGAGGCCCACGCCTCCGACATCCAACAGGGTTTGGAGGAGGAGAGCCAGGGCTCCTCCTGGGAAGAAGGGGAGTTGGATGAACCTGATATCGAGGCTTCAACAGACCCCGACAGGCAATTCCCGGTAAAATACAGAGACCAGATCTATGACCTGGTCATAAAGGCGCTGCACCTCCAATGAAGGAAGGACAAGCAGGCCTCCTCGGAATCCTCGGAGGAGAAGGAGGAAGAGAGGGAATATATCCCAAGGGCTAGAGGTAGAGGAATGATTTTGGATAAGGCTTACGAGAAGATAATAAAAAGGGAATGGCAAGAGCCTAACACAGTGCAAAATAAACAAGACGCAACTATCCCTCTACTCCCTCTCAAAAAAACAAGGAGCCCCTCCTTGCCATCCCCAAGGTGGATGCCGCAGCAGCTTCGCTAGCCAGAAACTTGGTTTTCCCAACAGAAGGAGAGTGCTACCCTCGGGACCCCGCAGACAAGGGAATAGAATGCATTTTCAGTCGAAATTTTGAGGAGGTGTCTGCAGTCATAAAGATGGCCACAGTAATGTCCTACTTCTCCAGAGTTCTTATGACCTGGATCAAGCGAGCCAGTGACCCAGGTCTCCAGGAAAAGGACTAGGATTCTGTCGACCAGAATTCAGTTGGCCTATGCTTTTATAGCGGACTCATCCACGGACATGCTCCGCTGTGCATCTCGGGCGGCGGCATCCAGTGTTGCAGCCTGACGCTGCCTATGGCTCAGGTCCTGGAAAGGGGACAACGTGGCCAAAAATACTTTGGTAGGGGGCCCCTTCCAAGGAGTCAATCTCTTCGGAGTATGCCTGGATAAAGTTCTAGCAGACGCGGCTGACAAATCAAAAAAGCACACGCTCCAAAGCATGAGAATCGCTAAGAGGCCTTTTCGTCCCTTCAGCTCGTATCCACCTCCAGGATCCGCCAGACGGCCCTTTTACCCGCACAGGGGCAACCAGCCAAGGTACAGGCCCAGATGGCACAAGCAGAAAGAAGCAGCGCATAGACCCAAGCAATCTCAGGGAACCAGGTGTCCCAAGACGGACGCATGACTATGGGACCCCTCTAGGGGGCAGGCTCCAGCACTTCACAGAGAGATGGGCAACCTCCACTTCAGACGCCTGGGTCTTGCGCACCGTCCAGAGGGGATATGCAATAGAGTTTTCCGGTTGCCCTCGTCACTCTTTCTGTGCCTCGCCAGTATCCTCCTACCCAAGCAAGCACTGGGCAGTGCAAGTAGAGATAGACAGACTGCAATCCATTGGGGTGATAGAACCGGTGCCCACGCATGAGAAGGGATCCGGTTTCCATTTTATTCCTGGTCCCAAAAAAGTCAGGAATGGCGGGCAGTACTCGATCTCAAGGCTCTAAATCAGTCTGTCAGAACGAGAAAATTCAAGATGGAGACACTACAATCCATACGGGTAGCAATGGCTCAGGGCGAGTTGCTAACCTCACTCGACCTCAAGGAAGCTTTATCAGCATGTACCCATCCTTCCATCACACAGAAAGTGGCTCAGGTTCTTGTATGCCCAGCAGCACTAGCAGTACGCAGCACTACCATTCGGTTTTGCCACATCTCCCAGGGCGTTCACGGAGTTCCTGATACCCCTAATTGCGAACCTGCGGGGAGAGGGCATCAAAATTCACCCCTACCTGGATGACATCCCGCTCCGATCTCCGACCTTCAGGCAAGCAGTAGAGGACGTCCACAGGACCATACAATACCTACAGGAACACAGCTTCCTGATCAACTTCAAGAAGAGTCAACTCGTTCCCTCCCAGTCCCTAGAACATCTGGGGGTGATCTTGGACACTTGTCAACTACAAAATATTCCTGACGCTGCACAGACAACAGAACATACTAGGTGTGATCAGACAAATCTCTAAAGGCCCCCAGGGCCAAACTCAAAAACACTAGCCAGTCTGCTGGACAGCATGATCTCCTGCCTGGGACTCCTCCAATGGGCCAGATTCCACACCAGACCCATGCAAAGACTGCTGTGACCTTGGCAGGACCTCCTGACACAGGGAGGGAATCCTTGGATCCCCGAGAGGACACCGGTGACTACGGATGCGAGTCTGTCAGGCTGGGGAGCACACTCACAAGACAGAACCACACAGGGCAAGTGGCTCAGCTGGGAGAAAAAACACCACATCAATTGGCTGTAACTATGGGCGATTTACCTGGCACTTCAGAACCTGGCCCCGATTCTGCAAGGAAAACACTTGCTGGTGTACACGGACAACACTGTGGCGAAAGTCTACATCAACCACCAAAGGGGCTCCCGATCCAAAGCCTTTCACCAGCAGGCAGCCGTGCCCATCAGCTGGGTGGAGAGCAACCTGGAATCTATCAGGGCAGTCCGCATCTCGGGAGAAAAGAACGCACAAGCAGACTGGCTAAGCCGAGAAAAGATTGATCCGAGGGAGTGGTCCCTCCACCAGGCAGCATTCGAGGGCATAGTCAGTGCCTTCAGGCGGCCGGAGGTGGATCTGTTCGCGTTGCCAATCAATGCAAAGACACAGGTGTTCGTATCCCACTATCTGGATCATCGAGTGGCGACGTTCCACGCACTGACTCCACGTTGGCCACAAGGTCTGCTGTATGCCTTTCCACCCTTCCCTCTGATACAAAGGACGGTGGCAAAAAGAAAAAAAGAACGATCTCACGTAGTGCTGGTGGTCCCATACTGGCCCTGACGCCCATGGTTTGTGGACGAGCTAGCCCTGACCACAGAACCTCCTCTCAGACTACCAAACAGGTCCGACCTACTGATCCAGGGTCCCTTCGTCCACGACAATCCAGTTGCTCAAACTAACAGCATGGAACTTGAAAGGAGGGCCCTGAGGAGGTTAGGTTATTCCCAACAGGTCCTGGACACCATGCTTCAATGTAGGCGTCCAGCCAACATGTGCATATACCAGAGTACCTGGGCTTACTTTGCGAAGTGCTGTGAGGGTAAGGGATTTAGACCAGCTAAGACCCCCATCAGGATTATATTAGACTTCCTGCAGGAGGACCTAGACAAGGAGTTGAAACCCAACACTTTACAGAGGCAGGTAGCAGCTTTAAATAGCGTGCTATGCACGGTTAAGGGTCACAGGGTGGCTAGACACCCCCGCATAGTCCGGTTTCTCAAGGCATCCAGAGTTGTTTCTCCTCTGGTGGTGCACCGTTTTCCATCTTGGAGCTTGAATCTGCTCATTAGGGCTCTGACAAGGATTCCTTTTCAACCACTGAAAGAGGTTTCTCTGTATTACTTGTCCCTTAAGATCTCCTTCCTCCTAGGCATTACCTCAGCTCATAGAGTGTCAGAGCGGAGTGCCCTATCTATGGATCCAGCCCTTTGCTCCTTTAGGGAGTCCTCTGTGAGCCTTAGTTAGACCCGATTTTCTGTCCGAAGGTAGACACCCATTTTCATAGGGAACAGGAAATCATCCTTCCATCATTCTGCCCTAACCCGACTCCTCCACAAGAAAGAGTCTGGCATACCCTGGACATTACTAGAGCCGTACGGATTTACCTGGACTGTACAGCTCCATTCAGAAAATCCTTAGCCTTGTTTGTGTCATACAGTTCACAGAGAAAGGGTAGGGGAGCATCCAAAGCAGTCATAGCGCATTGGATCTCTCTTTGCATATCAAAGGCCTATAAGGCGCAAGGCAAACTCCCCCCACAGGGGATATTTGCTCATTCCCTGAGAGGGGTGGCGACCTCTCAGGCTTTTAGAAATTCAGCCTCGTATGGGGAGATCTGTCAGGCAGCGACATGATCTTCAGTGCATTCTTTCACAAGGCACTACAAGATCCCGCTGTACGAATCAGCCGAAGCGGCGTTTGGAAGGAGGGTGTTGCAGGCGGTAGTATAGGGGGTAGGATTATCCTTGGACCGCCTGCCACTTCCTTTACTTGTCCTCCTTCCGTTTTCCCTCCCTCAAATCTTAGGTTTGGGACACCGCTCTGGAACGTCCCTACTGTGCTGACTGGTTGTCCAGGAGGATCTCCCGGGAGAAAGGAAAATTGGGTTTTTAACCTTCTGAATTTTCCTTCTACGGGAGATCCTCCTGGATGGCCAGACCCACCCGGAGTGAGGAACAACTCTGAGGTGTCTGGAATTCGACCTTGGGTTGTAACATTTGATTTAGAAAAGTTAATAGTAGTTACCTTGAGTTAACAAAGTTTAAGTAGTTCAGGATAGGGTAACAGTGTAGGGAGCTGAGTACAATTGGAGAGTTGAGGGTGAGATCCTTCTGAGCATGAGTGTGAAAGTTAGGAAGTCTGCCTCCTACTGATAGTGGCGGGGATCTACCCTACTGTGCTGACTGACCGTCCAGGAGAATCTCCTGTAGAAGGAAAATTCAGAAGGTAAGAACCCAATTTTCCTTGTTGAATCTTCCGGACAGCCATGCAGCCTTCCCTAGTGTTTGAAGTTAGACTTGACGGCACCCACACATGATCACCCAAAAATCTGGGTGTTCATGCGTGGGTGAGTCTCGTGTAAACTCCTGCAAAGATGCATGCACACCCACCTCCACCCATTCCCCACACACGGAGCAACTGATGAAAAAGGCGGCTGCTCAGTGTGTGGAGGTGGGTTTAGATGGGTGTGCGCGTGTCTACACCCACCGCTCACAGACCAGTGCGAACGCTGACCCCACCCCCTCACTGCGGCCCCTATAAAAAAGGCCTATGTTGACGCATGGCTTTTTTTAACATCTGGAGCACGATGGGGCTGATCCCCGTGGCACATGCTCTGTTGGAACTTTTCTGCCTCCTGCTGACTGTCCAGGAAATTCTACCAGAAGGAAAACTCGCAAAGGGAGGGCCCAATTTTCCTTTCTCTTGAAAGGGTGAGGGCAGCTTTGTGACCACATTGGTGGCAGCCCCAAATTTGAGTGGGGAAAATCTCCCCTGTGCCCTCCCTATTATGCCTCTCGCAGTGGCCTTTGAATTGTAAAGTAGGAGCTGTTCTTATTCTGCGTGGTTAGATTTTAAAAACAAACAAACCCAAAGAGCCCACTACTTTGATGTGAAAGGTTTTGTTTTGTTTGCTTGTTAGAGTTTGAAAATGGCATTGACCACTGACTTGGCAGGTGCATTCTTGACTGATTGGTTTTTCCACAC
>QEPC01008000.1:885609-902867 GCA_003113815.1 Sphenodon punctatus
AGACATGACGCTAACCACCCTTTAACCACCCTTGGTGGTTATTTATGCATGTTGCAGGGCTCCATAGGGCACCAACACAGCCCTGCAACATGCATAAATAACCACCAAGGGTGGTTAAAGGGTGGTTAGCGTCATGTCTGAAAGTACCCTATATTTCTAGGACTCTCCAGTGCAAAGATGACACTACGTTTGGGAAAAAAACAAACATAGATATCTGCTAATCCTACACTACTTGTTATACATGTCACTAATACTTTATTAGGTCTTTTGTTTCCATCAGTGTTTTCTTGGCAGATTCATCATGCTTATTGGTGCTTTCCCCCCCTCTTTTTCAGGAAATGAAGAGAGAAATTGCAGCCTTCCATTAGCTCCATTTATGAAATCTTCAGCTTGCTTAAAATAAGACAGAAAAGTTGTGCTCTTCTTGTCAGCTGTATACAATTCAACAGAAAACTGCATTATAGATGTCTCAACATGCTTTATATATTTATAGAAGATTAAATAAAGTCTTAAAAACTACTTTTTCCTTAATTTTTGTTCAACTGTGAATTTAATTGTGGTAGAAGCCACAATCTTGTGCGATAAACCACAAACTGAGACAAAAGGAAGGCTTGTGGTCTGAGAGAGCTCTGCGTAGCTGTCCACTCGTACCCTCCCATGTGAGTTCCTTTAAAATGGCTTGTGTGTCTGTAGGAGTTTAAGGAAATAATCCTTTTTCCAAGGGTTTCTTTGTTAAATTTTAAAGCTGCAGTATAGATTTTGCACCAGTCTGTCAACCGTTATACAAGCTATTTTAGCTAAATTTTATCTTGCCTCCTACACCCAGATCATGTAGATATGTTGACTATGTGCAGGTTTTTTGTTGACTTTTTTTTTTTTTTAAAAGACCTGTTTGTTTGTAATCCCAAAAGTGGCATATTTTGACCAGTTACACAGCTTTCTGGTATTTATACTGCCTCTTCTAAAACAAAGATTTGTTTTAATCTCTTAATTATTCTGATCTCGATATGTTCTGTATTCTTTAATGTTCTAAATATTGTATATTATATAAAGGTTTTAAAAATCTGTTTAAATCGGTAAAATAAATTCTGTACAAACACCATAAGGCACTTGAGTGGTCAAAGTTTGGGGCTTTTAAATTAAACTTTGCCTGCTAGTGAGATATCAGGCCCTATGCTGGCACTTACTTTTTCATTTCTATGAAACAAACAAAAACATAGAGTTTTCTGCGATAAACTTTGGCCTTTTTAATTTTTAACAAATGGTATGTTCGAATTCTTTTAGAAAATACAAAAACTTCATTTCAAAATACTGAAGTACACAAAACCATAAACTACTAAGAGCAGGGTTTTTAACAGTAAAATCGTTCATCTGTCAGCATCAATGGCGGAGGATTGCATCCATAAGGTGAGGCCACACGAAACATTAGCCCACTTTTGGGCAACAGTAACACAATGCAGTGGATCATATGGCCGCCAGACCCACTACTGTTAATTTGTAACCTGTTGCTAAAATCTGCAATTGTACCCAAGGACTGGAGGGTAGCAAATGTAATGCCGATATTTTAAAAGGGCTCCAGAGGTGATCCTAGAAATTACAGATGGGTGAGCCTGACATCTGGGTGGGGGAAAATGGTAGAAACTATTAAAAACAGAATTATGGGCCATATTGATAAATATGGCTTAATAGGGAAGAGTCAACAGATATAGCAAAGGGAAGTCATGCCTCACTAATCTATTGGAATCTTCCGAGGGTGCGAGCAAGCGTGGATAAGGGAGAGCCGGTCAAGATAGTGTATCTGGATTTTCAGAAACCATTTGATAAGGTTCCTCATGAGAGATTCTTGTGGAAATTAAAAAGTCATGGGATAGGAGGCAGTGTCCTGTTGTGGATTGGTAACTGGTTAAAGGATAGGAAACAAAGAGTAAATGGTCGGTTTTTAAGATGGAAAGAAGTAAATAGTGCCCCAGTGATCTGTACTGAGATGGGTGATGGTTAAAGTATTCATTAATGATTGGGAAAGGGGGAGTGAGGTGATCAAATCTGCAGATGATACCAAGTTATTCAAGGTAGCTAAAACATGAGCTGATGGTGAAGAATTGCAGGGGGAATCTTGAGAGACTGGGTGACTGGGCATCTAAATGGCAGATGAAATTTAATCTGGACAAGTGCAAAGTGATGCACATAGGGAAAAACAGCAACACAGGGTTCTAATATAGGAGTTGCCATGCAGGAAAAGGATCTTGGAGGCATTATGGCCAATACGTTTAAATCCTCAGCTCAGTGTGCAGTGCAAAAATGCAAACAATGCTAGGAATTATTCCTAAAAGGATCAAGAATAAAACTGAAAATATAATGTCAGTACATAAATCTATGGTGCAACAGCACCTTGAATATTGTGTGCAATTCTGGTCGCCCCATCTTGAAAAAGATATAGTAAAAATAGAAGACATACAGAGAAAGAAGGGCAACAAAAAAATAAGGGGTATGTAACGACTCCCCTATGAGGAGAGGCTGGATTGGATAGGTTGGGGCTCTTCAGCTTGGAGAAGAGATGACAGAGGGGCTATGATACATAGTTATAAAATCATGAGTGGTGTAGAACAAATTAATATGGAACTGTTATTTACCCTCTTTAATAGTCCTAGAACCAGCGAACACACCATGAGACTAACAAGTAGCAGTTTTAAAACAAAAAGTATTTTCTCTCCTGTGGAGGTAGGCAGTCCTTGCTGGGCTTAGGTCCTCCTTCGAAGTCTCAGGCAGGATCAGGGTCTTGATTGGGTGGTAGAACCTGGTGGAGGAGCTAACCCCAGATCTCTTCCCAGAAGATAGAAGCAGGAGAGGTCTTTCTTCAGAAAAGGCCAGGGTCTTTCTAGTTTTTAGCATAGGAAGGGACACCCGTCCCTATACCCTTAGAGGTTTTCTTCCTCGTAAGGGCCAAAGAGGAGCAGCTTCCTTGCCCCGTATCTCCCCCATTTTCAGGGAGAGCTGAATGGGGCTTGAGGTGGAAGCAGACCGGTGCTGGGCGCTCACCACTCCAAGATGACTTCAAGAAGCACAGGGCCTCCTCCCCCAAAAGGTTCCATGCCACCCCCAGCAAAGGGGGTGGTGGGGCAAGGGGACTAGCCCCTCGTCCCTCCAGGCCTGGGAACCAGCCCACGGTGCCTTGGTGGCGTGTGCTGAGCCTCTGGCACCGTGGCAGTCACCTGGAGCACCAGAGCACTGCCGCCAGACTGCCCTTCCACTCCATCAACCCCACCACATGGCCAGCGTGGGAGGCATGGTGAGTACTGCCACGGGGAAATTGAGGGACCCCCTGACTGGTATCCAGGCCACCGCAGCTAGAGACAGGAACAGGCTCTCAAGAGGCAGAGAAAAGGGGGGGGGAGGTCAGCAGGTCCTGGCCCCCCAAGAATCCGGCCGCTCCCTTTTGAGGCCTCACGCCCTTCCCCCACATGGAACAGGCCTAAGCCAGGTCTCCCAAGCACTAACCCCACATGCCACTCCATGGGGTGCCGCTGCAGCAGCTCCAGGTGCCACAGTAGGGTGAGCAGGGCGTGCCGCTCCAGTAGAGCGTGCTCTAAACACACCAGCCGTTCAGTGAGGGAGTGCCATAGTCAGACCTCACACAGGTGTTCCAGACGTCATTCATCTTCAAGTTCTTCCTCCTCGGGCTCCTCCAGCAAGCCGTGCAAGAGGACAGCTGACTCCATCCCAGGCCCACAGGTACCACCCAGGGCCCCTAAACCCTTGTGGAGGATGGGGGAAAGAATGAGGAGGAGGAGGAAGTGCCCACTACTGTCCTGCAGTGGTTAGGGCAGCATCTTGTGTCTAAGGAAGTGGAAGGAATTTCCCATCTACTGGGTAAACCCCACTACACCCCCAGCTCCAACCCTTCCCTAGCTGAGGAAATGGGAGGGTAATTCTAGAAGGGACCCCCCCTGGTCCCAAAAGTCAGCCTCCCCTGAACCTGGGGTGGTGAGCGGGGGCCCATGCTATGGATCCCCCAGAGAAAGAAAGAGAGGAGGGGGAACTCTCAAACAGGGAGAATCAAGACTCAGTCTAGAAGGCAGGATCTTTCTGGCAGACCTTTTCGAGAGGCTGGTCCCTAAGATGGCAGCAAGAATAGGCTTCTCCCTCCCCCCCCCCCCCCCCTCCCCCCCCCACCCCCCCCCTCACAGACAGAGGAAAAACTGGCGGAGGATGCCTTGTTGGTCCCCCCACAGGAAAATATAGATAATTCGACCGCTGCCATCTCTCTGAAACCCATCCAAGCAGAATGGGCGCAACCAACCAAGGCTAAAGGCACCCACGCACTGGTGAGACACTTTTACTCCCTACCAGAGGCCCAGGCAATCACCTTCCTTTCACCACCCTAAAGTGGATGCAGGAGCCTCCGCCCTTTTTAAGGCCTGAGTCCGCCCTACAGATGGCGAGGGTTTCCCCAAAGACCCTCTCAACAGAAAAATTGAGACTTTCCTTCACAGGGATTTCAATGAGGTGTCCCTGGCCTAAAGGGCAGCGGGGACACGGTCCATCTTTAATGAGTTGAAGGATGAACTGAAGAAGCTGTCAGCGGCAGCAGCCTTTTTAGCAGACACATCCCTTGACTCAGCTCCATTCACAGCAAGAGCCATGGCCAGAAGCATGGTGGCAAGAAGGGCAATATGACTAAGGCCATGGAGAGCGGACCTGCAAGCCAAAATGGTACTTGCCTCTGCTCCCTTGCAAGGAGGCAAACTTTTTGGAGAGTCCATGGAAAAGGTTATGACAGATGAGCCAGAGAAGAAGGGGGAGGGGTTACCTGTTCACCCTTCCAAAAAGGACTCACGAAGAAAAGCCAACCTTAAGCCAAATGTTTGGTTTCGTTCCTCCTTTCGGTCCAGAGGACACAGGGGAGGCAATAACGGGTACAAACAGTGCTGGCCAAGAGGAGGTCACCCCAACCACTCCTCCAGACACCCAGCGAAGGCTGACAAGACCAACCCCGCATCCTCCTGACGCCCCACCACCCTCACCCAGGGAAGAACAGCTCAGAGGACACCTCCAAGCATACTACCCCCAATGGATGGCAACCATTTCTGACATGAGTGAGGGAGACTATCGAAATAGGATACTCCATAGAATTCCAATACTGGCCAAAAAACCAAGCACCACCAAACACTGGAGGTGATCCATCACCTATTAGAAATTGGGGCCATTGAGCTGGTGCCTTCAACAAAGAGGTTCTCAGGAGCGTACCCCATATTCTTTACAGTTCCAAAGAAAAAAGGCGACACTAGGGCCATCATGGACTTCAAGGGCCTCAACAGGCTTCTACGACCCAGGAAGTTCAGGATGGAGACCCTGGCATCCACCATCCAGGCCCTGCACCAAGAAAACTACCTGGTGTCTATCAACCTGAAACAGGCATACCTCATGTGTCCATCAGGGAAACCCACAAGCGGTTCCTCTACTTCGCATGCAGGGGTCAACACTATCAATACAGGGCCCTTTGAAGATGGGTATCGGTACTGTCCTCTACCCTTTCAAGATGGGAAGGAATGACTGGGAAACAACGTCCACGTAAAGAGATTCCTCAAGGCAGTGGCTGCCATCATGCTGGCAGTCAAACGCTGGTTCCCTTCCTGGAGACTCAACATAGTCCTGGAAGCCTTACAAGACCCTCCGTTCCAGCCACTCCAGGGGTCCCCTTCAGAGTTCTCGCATACAAAGTGGAATGCCTGGTAGCCATCACCACAGCCAAACGAGTATCGGAACTAGGAGCATTATCTGTGGACCCAGAATTCTGCAGATTCGATAAGGACAAAATCTCACTGAGGTTACATCTGTTCTTCCTACCAAAAGTGAATTCAACCTTTCACTGCAACCAGAACATCGAGCGCCTGTCCTTTTGCCCAAATCACACCCATAGCAGGGAGATTCTATGGCATAAGCTAGATCTACCTAGGCAGGACCAAGGAGTTCAGAGTAGACTCAGCCTTCTTCATAGGTTTCAGACCGAGTCAGAGAGGTGTAAAGGTACCCACAGCGACCCTGGCTCGATGGCTGAGGGGATGCATCTCCCTCACCTATAATTCCAAGGGCTTGAGGTCCCTACTGGGATCACTGTGCATTCCCTCAGGCGTGCGTCCACAAATGCAGCACTGTTGCAGGGAGCGTCACTAGAAGACACATGTAAGGCAGCCTGTTGGGCCTCTGTCCATACCTTTACAGAGTACCACATTAACACATGAGCTTCAGCTAGGGTGGCTTTAAGACAGCACTCTCTGCAGGACCCTGTGTCTGAACTGGCTTCTGATCCACAGGGCAGTTTGCCTTAGATCCATACTACCCTCCTGTTTTCAGGGGTTTTAGAACTGCTTGGGCATGTCCCAGCAAGGACTGCCTGCCTCCACAGGGGGGAGAGAGGAAAATTTTGGTTCACTTATCTAGTGAATTTTCTTTCTTCTCTCTTCAGGGGAGGCAGGCAGTCCAGCCCACCCTGATAGATCCTAAGCTCGCACCTCTCTATGACGGTCTCCCATCTTAACGCCTTCCAGGGCCCAGAAAGTCCAGTATGACCCGCAGACAGCTGGGAGAATAACTATCGGATACTCGCTCCGCTGTACATCACCTCCTCAGAGAGGTCTCTTCTCCCCTGCCCCCACAGGGAATTCACTACCGGGCCGAGGAGGCCAGATAAAGTTCATTACAGTTAGCGGTGGTTAAAGTTCCACTAGTTTGAAAAATTTTCAAGATTATTGTTAAGGCTTCTAGCATTCTTAGAGGTTACTTTTTGGGGGTACATAGTGATAGCTTGGGTAGTCACAGTTCTGGGAAGGTAGGCTGGGGTTAGCTCCTTCCTCAGGTCTTGGCACCCAATCAAGACCCTGATCCTGTCTGAGACTCTGAAGGAGGAGCTAAGCCCAGAAAGGACTGCCTGCCTCCCCTGGAGAGAAGAAAGAAAATTAACTGGGTAAGTGAACCAAATTTCCCTTTTTCAGTCAATGCAAAATTAAGTTGTGGAACTCGTTGCCAGAAGATGCAGTCAAGGCCAGTAGTATAGCTGAGTTTAAGAAAGGGTTGGACAAGTTTCTGGTGTATAGGTTCTTTAGCAGCTATTAGCCAGGTAGGTAACCTCTTACTGTCAGGAGCTGGGAGTGAACAACAGGGAATGGATTGCCCCATTGTGACCTGTTGGGTACTACTTTAAAGTGACGAAGATTGGCCGCTGTCGGAGACAGGTGTTAGACTCGATGGACCATTGGTCTGATCCAGTATGGCACCACTTACGTTCTTATGGGAGGGAGCTGTAAAAAAAAGAGGTTGTAGGAAGAAAAGCGGTTGGCATTTGAAAGCATCTCTAAACACAATCAGAACACAGGCATAAACAGCATGCTGTCTCATACGTTTCCACAGTGAAAACTTTAAAGTTGCAGAAACCAATCCTAATTGTATAGCTAATTACTAGCGTAACTTACATGCAGATTGGGGTAGTGTTTAGACAGCTGTCTTAACCTGATGCTCTATTTTCTGGTTTTGATTGCTGAACCATATCATTTTTATCTTTTCCACCGTAGAATATAGATCTGCGTTAAGGGAGGCCATGGAATTCCATATTTACTGAGTTTGTTTTTTAGTTGTTTTTTTTTTAATTTTATTTTTAAAGTCTCCAGTACAGCATTTGGTAAAATCCTTTAAACGTAGGAGAGTTACAGTACTCTAAATTATGAAAGGACCATATATGTGTGTGTTCCATGCAACTGAGATTTTTAATATCAAAAGTAAGTTATGATTACTTTGTATGTAGAAAAAATACAGTACAATTTAGAGCAGCTTCCAAACCTGTTTTATAAAATTTGCTTACCCCTTTTGTTAAACTTCAAAGGATCACTTCCTGTGATATCAAATAGTTAACCTGACCATTCTGCAACCAGATAGGATTGTGTTATGGCTAAAAAATATTAAATCATTTGGATAAAACAATGATTGCATTGATTACAGTTGGATTATAAATCATTTTACTTTTTTTTTTTAAACTTCAAAATTACATTTTTAGAAACTTCAGTAGAACCAAAAATCAATAAACTTTATTGCATAAAACTTTGAGTTTCATAGCATTCCAATACTGTGATTAATTTTTTCAACTGTTTAGAAACGATCAACTAGAATTATAACTGGCCGGCAACCTTAATTGTTTCCCACTAGCTCTCTCAGGTGCTGTAGCATAGGTGAGGAGACATAGGGTAAAAACAGATGCAACAGCAGTCCACTGTGGCCTGCATTGTCATGCTTTGGCCTGGACCTTGGCTGCCCATTGTGCAGGTGGCACCAGATGTTGGCCTGGGATTGTCCTGGGCTGTGTTGGCTGTTAGCATGGGCTCTGACCTCAAGAAACCTTCAAAGTCACAGCTCGGGCTAAGGCCCGCCCAACCAGGCCACAGCGGGCTATCATGTCTGTTTGGGCTGGCAGACGTAGCCCGGGCTCGGTCCGTCATTGCCGGCCAACATGGCTGGCTGCCATGGTTGTCCATCGTGTGGGGGTGCTGGGCGCAGCATAGGGGAGGGGCTGGCCAGCCGTACGTTAGTCGTCTTCCCGGCTATGTGAACATTTGTTTGGTGCCCACCACGGCCCACCACGGTGCCCACCATGTCCACCACGGTTTTCCTCCCCGGGTCAGGCCACCACCGCGTGGCTGTCATGTTAGTTTTTATCCATAGTAAGAAACGAAGTGTGACTTTTCTGATCCCGTGGTAGAGCTGTACTGCTGTCTATAACTACAGTATTTGAGCACCTTTCATTTAAAGTAGATAGGTAACAGAAGGCCCAAGTTGACTTTGATACATCTTTTCTCACTGGTTTGGATTATAGAAAATACTGGGGGGGTTGGGGGTGAGGGATGTTAGTGAAGGCAAAGGTTTGGCTGTAGTTGTGAATTGCATTTTAAACAAACTGCAATTTATCCAAATATTCAGATGCAGTGCCCCCTAAAGGCATCTGTACTGAGTGCATTTGTTCTTGGAGATCATTCATCGCCAAGGCCACAGAACTGGTAATACTGTGTCCGTAAACTGCATCATCTCAAAATGACAATGGCTGTTTTTAAACAAACCACGCTGCTTGGTGGTGGTCTGCGTGTGGCCAGTGGAGCGCTGCTGCAGGGCTGTGCATGAGGGGAGGGTGCAGATGGGTGCACACCCACCTCCATGCATGGAGTCTCCCGCCTTTTCGCTGATTGCTCTGTGAGTGCGTGGAGGTGTGTGGGTTGCGGGAGCGCGCACCCACACGCCTCCACATTCAAACGGGGGACACTCACACTTGTTCCATGGGTGGACATGAGTGGGAGCGTCTTACTTTAAGACGGTCAATTTCTCAGAGTGGGGATTCCCAAACTAGAGGTTGTGACCTCAGGTGTGGTCTCCGCATTGCTAAATTGCCTTTGGGGAAAGATGGGATACAAGTTCAAATCAATACATTTGAGTCTTGGTGAGACCCACTCTAAATAATGGCGTTTTAAATATGCAGATTTTCACTGTTTGGGATTATGACAAAACGTTTGGAGACCACTGCTTTAGGGACTATGGGTGAAAACAGAAATGATGCTAACTCCACTTTAACACCGTTTTAACATTTCTTACTCATGTTGCATGGCTGCATAGGGCACCAATTCAGCACTGCAACATGCATACGCATGTTAAAGTGGAGTTAACGTCATGTTTCTTATCACCATACATCATTGAACTTCTCATATAATTTGGACCTGAAAATGGCTTTGAAAGCTTTTCACAGCAATCGTGTGGTTCTGTTCCACAAATTCTGCAATCTGGGATGAATGAGTATAATGAGAAGTACAAACATCTTTATCACCTTTTTTTTAATATACTGTTACGGTATAATCTAATTTTTAGAGCTGTTAGAAGATGGGTTCCTTTTCTTTTGTGCTGCATTCTGATATTTGGTTTGTATTGAGTATACTGTGGCCAACTGAATAAGTAGGGTTGGGCTGGATACTCTTTTCAAAGGGTGTTTTTAGACAAGCGCCTCTCCACGCGTCACACATGTTGCAGGGCTGCATAGGGTGCCAATGAGGCCTTGCAACATGCATGATGAGTGGAGAGGTACTTGTCTAAAATCACCCAAAATCAGATTTGGTGGGGTTTTTTCTTCTGGCATCAGTCTCACAGCTTCTCCTCCAGATAGATAATAGAATGTAACTTCATCCCCTGTCTTCCTCTGCTGAAGCCCTGCTAGCAGAGTTGCAGATCATATGAGGAAAGCAATACTGTCATCTCTCATAATTTGATTGCTAGAAATGTAGCTGCCACATTAGTCTTTAAAATTCCACTGGACTCTGTTCTTGTTACAACTATAGACTAACAAATATTTATTTAGTGCATGAACTTTTGTGAGCACAAGCTCCCTTCCTCAGATGCATGGAATGGATAGGCAGTTGGTCTTACTATATATTTTCCAAACAAAAAAACATACAATTTTAAAAAACGTTAAAGGTAGGACCATTTAAAAACAAAAAACTTCCCTCTTATCCAGCATTCCACAACATACATTTTCCCCTAACTTACACTTAAAAAACCCCATGAAAATGTATTACAATTCTGTTCAAAAAACATTTAACACACATTACAACAAAGATTAAATGCCAAAAAGCATGGAAAGTATTTCAAAATTTTCTATCTATATTTTATAATTTACCATCAACATAAATGCAAATATGTACTTAATTCCTTACCATACATACTTACTCTTATTCATATTTATCACTAACTAAGCTGTCACATTTTTTCATTATTAGGCATTAATTTATTATCGTAATTCGACACTGAACAATTTTTTCAAACTGCCTTAGCTCTGTCGTTTCACTTGACACTGACAGCATAGACAACTGTATAGAATCAGTTTGATAGAATGCAATTCTGCGTGAAATGACAGTTAAGGCAGTTTGAAAAAATTGTTCAGCATCAAATTACGGTAATAAAATTAATGCCGCCTTAATTTAAGGACTCCTTCACTTGCACATCTTCCAAGTGGTCTATGCCATCTCCTGTCTGAAATGCCCTTCTGCTGTTTACTTTGGACAAACAGGACAACCCCTACGAAATAGAATAAATGGACACAAATCTGACATAAAAAAGGTGACACTCAAAAACCTGTGGGTGAACACTTAATCTTCCTAGACACAACATCTCTGACCTGAGGGTTCATGTACTTAAACAAAGACCACTAAAAAGACTGCTTGAACGTGAAATCACTGAACTAGAATTCATTACAAAATTTGATTCTGTATCTTTGGGTTTGAATTGAAATCTGGTTTCCTGTCACATTACATAAAATAATTGTACCTTTATACAGCTGTTTTACCCTTGGTAACTTTTGGTATCTTCCAGCCTTTGTTTTTCATCCAGTTATCCCCTTTCCTGAACGAATCCTGCACAAGCTCCTAGTCTTCACCTTTAAAGCTCTTCACAACCTTGCTCCCCTCTACCTCTCTGTGCTAATTTCCCTCCGTACTCCAGTCTGTGAACTCCGCTCCTCCTCTGTCCCCTCTCTCGCCCTCCCACGCCTCCCCATCTCCCCTAACTGCCTTCGTCCCTTCTCCCTAGCTGCCCCCCATGCCTGGAACTCCCTCCCTGACCACATCCGCCTCACCCCCTCCCTTCGTACCTTCAAATCCCTCCTCAAGACACACCTCTTCCACTTTGCCCTCCCCGCCTCCTCGCTCCCCTCACCTAACTCCTGCTGATACCCTCCATCCAGTACAATCTGTTACCTGAGGTCAGTGTACTCATATCCTCACCACATGGACCAGCCAGCCATCATTCTTGATGTAACCAAGCCACGCGCATGCACCTGAGACCTTGCATCTTCGTGAATGTTACAATCCTTGTCTCTCTCTCTCTCTGTTCCCCTTTCGTCTCCCTCCCCCACCCCCCTCAGATTGTAAGCCCTAGGGCAGGGACAGTGTCTATTCCATTACTTTGTAAAGTGCCAGGTACATTGCTGGCACTATATAAATGCTTGCTAATAATAATAATAATAATAATAATATATGGGATATCCCCCCACATATGGGTTCGAAGGTGATTGGATCTGACCAAGTTTTCCCTGCCTTTTTAGATCTGCCACCCACCTACATTTGTCCGCATCTCCTTATGAATTGCACATCTCTAATGAATGGACCATTACCACTTATCTGTATGTTGGGATGGATTTCTATCTGATCAAGTGGTTTTGTCTTTCAGTGTTAATTATTTCCTCTCTATAACTAATCTCATCACTTGTAACCATATATATAATATAGTAAGACCAACTGCCTAGCCATTCCATGCATCTGGGGAAGTCAGCTTCTGCTGACTGAAAGCTCATGCACTATAAATATTTGTTAGTCTTTAAAGTGCCACTGGACTCTTTTCTTATAATTGTATTACTTACTACTACTGCTCCTAGAGTCAAATAATTAAGAATCAAGGATTACTGATAGTTTTGTATCTTTAAAAAAAAACTTTTATAAGTTTTTAATTATTTAAAATGTATTACCCTACTCCTGCCACAGGTATTCAGCGCAGCTTACAATCTATAAAAATACAACAATAGTTCTAAAAACACACACAAAAGGAGGATCTAAAATAACCCACCCTATCACCCTTCTCCTCTGCCAAATGCCAGCCTGTTGACATTCCGGCGAAGTTGTAAAACCTGGCTGTTCGCCCCGGCCTGTGGGAGGGTGGGGTAAGGGTTTTTTTAGCTCCCCCACCTGACCTATTATTTATTATGTATTATTGTTTGAATCTGAATCATGTTTTAATAATTTATATAATTATTGATGTTTTAAAATTGTATTTTATTGTATTTTAATGTTGGAAGCCGCCCCAGGCTGTTCGCAGGAGGGGCGGGGTATACATTTATTAAATAAATAAATATAAATAAATAAATAAATAAATAAAATGCCTGACGGAACGGCCAGGTCTTACAACTTCTCTGAAAGGAGGGGAGAACCCCGGGGCCAGCCGGGCCTCAACTGGAAGGGAGTTCCACAGCCGTGGCACGGAGTAAAGTTTGAAGAAAAAGTTGCAGAGTAAAGGTTGAAATCCTACAACCTAAAACTTTTTTTAAAAAAACTGGTGTTAAAATCTTTAAGTTTGGGGAAGAGTAGGGGTTAATATATGCATTTAAATTTCTTTTTTAAAAAAATCACTGCGGTTGGGCAGTGCTGATGAGGTTTCATAGGGATGTCCACTGTTTTGCCAGCTGGAGGCATGTTACATAATCTGGTTTCCCCTGTTTTCTAAGGTCTGAAACCTCTCATCCATCTTCCTGTTGCATTCTCCCCACTTTCAGCAAAATCAGGAAAAGCAAAATTAGATACTTGGGGTGCAATCCTCTCCATTTAAAGTCGATGGCTCAGCTCCCATTGACTTCAATGGATTGGAGGCTTGTGTCCACCTTTCAAGATGCAAAGCAACATTTCAAAATCCTTCTAGAAACAGGAAAAAGGGTATTAATTTATTATTATTAATTTATTAGCACTTGTATAGCATCAGCTGTGTAACTGGTGCTTTACAGAACAATGAGATGGCTGTGGTCCCTGCCTGTGGCTTACAATCTAAAAGACTCGGAGGGGGGAGACAAGGAGAGGGGACATAGGGAGAGACGAGGGATAAATTACATTCAAGTGGATGCCAAGTCTCAGGTGCACCTGTTTGGCTTGATTGCAGTTTGTGGGGGCAGACAGTCAATGTTGAGAGGAAAGTTCTAGCAAGCGAGGAAGAGGTGGGTTTTGAGGAGGGATTTGAAGGAGCGGAGGGAGGGAGCCACTTGCAGCTGCCCTTTTAAAAGTGTAGTAGGCAGGCAGGCGCTTTTAGGTGCTTCCAGACTGAGACAGGCAAACAAACAAACATCTTTGACAGCACTTTTTTAAAAAAAAAAAGGAAAGGCAACATCCTGCCTATGTGCAAATCTGAAAGAAACTGCCTTGTTCTGGACTCTAACTCGGAATTCAGCACTTGGAGTGGGTGTAGAGTATTTATTTTTTTAAAATCGCTTTTGATGTGGCAGGCGGGGGTACAGCTACATCCTGCTGCAAGTTTTTTTGGGGGTGTCACGGCTGCATTTCATGTCTCTGTGCGCGCCAGCTGTGAGCAAGCGAGCTCTGCCTGAATCCTCCTGGGTTGACAAGCCCCTCTTGTCCCGTCTCCGCTTGCTTTACTAGGTGATCCCTCTGGCTAGAGCGGCACCTGGCCTGCACCAATCACCGGGCAGCCTTCTGTTGTGCCCGCTTTACAAATGGTGGCAGCCGCCACTGCCTAACTTCACGGGGGGGGAAGCAGATCGGAGAGCGCTCCTCCCCTCCCCGACACACACACACACACACACACACTCACACTCAGGCTGTTGCTACACTTCCCGTGCACATTGCACACTGGTCAGGTTCTAGAGACTACAGATTCCACGCGGGAAGTGGAAACCCATTGGCACTTTCCCCGGCTCAAACACGAGTCAGACCCTGCGAGGTGGGTTTCAAGGGGGTGGCTGAGTGCAAAGTTCACAGTTCACTAACCGCCACCCCACCCCCACCCCCCAAAAAAGTGCAGTAGTTTTTTGAAATGCAAGATGGCGGCCAGGCACTGAGAGGAGGAGGAGACACAGACTGAGGGGGGGAGAGAGCAGCGCTGCAAGGTAGGGGTTTTAACCTTCAGTCGCTTGCTGGGGTGGGAGTGGAAGGGTGCTCTGGGGATGAATGAGAGACAGACCCAGCACAGCCCCTCTCTGGTGGGAACTAGAAAGCTCGCCTGCCTCTCTCTGTCTCTGACACACGCATCCAGCCATTGCTTCTCACTGAAATTTGTGAGGTGGGATGGGTTCTCCCCCCCATATCGTCCCTTTCTCATCACTTAAAAATGGGTGGGGGGGAGGGCTTGGGAGTTAGGGCAGCCAACTCTGTCCTCATGCCTCGGTATTATTGATGGGGAGAGGGACAGTGCCCCCCCAAAGAGGACCCCCCTTTCAGTATACAGCCAGAGAAACAAACGGGGGGGGGGGTCTCACCTCGACTGAAGAGGAGGCAGAGATGATGATGATTGATAAAGAGATGAAGAATTTGGGGGTGGGAGGGATTGCATGGTTGCTTCTCTCTCCACCCTTTGCCTCCCCATTGTTTGTCTGCAGCTGATGGGACCTGTGTAGTGTGTTTTCGTTGTGCTGATTCAGAGGAGGCCCTGATCTCCTGCTTATTTTTCGAGGAGTTAAGGCTGTGTTAACAGAGGGGGTTGGGGTGGGATACACAAACTCATCCCAACTTTGAAATCTGTGATCCTTACCTTCCCTCTCCATTCTGGGCTTGGGAGATTGGTGACAGTTGTAATGATTTTAACAATCCTCTGGGAGTACCCTGCAAATTCTTTCAGGAATATATATATATTTTTTTAACTGCTATTAAACTGATTGGGGAACGAGGGAGGTTTTTGTTTTTCCTTCCTACCCGGCCCTCCAAATAAGAGATTTGGCAGCTGTGGAGCAAGGATCTCCATCTGTCTCTTATACACATCGAGATGTGTATAAGAGACAGGCGTTAAGGGAGGCCATGGAATTCCATATTTACTGAGTTTGTTTTTTAGTTGTTTTTTTTTTAATTTTATTTTTAAAGTCTCCAGTACAGCATTTGGTAAAATCCTTTAAACGTAGGAGAGTTACAGTACTCTAAATTATGAAAGGACCATATATGTGTGTGTTCCATGCAACTGAGATTTTTAATATCAAAAGTAAGTTATGATTACTTTGTATGTAGAAAAAATACAGTACAATTTAGAGCAGCTTCCAAACCTGTTTTATAAAATTTGCTTACCCCTTTTGTTAAACTTCAAAGGATCACTTCCTGTGATATCAAATAGTTAACCTGACCATTCTGCAACCAGATAGGATTGTGTTATGGCTAAAAAATATTAAATCATTTGGATAAAACAATGATTGCATTGATTACAGTTGGATTATAAATCATTTTACTTTTTTTTTTTAAACTTCAAAATTACATTTTTAGAAACTTCAGTAGAACCAAAAATCAATAAACTTTATTGCATAAAACTTTGAGTTTCATAGCATTCCAATACTGTGATTAATTTTTTCAACTGTTTAGAAACGATCAACTAGAATTATAACTGGCCGGCAACCTTAATTGTTTCCCACTAGCTCTCTCAGGTGCTGTAGCATAGGTGAGGAGACATAGGGTAAAAACAGATGCAACAGCAGTCCACTGTGGCCTGCATTGTCATGCTTTGGCCTGGACCTTGGCTGCCCATTGTGCAGGTGGCACCAGATGTTGGCCTGGGATTGTCCTGGGCTGTGTTGGCTGTTAGCATGGGCTCTGACCTCAAGAAACCTTCAAAGTCACAGCTCGGGCTAAGGCCCGCCCAACCAGGCCACAGCGGGCTATCATGTCTGTTTGGGCTGGCAGACGTAGCCCGGGCTCGGTCCGTCATTGCCGGCCAACATGGCTGGCTGCCATGGTTGTCCATCGTGTGGGGGTGCTGGGCGCAGCATAGGGGAGGGGCTGGCCAGCCGTACGTTAGTCGTCTTCCCGGCTATGTGAACATTTGTTTGGTGCCCACCACGGCCCACCACGGTGCCCACCATGTCCACCACGGTTTTCCTCCCCGGGTCAGGCCACCACCGCGTGGCTGTCATGTTAGTTTTTATCCATAGTAAGAAACGAAGTGTGACTTTTCTGATCCCGTGGTAGAGCTGTACTGCTGTCTATAACTACAGTATTTGAGCACCTTTCATTTAAAGTAGATAGGTAACAGAAGGCCCAAGTTGACTTTGATACATCTTTTCTCACTGGTTTGGATTATAGAAAATACTGGGGGGGTTGGGGGTGAGGGATGTTAGTGAAGGCAAAGGTTTGGCTGTAGTTGTGAATTGCATTTTAAACAAACTGCAATTTATCCAAATATTCAGATGCAGTGCCCCCTAAAGGCATCTGTACTGAGTGCATTTGTTCTTGGAGATCATTCATCGCCAAGGCCACAGAACTGGTAATACTGTGTCCGTAAACTGCATCATCTCAAAATGACAATGGCTGTTTTTAAACAAACCACGCTGCTTGGTGGTGGTCTGCGTGTGGCCAGTGGAGCGCTGCTGCAGGGCTGTGCATGAGGGGAGGGTGCAGATGGGTGCACACCCACCTCCATGCATGGAGTCTCCCGCCTTTTCGCTGATTGCTCTGTGAGTGCGTGGAGGTGTGTGGGTTGCGGGAGCGCGCACC
>QEPC01008000.1:913631-926309 GCA_003113815.1 Sphenodon punctatus
AGATTAGATCAGGCCTTTATCCCAAAGTGTAATTCTCTCTTCCACAGATCCCAGGAACTGGTGCTTCCTTCTTTCTGCCCGAAACCAGTGCACGTGAAGGAGAAGCTGTGGCAAACCTTGGATGCCCGGTGGGCATTCAAAATTTATCTCTCACAGACTCAAGGCTTTAGGAAGTCCACAGCCCTTTTTGTTAATTTGCGGGCAAGCCTAAAGGGTACCAAGGCTTCTAAGTCCTTGATATCGAAGTGGGTTAAACAGGCAATAATCAAGGCTTATAAGGCCAAGGGGAAGTTCCCTCCCTTGCATATCTGGCCCCACTCCGTTCGGGGGTCAGCCACTTCGTATGCCTTAAGGCAAAAGCCTCGTATGACGAGATTTGTAGGGCCGCGACCTGGACCTCTGTCCATACCTTTGTCAAGCATTATAAGATCAACACCTAGCAATTGGCGGATGCAGCCTTTAGTAGAAGAGTTCTACAGGCGGTGCTAGATCCTTCTGGCGCTGTTTGTTCCCACCCTTAGGGTTCCTACTGCTCGGGTATGTCCCATCCGGAGGACTGTCTGCAGCAGGGGGAGAAAAGAGAATTGGTCACCTACCTCGGTGAATTCTTTTCTTCTCCTGCTAGGCAGACAGTCCTCTGGCCCCACCCAAGCAAACAGCAACTTTGTCTAGTTTGGGGGAGTGTTTTTTCCGTTTCCTTATATTTGACGTTCTCCATCTACCCGACGTCCCTTATAAATGGTTGGTTCTGTTGAGCTTTATCTCTTCCCTGGTTCTTTCAAGTTCAAGTTCAGGGTTAGGTCTGGTCCTTTTCTAAGTCTACAAGACCCGATCCTCTGCTTGGGACTTCCTGGTGATAAGAGCAGGGGTAGCTCAGTAGGCATATGCAGATCATCTTATTATCTTCTGCCCCCTGTCGGTCAAGAGGAGGAGCTACCCATCCGGAGGACTGTCTGCCTAGCAGGAGAAGAAAAGAATTCACCGGGGTAGATGACCAATTCTCTTATCCCTTTAATAAAAATAATAATAATCAGTTTTGCTAATCACATATATAGAGGGAAGTATATGGCAAAGTGCTTTAATGAATATTTTATTTGAAATGCAACTATAATATCAAATTTACCAAGATGCACATCGTTAATGGGATACACAAATAACTTTACCTTAACGAAACCATAGCATGTCCAAACAAAATATTTATAGGGACACTGTCAAGTGGCTGTAGATTCAAACTATAGCTGCAAATGTTGTTTGGGTTCCCATTTTACAATAAATTTCAAAACCCCATTTTAATGGAAATATTGATTTACATTTGTTTTAAAACACACTTTGGACCTTTTCACATGGGCACCTTCCCCCCCACCACACGCGTGCGGTGAGGGTGGTGGCACCCGTGCGAACTCCGTGGCTGGTGCAGCGAGTATGGGGGGCGCCTGTGGGAACACCATGGGCAGTGTGTGTGTGCACGAGTGCATGCGCTCCACCCACCGCCACCATCACGCACGCACACAGCAAGAGGCACCAGTGCTGGTGGTTGTTCCGTGGGTGGAGATAAATGTGCGCCCGTGGGAATGCCCCCCCCCCCACACACACACACACACTGCGGCCTGTTTGAAAAGGGCCTTTTTCTGCTTAGTGCTAATGCATGAGAACAACTGAGCAATCAATCTGATTTAGTTTTTCATTGTAAAAGATATTTAACCATGAGCACTCAAAAATTATTAACTCCAAACTTTTGGGAGAAGCTTAAGAATCATGAGATCTGAAAACCTGGATTTTTTAATTTGCTTTCTGGTTATGAAGACTTTTACCGTAGAGTTGGGTCATTCTTTCCTTTATAGCCATAAAGGGAGAAACTTGCTTTAAAAAAAAAAAAGGTGATGCAAAGTGAGATTTTCATAAAAATTCTCAGCTCCAGGAACTGGGGCTTTAAGAAATGCACAAAATATTGTGAGATTCAGATAAAAGCATTAGAGTTGGAAACACAGAAATGAAAAAAGTGAGTACTTTAAATGATTGGAGTAAACCTTAATGAGATTCCCCAACCCCACCTAGTGGGACTAGTTTGGCTAGTCCTCCTTCTGTCCAGCTCACTAAAGGCAAAACATCCCAGAATGGGGTGCTGAGTTTGCTCTGTTTTTTATCCTCAAGAATACTGTTCACTGTTGAGGCATAATGCGGTAATCACCCAGATTTTTACCAGGCTATCTACAGACAATACTAGGCAGCAACGGACGGTTGACACACGGTTGTGAAGAGGTCGGGGGGAGGTAAGATTATGGAAAGTAGGGAACAACCCACCATGAGCAGGATGGTGGACTAGATCAGGGGTGGGGTAACTGAGGTCCAGGGGCCAAATGCAGCCCACACCAAGTTGGTGTTTTTTTTGGCCCCTTTCCAGTTCCTGGGTCTGGCCCCTGGATCCAGTTCCTACCACTGAGTATTGAAAAACTGAGCTCAGAATAAGGGAGCAGAGATGAGGGCATGCACAGAAGGACAGAGGACAGATTTAGGGGACAGAGCCATGATCTAGACCTTCCTTATCTTGGACACACCCCTTAAACACCCCCATCCCCAACTTCTATGGGTCCTTCGGAGCGTGGTCTAATTTTCAAAGTGACCCTGGGAGGAAAGAAGTTCCCCACTGGACCAGATACTTTATTGTGCTTTCTCCAACTGAGATCCTGTTTGTAATTTTAAGGCTATGTATGTATTCTGGCTTAATATTGAAATACTTTTAAAACTTTTTAAAAAAAATTAAATTGACATGGGTATTGTGAGCTTAAATGCAGAAAGATCATGAAGCACACTGATCCTTGATAATTAAGACTATATTAATATCTGATCAATAGTTATGTACATGTAATCTATAGATGAAGCACACAGTAATGCCTGTTAACGGTGCCTAACATTTTCCATTATAAGCCTCTGTTTTGAGTAGTCTTAAATTCGTCGTATTTTAACCTTTTGAGCTGAAATGCCCTATTCTTGGTTGCTTTTATTTTATTTTTTTAATGTTTGATCCAGAAAAGTTCAGGTGGTTTCAAGAGGAAAGGTATCTAAAAATAAATAAATAAATAAATAAAAAATCTCTCAATGTAAGTGCAGTTTAAAAAGGCAACATTGTTGTTGTTTATTTAGAGCACTTAAAACACAGTTCACCTTCACAACTGTGGGTGATTTCAGAAGTGACGTGGTGAATGTCCACCACAGTCAAACACTGAGGGTGGTGAAAGCGCCGTGCATGTCTGTTTGTTCGCATCCAGATATTCACCTCAGTCAAACGCGGCCCGGGGTGAAACTAACCATGCTTTGTGAGGTCGGGGCGGGAGAAGGTCCAGAAGTGTGGTGAATGGTCACCACGGCAGGGGTGAATGAAAAGTAACTTCTGAACGGAAACCCACAGCCGCGGTGGAAGGAATTGATCCCAGCCGCGGTGCATTCTGGGGCTCGAACCGCGGTCCACGTCTCCACTGCATGTCTGTTGTGTTCCCCCGGCCCATGTTCTCGCTGATTGCCCCCGGTGGTCACGATCCTGTCACTTCTGTTGGGGCCACACGTGTCACCACAGTTCGCGGTGAATCTGTTCATACCGGGGTGGGATTCACTGTGGTGAATTGGAACGCATCACTTCTGAAATCACCCAATGTTGTGAAGTAGGTCATTTGTGATGGAACTCTCTTCCCTTGGAGGTTTGGCTAAGCTTGAGCCTGCTCATCTTCTGGAAGCAATGTTTTTGTTTGTCCAGGCGTTTGGCAGGCAGGGATGGGGTTTGGTGGAGGGGTTTCAGGTGTGGGGCATTTAAGGGGATTTCTATGTTTGTTTTATTATGTTGTAAGTTGTCCTGAGCCTTAGGCTGCATTCTCACCTGTGGCGGCGGCGGTGGCAGCGGGAGGGACGAGGGAAGATGCGGCAGCACAGAGGAGCCGGCGGCTGGGGAAAGAGCCGGTGCGAATGGGGATCTGCCGTGGCTTCTCTCACACGTCAAGGCGCAAAAACCTGCCCTGACATGCCTCGGCAGATCCCCGTTCACACCGACTCTTTTCCCATCGGCCGGCTCCTCGGTGCTGCCGTGTCTTCCCTCGCCCCTTCCGCTGCCGCCGCCACAGGTGAGAATGCAGCCTTAGGGGATTGGAGCAGGGTATTAATTTGAATGAACAGATATATTCATTAGGGAACTAAGGCTGAGAAAGTGGCTTGTCCAAGGCCACCCAGTGCACTTATGGGACTGAGACAGGATTTGAACCCTGGTCTCCCAGGTCAAGTCCAACCTCGGCTACACTGGTCTTTAATTTAGGGCCCTGCTTTTTGAGTGTGTGTTTACTTTAAAAGGCACCTAGAGGCCCTGATTGAGCAAAGAACTTGAGTTCATGTCTGACGTCATCAACGTTAATTCTTCAGGGGTTTGCAGTAGGCTCTTTTTGCTTTGGCAGGGAGTAACCCTGGGGTCAGAGAATTGTCTTTCATTTGGCTCCATGGAAATAGGTCCATCACGAGCCACAGAAAATTATTGTCTGTATGCTCTTGCTTTGGAAGTGCTTGCATAACACTTGGTTTTTCAATCTTTTAATCGTAGTAGAGTGCAACCTCATTATAATAATGCTGTATTTTGGAGCCATGCCTCATACCCTGTTATAACTGAATTCCTGTTGTTATGAGGGTGCGTTAGAAATATAAAAAAGCTATTTGTGATATAACAGGTTGAGAGTCACGCCCCACACAGCATTATAACCAAACCTGCGCTACAACAATGCATGTTGTAACAAGATTGCACTGTAGATTTAAATATGAAGACTTGCTGCCCAAGACATGTCCCCAAGCTGCTGTTTGCTTCTAATCTCATTCCAAAGGAGCTGCATGCAACCACAGATCAATGAATTCCGTGCTACCCAATAGCCAGGCCCGGTCCCAGTGTTTGTGAGGCCATGTTGGTGCGGGGGGTGGGGGGTGGGGGGCTAATTTGCATAATTAGGCCCTATCTAATTATGCAAATGTATACATCTACATCAAATTTACTCCTGAACAGGAAGGATTCCCATTCTCCCTCCACCCCTCCGAGCAGTCATGAAGAAGCATGGCCTCCCCATGCTACTTCTCTCCCTCCGCCCCCCGGTTTGGCATCCCTTGGCTGCGTTACCCTGGCACTCAGTCAAGCGGCCATAGACAAGCATGGCCTCCCAATGCTTCCCCCCGCCTCCCCACCCAAGCGTCTATGACCACTCCCCAGGAGTGGTTCCACTGCAGGGGCAGCCAGGCTGGCAGTGGGGCAGGCACAGAGAGACTGACTGCGTCCGTTGCCTTACGGGCGGGGTGGGGGGGTGAGCTTAGCCAGCCTGGCCTCCAGGGCCTGTTGCTTCTTGCTGCCGGTGCCACCTGTGCCTTGCGCATGCGGTGCGACCGGTCCAGAGGCGCTGCTATCAAACACACAAGACACCCAAAATGCAGCCGACCTATTATACCATGAAAAGAGACGTGTGTGTCTGTGTATGTCCAATTCAGTTGTGCCTCCATAATCAATTCACGCTGCCCCCACCCCATAACCAGTTCAGCTGCACTCCCGCCCTCCCATATGATCAATTCATACTGCCCTGCATCCATAACCATTTCATTTGTGCCCCTGGGGCAGCGTGAATTGATTTTATGGGGGGTGCAAATGAACTGGTTATGGGGTGCGGGTTTAAAGACAGTATTCCTGTTGGCAATAACTTCATTAAGAAGAGTTAGTGAAATAGCAGCCATAATAATCTCAGAACCATATCTGCAGATTTTTCCAAGATAGAATATATATTGCTTTACATCCTAAATTCCTACCTCAGATAGTATAAGTAAGACAGTTGTGAGAACGTGGCCCTTTTTATACAGGCCTCTCCCAGCCATGAACACACAGATTTCTGTGCGTTCATGGGTGGGAGAGCCCCGTGTGAATGACGTGGCGTACATGCCAATGGTGAGTGGAGATGTGTGTGCGCGCACCCGCCTAACATGCATCCCCACTCACCCCCCATCTTGTCCCCATGCACGGAGCAACCGGGGAAAACGGGCGGGTACTTCGTGGGTGCGGATGAGTGGGTTTGTGAGTGGGGATGCATGTGTGACAGTGTGCACGCCCCGCCCATGCACCGGCGCGCCCAAGGAGCCCCAGCCTGGCGGAGCTGTGTAAAACCAGCCTGTGAGGAGTCACTCGAAGGAGAACAGAAGGCTGCTGCTTTGTAAACAAGGTTCTTTGAGATGACTGTAAATATTCTCACCACATGGAATTTTCTTATATTCCTAGAAAGGGTTGGAAGGAACTGTCATTCTGAGGGGGAGAGTGATTTTTGTACTAGAGGAGCTCGAGACTATCAAATAGGGTGAGCGTGCAAACCCAATTGTGAGAATGCTAGGAGCCATCATGAAGAACCTTCTGATCACGCATATGGGGAGGAGTTGTTTGTAAACAAACAGCTTTATCTCCCAGTCCCTCCGATGTCCTGCTGCTGCAGCTGCAACACTAGCAGGCAGAGGCCGATGAGGGATGGGAACCAGAGCCAGGGAGGGGAGGCAGAAGAATTTATTAGGGGAAAAGCTGGCTGCAGCCTGCCGCCCAGCCATGCAAGCGCAGGGTTCCAGCTGGCTGCGGGGCACCTGTGGCACATGCCTGGGGCCGGCCCTGCCAATAGCTTTCATGGCTTTTACAGGAGACTTCTAATCCCCAACATGGATCTCTCTCACAGCTGCACCCCCATTTATGGTTCTGGTTTGGGGTCATCCTTGGTATGAGTTGCAGCTGCCCAGCACCAAATATTGGTTTGTTACAAAATACTTTAGTAGCAACTTGTCAAACTGACGTGTTGGTGGCACCTTTTTTTTTTTTTTTTTTAAAAAGGATGATTAGTAATGAACAAAAAAAATGAACATAAGGAATATGGGTCTGTACATGAAGCATTATATATGTACAATGTTGTTACATTTTCTTTGCTTATATATATTTTAAATCCTACTTTCTTGGACAACCAGATTTGAGATCCAAGTTGCTTTTGGGTGAGTCTCTTACAGGGGCATAGCTAGACTGGAATGGGCCCTAGTGCAGAAGATGGAATCCTAGCCCACCCACCATCCCAACAGGCAGGGGGCGCAGCTTCATTATGGAATGGGGCCCCCTTTCCTGGCTTGTGGCCCAGGTGCAACTGCATTACCTGTCCCTACTTGTAGCTACATCATTGGCCCCTTAAAAATAAATCCCTAGCCCAGCGTGACCTCACTACTGACTGATCAGTATTGCTATTTATGACACAGTATTATAATTGGTTCCACTTCTCTTCTGTTTGATAGGTACTTTCAGTATTTAACTGAATGACCCCATTTAATGCTCAGTGAAACAGCCTCAATAAAAATTGGGTTAAACCCAAAACCTTGTGCAGAAATCTCCAGATAGCTAGCATTCAGCATGGAAAAAAGTTCTGTCCTTTTAAAAGTTAGACTTACATGGCCAGAGCTCAGTAAGTGGGGGAATTCTGGGACAATTTCAGGATCTTGACTTGAATTGACTTATTCTTGCTAAACAGCTTTCCCCAGAATTACGTTGAAATTGAGAGCTGGTTTGATTTTGCTTTGTGCTAAGACTGAAATAAATACGATTTCTCACCCTTGTGAGGATAATTTGCATATTCATTTCCACAAACGAATATCCAAATATATTTTCATTCTGTGAAATTATCCCCCACCTGTTATCTGCAAACTCTCAACTTACTGAAACCAAGCCAAGAACGGGTACCTGAGCTCTCGCATCCTCATGAATGTAGCATCCCTTGTCTGTCCCTCTGTTCCCCCTTCCCTGCTCCCCTCCCCCTGTCTTTAGATTGTGAGCTCTCGGTCAGGGACCGTGTCTATCTTATTCTCTGTAAAGCACCAGGTACATCGCTAGCGCTGTATAAATACTTATTATAACAATAACTTTGTCATTTTTCAGTGATTTCATGTTTGGTATTTTGGTTACTTTATTTGGTTCTTTGTTCACCTTGATGGTACTGTTACTGAATAGTACTGCCAAAGCCAACAAAGAACCAAATACTGAGGCTGCTTTTAGACGTGCACGGCGAACATGCTGTATAAAATCACGCTGCATGTAAATATGCCGCGTGTGGGATTTAGACATGACATTTCACGCGTTAAAGCCGGTCCCACGTTATTTTAAAGCCTCAAATTAATTACCTTGATGTCGAGATATTTAATTCATGGCTTTAAAAGAATGCACAACTGGCTTTAATGCGCAAAATATCATATTTTGGCATATTTACACGCATCGTGATTTTATGCAGCATGCACGTCTAAAAGCAGCCTGAGCAGAGAGTAGCCAAAATATCAAATGGGAAGTAGCCAAACATATGTAACCGAAACAGCAAGCTTGGAATACCGAACAGTAACTGAAATAAGTACTGAAAACTGTTAACAGAGTAGGAAGCAAATATCACTTTGTATTCAACAGAAAGGAATACTCTGAATTTGTCAAATTAGGAATTTACACCAAATATTTGTTTCATCCTTCCTTTGCATCTTGCAATGAGGCTGGTAACTCTACCCTGGGGCATAGGCCCTTCTGGGGAACTTTACCCTTGAAAGTGTCCATCTCATGTGAACGCCCCAAAATAGTTCAGGAGAATGGGGGTGTTTACCCAAGGATAACCACAGTTTCTTTGTGATTATTCCAGGGTAACTTGCTTGTATAAAAAAGCCCCTTGCTAGCAGTTCTTTACCCCACTTAAACCCAAGTTAGCATGTTCACACAAACCGTGTCCTGCTCCAGAGTTATGTAAACGTGCCATGGTAAATTCCCCTCGGGCAATTACACCATTTTTGCGAATGCACCCAAGGGACTCTTATAGATGAGGCTAGTACCTCAAGGTACTTTACTGTTCTGTATTTTCGTACCACACAGTAGCCAGTAGTGGTTTGTAATTGTAGGGTTATTTTAGTTTCTGGGGCTTGGTACCTCATTTTTCACCTTGCTCTGTTTACAAGTTTCCTAGTCCCAGAAGCCAAGGCACTGGCCATGTTCAGTGATCAGGATAATTAATGAATGTCTGGAAAAACGAAGGGTATATAAAGCAACACCAAGGTCAGTTAACCTGGCCTATCAGTAACTGATAAGAGATGATGGACCTTGACATTAACAATTTTGTTAAACCATCCAAATATAAAAAGGTCCAAAAACCAATGAAGTAAATACTTTATTGAGTTTTCCTGGCAATTTTTGTATTTTTATAATTGCTTTTTCCTAATTTTTAATTTTAATTTTAATTACATCCTTCTGGTTGGATGAAAGCTCCACATAAGCAGTGAAGAGGACTTATACAAAAACTGTTGCCAGATGCTCCAAAAAAAATGATGCAGAAAAAAAGTGTTTTTTTACTCTTTTATTTCAAGCAACCTTAGCCATTGCTTGTTACATTAGGAGACAGCACTCTGTTGCTTTTCTGTCTGACAGCACAATACTTTGGCTTCTAAGGTGTTAACACCAGAGTGAGTCCCATGAAATGAAGGAGACTCATACAGGCTTGCAGCTCATGTTGCCCACTCAAGTTTTTTTTTTTTTAGTAATTTAGTAACTTTAACTTTTAATTGCTTGCAAGTCCTACCTTTAAAAGAAGTTTTCCTTTTTCTTACTTTAATAAAAAATGAAATAGCTTAAATGTCCATTTCACTTCATGGGGAAAATACAGTGGACATGGGTCCCTGATTGTTGTGTTCCTTTTAAACTGGACAAATTCCGATTTGCATTGTGGTTGCACTAGGATGCGGGTGGGGAACTGTGACCACACCTCCTTTCCCAGCAGGTAAGTACTTGCAGGAGCTGGGCCTTTTTCCAAATCAGGAATCAAGACACTGTGGGAATCTCCATTCACTGCGAGGCTTTTATTTCCGCCTGTCTTGTATACCTCAGTCCCAGAACACAGGCATTACCTCCCTTCCCATATCAGACACATCAAATGTCCAGCCGGCTTACAGTCTTTTGCACCGTTCCCCAAACAACTGCACTTCCCGGGTTTCTTCTGGGGTATCTCCAACCAGCTCGGCTCCTGGCACTTGGGGTCTTGGTCCTGCAGCTTGGGCTTCTCTGCTGTTGGCTCGCCCATATCAGCCATTCCTTGCTGCTTGACCTGGTTCTGTGTTCAGCACCTTGGCCAGTGTAGAGTGTGGAGTCTCCTGAGCCCTGTTTAGCTCTCCACCGCAGACTGGCTCTTGGAGCTTGTAGTCCTTTATATCTCCAGTGGGCAGGGCCTCAGTGGCAAAACAGGTTCCTTAAAGAGCCAGAGCCCCACTCTGTCACAAGAACCTTTTCTCTTTTGTGGGCCACTTTGAAAATTCTGTTAAGCTGGAAGGGACTGCATATATTTTGGGGGACAGGATTAAAATTCTAAATGAATACTCAGTCCAACATCAGCTCAGGCTAGAGGGGGGTGGGGGAGGGGATGGCATTATTTTTAAGGATGGGTTGGCTGTGCAGAGGTACTCAGTGCAAATGGAGTCTGGGATAGAGGGCCTTTACCTGGTGGTCGATTTGGCGGGTGATGGACCAGAGGGTCCAGCCAGGGACAGGTTGCGGATCCTGATGTTGTACCGTGCACCCCACTGCCCAGCGGCATCCGTAAGCGCTCTAGCCACTCTGGTCTCAGACGTGGTCTTGCGGTCTCCCAGGCTTATTGTCTTGGGGGATCTCAATATCCACGCTGAGGCTGGGTTGCATGGGGTGGAGCAGGAGTTCATGGTCATCATGGATACCATGAGACTGTCCCAGGTGGTGGTTGGCTTGACACACAAGGCGGGTCATACTCTGGACGTAATGTTTTGCACTGACCTTGAGGCGGGGGGGTCCGTTGTTAGGAGATGTAGAGTGTACGCCGTTGCCATGGTCGGACCATTACCGCCTATGGGCCTCCATCCTGGCACGTCTGCCTGACTATAGGGGTGTGGGACCTAGTCGGATGGCCCGCCCCCGGAGACGTAGGGATCTGGTTGGATTCCAGTATGCCCTGGTGGAGATTTCTGGAGATCTCCATGGCTGCTTATCTGAAAGACCGCCTCATCCCTCGGGTCCCAGGGCAGCCTCTGCGGTCATCTGGGGATGCCCTCCTAGAGGCCCCCTGTTATCGGTGGGTCGGGACGGATAGGAGGGCGTTCTCAGCGGCTGCGCCATCGCTTTGGAACGCTCTCCAGGTTGAGGTTCACCTCAGCCCAGATCTCCTGGCCTTCTGACGTAATTGCAAGATGTGGCTTTTCCGCCAGGCTTTCTGTGGGGGGAAGGGGGGATGGGTTAGGGTGGATTTTCTACAGATTTCTATCGTCGTTTCTGACTCTGTTTTTGTGATTTTATTGATGTTTTACGAAATTGTATTTTTGTATTGCTTTATGTTGTAAGCCGCCCCGGGACTCCAGTGGCGAGAGGGGCATGGTATTAAGTTCAGCTAAATAAATAAATAAAATAATATCCCCTGATCCACAATACCCCACCCCTCCCCTGCCTGCAAAACACCTGACCAAACAGAAAGGTCTTGCGTTACCTTTGGAAGATGAGCAGGCTCAGGCTTAAATGAACCTTCATAATCATGGGGCGGCCACCGAGAGAGCCTCTTTGCATGCCTTCATTTTTAGAAACTTGGCAGACAGATGGTATCTGCAAGAGTGCGCTCCCAGCTGACCTTGGAGGGCGCAGTGGAACATGAGGAAGAAGGCAGTCTTTCAGATACTTTTGAACCAAGCTGTTGAAGGCTTTAGAGGTGAAAACTGGAAAGCTATGGTCAGTAATTGATCCACTTCGGCAGCATTCAGACAAACACTGTAAACCAAAGTAGCACTCCGTCAGTTTCCCTACTTAACGAAGAGTAATGATCACTGAATCAGCGGTCACTCGCTACCCTCATACTGATGTTTGTTCACACAAACCGTTACTTAGAAATACAAGCCAAAGGGGAGTATGTATTCCTGATTTTTCAGGAGTACGTATTTTTATTTGTGAATAATTGTAGGTTTAGTGATCTGTTTGTGTGACTGTTTCAGGAGTAAAACAGAAGTAAGGCCCAACTACATCAAAATTGACTGTCTGTCAGTACATGGCCTTAGTTTGTTGAAGTCTGCTTTTTTTAAAATCCTGCATCTTAATTATGCTACTTTTACTCTTTTCTTATAATAATAAATAATAAGTTATTATTATTTAGTGCCCTCCCTGCACTCGGAGCGCTTTACATAGAACAATTTAACACAACTTTAAATATATTAGAAATATAATAAATATTACAAAAAGTTTATAATCATGAACTTTTATCATTTCAAAATCTCTTTCACTAACTTGCCAGCCACTTTCAAATTCTCAGCCAATTCCTCCTTTTTGGTTGGAATCACATCTAAGGCCACTTTTAGACATCCCTCCCCCTCCCTCCATGCCAGAATATGCGTGGGGGAGGGGAATGTCTGAAAGCGGCCTAAGTTACATGTCCCCCCCTCCACCCCCATCCCAGTTCACAAGTGCCCTTATTAAACGTTATACTGCACCCAGGAGCTAAGGACCAGGATGAAGTCTCAACTCTGATCTCCTAAAGGATGAAGTCATCTCTGAAATCTCATAATTATTATTATTAACAAACATTTATATAGCGCCAGCAGTGTACCTGGCACTTTACAAAGTAATAAAATAGACACGGTCCC